>VWYI01030632.1:7817-22328 GCA_013399455.1 Anthoscopus minutus | reverse complement strand
GGACTCGATGATGTCAGAGGTCTTCTCCAGCCTGATTCTGTAATTCTGTAAAGCCACTCCTTTCTCTCACCTGATCAAAGGCTTTTTCTAAAAATTCCTTCCTACCAAGATGAAGTTTTTACAGTTTGACAGGAGATTTTAAAAGGAATCTGTATGGCTCAGCCCCCTGCGCACAAAACTCTTCATGTAGAACCCTCTTGTGTTTCTAGGAATATGAACAGGAGTCAAGAGAGCATAGATAGTGGAGAATTACATCCTCTGCTTAAATTTCTTCCCCTTCCCCTCTTCCTTCAAGATTATAAAAGAATCTTGTGTGCATGTAGAGACTTGCCTTAGCTCTTGTCAGAAGTTCATATTTTAATATTAGTTTCTTTCTGTTTTGTTTGGGTTCTCTCATTTTCTTTTGCTGGTAAAAACTTAGTGAAAGGTAGCCTGACAGTAAATGCTGTGATCCAAGCTGTGGATGGTTTTCCGCCACCAAAGTCCTTTGAACCTTAAAGTTCATCTTTATCACTTCTATTGGATATAACAGCATTTTCAGATTACTTTCTGTCATCAGTTTTCATACATGATTGACAGATGTAATAAACAGGTAGGCAAGAATCTTAGCTTGTTGCAGGACAATGGATATGATATGTGCATTAGAAGCCTTCTGAAATGCAGAATGTTGCTAAAAGCCATAACCTGATATCAGCAGTGAAGATGGCTGCAAACCACTCAGTGCACTTCAGTTCTTAATATTTTATTTTTGTTTGTTGTTTACTTTTTGTAATAGATTATGTACTAGGAGCCCCCAGGACATGGAAACCCATTAAATATTCTTACTTCAGTATTAAGCCAGGGAAAGAACTGACTGGAATTTCAAGTTCACTCTGCATGCAGGAGCTGGTTATCATTTCCATATGGCTTTCAGACTGTCTCACACTAAAACCCACACCTGAGAAGAGCCTGAGGCATGATTTGCTCAAAACTGTTTTTGATTCCCACCAGCATAATTTATTGGAAACATTCTGATTTTTTTGGAAACATTCACAGCCAGTCTGGGACTACTGAAACATATTCCTACAAAGTAGAAAAGATTTTGAAAGACAGAGCTTTAAGCAGCCGTGGCCAGGGGTTGGACAAAGTGCCTTGTGACTGTCCTTGCAGCAGACCACAAATCATACATGAACTTATGTTTTCAGTAATTTGTTTTTTTTGTTTCAGTATTGGGTTTTTGTTTGGTTGTTTTTGTTTTTTGTTTGTTTGTTTGTTTTTAATATATTGGAAATTTAAAAGTCCCGCTTCCTGGCCAAGCTGGAGTCCCAATATCCCAGCCTTGCACAAGCAGGACTTCACCAAACTGAACAGCTGATCACATTCCCCAGCTGATGCTGTATGGAATACTGTGTGATGGTGTCCAGGAAGGAGAAGGTGGAGGAAGGAGACCCTTAAGGACCAAAAAGTTAATTATCCATCGGGACTCTTAGCTCAATGCACTTTGCAGCCTGGCCATGTCCTCAGGCTCTGCTCAGGAGCAGGATATCAGCTCCAGTGTCATTATATGAACAGCTTTTTCCTGCTTGAAAGAGGAAAGAGGCATAGTGCTTCAGATCTCAAGGATTTCTGGGGAGTAGCTTGGAATTTCTAATTTTATCTTGCCTCTTTTACCTTCACCAGCAGCTCCTCAGTTTTTGAACACACAAAGCTTGCATAAATATAAACACTGTATTTCTCAGGGGGAACCCCATAAATTAATGGAACAAAATCTTTTATAAAAATGTCAACCTTCATTTGATATGTGTGTAAGGTCCAATAGCTGTATTATAGATGACAACCTTATGTAATTACATTGCTGTTTTACCTGTTCTCATCCCAGTGGCAAATCTCATTCCCAACAAGTTCTGACTAAAAAAAAAGGGGCTTTCACTTTCAAGGTGAAATTATAGTATGAGCCATGCTCTTATTTTTGCATCTTTTCAGTCCCCCACCTATTCCCACTTCAGCCCTGGGCAAATGACAAGACTTGTGACTTGTTCTTTCACCAGCAGTTTCTGTGTATGGTTACATGTAAAAGTAAAAGTAATCTCTGTAAAAGTCATTGTGTTCCTCTGTAAAAGTCATTGTGTTTCAGAGAGAGGTGAGATGGTGCTGGTTATACTGCACTTGTGTTTCGAGGTTACCCAGACACACATTTGAGATAAGGGCCTAGGGATGTTTCTGATTACTGCTGCAATGTTTGCTGTCTGTGCAGCAGCAGAGATAGACTTGCCCTGCTCCAAGTGCAGCGGGTGCATCTAATGAGAGTCCATGGCTGTGAAGAGTGAGTAGGCAAACATTCATCTCGCTGACCTTGGCTATCTACAAGATACAGCTCTGATCTGACCACCTTGTCCAAGCTCCCTCTGTACGTGGTGGAGGGGTTAATAAGCCCCTCCAGTTTCAGACACCTCTCTCAGGCTGAGATTAATCATCTCAGGTGATAATTGTTCTCTGTTGGCAGCAGTGGAAGCTCATGTGACTAACGTGGGTTAGATAGTTATGTTTCAGATGACTGATTTCCTTATATCACTAGGTTTGGTAAACTGAAGTCTTCTGTACAGGAGGGAAAGAAACATCCAAAGCCATCATATCATGATGTATGGTGCCGGGTAGTGTGACTGTCAAGTACCCACACATCTTCATTTCTTGTACACCCAGCCTGGGAACAGGAATAGGAAATTGAATTGTGATTCTTGCTCTTCTGTAATTTCTTCAAAAAGCAGATTGATAAGTGAGCACAAAATGGATATTCATAAACATGTAATAAATCCATTAGATAGAAAATGATAATGAATGGATTCTTTTGGTTGGGGTTTTCCTATATTACATAGCATATTAAATCTGGCTTTACTTATTGAGGCTAAAGAAACACATAGCTTCTGATTTGGCTCTTAATGACTGAAAATCCTAACAGCACTGTAATATTGCCCATCCCTTCTGACCCTGAGGAGGAATAATCATTAAAACAACAATACTCAGGGCTCAAGGTGAGATTATCTGTCATTCTCAGCAGCAGAAGTTGCTCAGAATATTAATGCTGTTTCCAGGCTTGGAGCCATTTACTTCTGGAAGAAAGCACCTAAAACCTTCAGTCCTAAATTAAGTTGTCCCAATGGCATATCTTTCCTTCACACTCTGCTCCTTGCACCACTACAAGCCCACATGTAACTGTCAAGGGCTTCACAGCCCCTCTTCACTCTTACAATTTACATTTACTCTCAGTGAAACAATAAGGATGCTCACAGAGATGGGGCATGTCCCATCCCTGGTAGTATTCAAAGTCAGATGGAGCAGGATTCTGAGGCACCTGATCTAGTTGAAGATGTCCCTGCACATTATAGAGGGGTTGAACTAGATGGGCTTAAAGGGTCCTTTGGATCTTAACTGTTCTATGATTCTATGAGCGGTTATCAAGGTCAAAATTGACAAAATTGAAATGAGGAATTAGTAAGGGTCATTTCTGTGTTCTGGATGGGAAGATGTATTGATATTGGGTTGGATGCCTCCATGGTATGAGGTCCAGGTACTTAGCATTAAAGATTCTGCCACAATATAGGTGATAATATTCATGTACCATAAATAACCAGTAAATTAAAAAAAAAAAATTAAACCTGAACCCTGCAAACAGGAAAAGCTCATTAAATTTGATATCATCTTGTGGGCTTAACTTTGGCCAGTCTCTAAGTCAGTCCTTTCCTTCACAGTTTGTTCAGACACCAGCTGATGTAAAACCTCCTATCCCTCTCTTGGGACATTTTTGTATTCCTGCCACAGGCTCTGCTGCATTACTGTGCCCAAGAGTACAGGGTGGCTCCCCCTTCCCAAAAGGCTCTCTCCAAATGTACAAGAGCAAGGCAAGAGAGAAGAAGCTCTCTGTGCTCCTTTCAAAGATTAAGGGTCTGAAACCAGGAGTAGCCATTTGCTGACAGACCGGTTTGTTTTCATAGCGCAACATTTAAAGGAGGAATTTGAATTAATTTCTGGAGAAAAGGACTGATATATAATTTTTCCCCAACTTTTAGAATTAAAGCCTTGTTTAAATAAATTTAATGAGGATTAAGGATTAAATTAAAGACATTGGTATGAAGAAATCATGCAGCATCTGTGTTTTCATCACCTGTGAATGAAACCAAGCAGCAGGTCAGTGGAAAACCAGAGAGAAAATCCCACAAATATTTTCCAATTTAATTGTATATCTTATGAACAGGAAACTGTCTATTTTTTGGGGAACTGCAATTAGAATTTGCATATTCTGCTTATAAACAGTTCTTGGGGCAATTTATCTCTGTTTACAAGTGACAGTTTCCTTCTAAGTATTTTCTGTTTATTGAACATCTGTCTGATAAACACAGGTTAGAGAGCATCAAGACTCTAACACTGCACGTTATTTTCTATTTTTCTCCTCCCCTGTGTTTTCTTTAGTTAGGTTTTTTTGACCTCTTAATGTCTTTCCTCCCTCACCTGAAACATCAAGAAACATATCAAATATCCGTGGGGGAAAGGTACTCCTTAAAACTTGTTTTGGTTTCCAATGCAGCAGCAGCATAAAGTCAGAGTACTTTTTGACACAAATAACCTCCATCTTTAACCTGCAGCCCTGCTTTACATAACATTCAGTACTTTTGCCAACATGTCAAGGAAAAAATATTCCTGGATTTTTCTTCTTTGGGGCAAATAAGAAAGCATTTGTCAAGGAAAAGCACTTTAATATCAGAATAATAGCTTTTCTTTTTCTTTTTCTTTTTCTTTTTCTTTTTCTTTTTCTTTTTCTTTTTCTTTTTCTTTTTCTTTTTTTTTCTTTTTCTTTTTTTTTCTTTTTCTTTTTTTCTTTTTCTTTTCTCTCCTACTTCAGTCACTTTAGCAAGGTGCTTGGTTCTAAGTGTTGGTGTCTGAAAACAGAGTATTTTAAATTTAATTTTCTTTTTTTGAAAGGGGATGTCCTTAGCTGTAAGAGTTCCTGGGGGACATTTTCAATGTGTATGAGTCTTACTGATCTCCCTGTTGGAGATGTATTCCTGAACATAAATTTTTGGCATCTGCCATAATGAATCTTTCTGTCAAAACAGAGAGGAGCTGCTCTTGTAGCAACCTGGGGTTGGGGCCTGGGAAGCACCAGCGCTGTGCTGTCTCTGGGGGATGTTGGCTGCTTGTCACACATCCCCTGTGTGGCCTTGGGCAAGTCATTTGGGAAGGTCCAAAGCCATGTTCACAGGTTTGTAAACCTGCAGGGGGACTGTGCTTGTCAGTGAGTGTTTCCTGCTTCTGTAGGATTTCTCTGATTGAATTTATCTTTAAACTTTGTTATCTCTTTGAGTAAAACTCTTGTAAACCTGTTTTAACTTTTACATGCCCAGTACCACTCCAGCTCTCAGTTCTCATTCCCCTGGTTAATTAATATTCATATCAAAGAAACCTTGGTGTTCTTGAGGAAGCACAAAGCCTGGAGTTTACATATTTATTTTCCCTCTAAAATATCATTACATAAAGAATACAATAGAGGAAACAGGATTTAATTTCTGACTCACAAATGCCACTACCTCAGCAATACAACAATACCTAAGCTAGTTGGATCTGAGAGTCCATATCCCAATGCAGTTTAATTGAATATTCTGATTATTAGTTCCTGCAGCTTGAGTTGTAAGTCACAGTGGAACTGTGGGCTGTGTTCAATAGAACAGTGGCACTGGCCAGCTTGTGGCTTCTCACCCCAGACACCAAGACACCTCTACACTATCCCTGTTGTGTCTGCCATGCTCACAAGGCAGGCCTGTTTGGAGAGAACAAGTTTTATGTAGAGCTCAAATTTTGCTTACAGACATCTGGAAGCCCTGGGGCATAATAATGCAATACTGACACTTAGGCCAGGCTTCCAGAGTCTAACCAGGTCCAGCATGTGGCCAGCTTTTAAGTGGTGAGCTCTCATTTAGCCTGTGCAAGAAAGAGGCTTGAAAAGGCACACTCACATCAGGGATGCTGCAACACAATCAGATAAACAGTATTGTGACAGAATAATTCTCCATGTAGTTTGAGCAGGATTAAGGTAACTAAACATAAACATCTGGGGGACCTCACCAGGGCTCAGCTGCTGTTTTTAATGAATGTTTCTGGTTGTGCAGAACGAGTGGTAAATGCTACTTGGAATTGTCTAGGGGCATTAGGAACAGCTCTAGACTCCAATATATGGATATTTTAATGACAGCAGCACTACCTGAAGAAAACTTCCTAAATCTACTTGAGCTGGATCAAGAAGTATGGTTTACAAACTTCAGTGATCTATTAAAACATTTGCTTCATGAAGCTAGGCTGCTTAAACCCAAACTAATCCACTGTAAATGTAGTCTTTTATGACAGGGTTAAGAACATGTGTACCAGTGTCCCTTTTGTGGTCAGACAAATGAGAGGTACATCTAAGAGTTTATCTAAAATCTAGCAGATCCTACATGGGATTATTCTGGGTTTCCCAACAACAAATTCTTGGCCAGGTACTTTTTCCTAAATGTTATTTTGATCCACATGGGATGGATTTTTGCTCTGCAGCAGCACTTTCCCTGAAGTAGTTCTGGATTAGTGCAAACTTGTGACTGATTATCCTGCAGCCTATGGAGCTACATCTGCTACTGAAAATGTGTGACAGTAGAAGCAGGTGCCCCCATAGTTCAGAGAAACAATCTGGGTTTTCAGATAAGATCCAGTATTTGATACCTGAAAGTCCCTGGTGCTCCTGGTAAAATGTAACTCTTGTTAGGTCTTGTAACCCTCTTGTCATAAGATCAGAACTAACCAAATTCAAAACAGCTCTGCTAGTGAAAGGGAGAGGGCAGGGAGGGGAGGAAGCTTAGCAATGTGTGAAATGGCATTTCAATGAGAAGTTTGTCATTGAGCTGACAGCTGAAATCTAAATTTTCCGAAGATGAGGAGCATGGAGTTACATGGGCAGACCTTACCTGCTGTAAGGGCTTGAATTTTTGAGGTATGAACAGATTTGGAAATGACAGTTTTACAGGGCATCAGACCCAAGTGGTGGGAGGAATGACCCAGCACGGGGAATATCCATAGAGTGTTCCCATGTTTTGTTTTATGATATGAGCTTTTTTGAATGCATTTGTGTGATAAATAAATAAATGAATGAAGTACATCACTGTCACCGAGGGACTTTACTGATATTTATCAGAGACACATGCTGTTTTCCTTTTGAAAAGCAATGCTTTTTGCTGATGACAGATTCCTATAGGAGATTTTTGAATTCTTAAATGAGAACTGAATAGATTTTTCAGCAGAATTAAAATATAGCAAGTGACATATTGCAATGTTTTTGTTGACTTAGCAGCCCCAATAAGCCAAGAATGTTAGATATAGAAAAATCCAATGTATGTCTGAAAGTCTTGGGGCAAGTCTAATTTCTGAGACATAAGAATCAAGATATATTATATTGTCATCTCTATTTTAATTGGAATGGTGTGTTTTATACCACTGAATAACTACTGAAGCTGGTCTGATATTTATAACCCTTTTTATACCATTTTATTGGGTCTTAGTGCAGGTAACCTTAAATGGATTTCAGTGGTCATCACATTCTTTCTTGTGGAGCACGGACTGATCTCTAGTTTCAGATTATATTTTTTTAAAAATCAAATTCTGTGCTATTCAGATTTCCTCTGAGATGTTATGCTAAACTGACAGTGCCCTGCCCTTCCTATAGATATGCAATTAGAGAGGCAACACATGGGTGCTGTGTAGAATTGTTTAAGAACCTGGTAGTCACAGTGAGTTCCTATTAGCTACTTCATAGAGTTCTTCAGCACAACTCTAGACCAGCTTCCCACCAGCAATCAGCCTGTCTTCCTCAGCCTGCAAATGTTCTTTATCCTGCACAGCTTTGCTTTCTGCCATACAGCAGCACTTCTGTCTCAACGAAACATTTCTCAGCCATTCAAGTGGCTTAGGGTGTTGTCTGCCTCTCCCTGACTCCCCATTTCCATTCTTCGCTTTCCAGTGTGGGAAAAGAAAGTGGTGAGACAGGTGAGGTGTTCAAGCACAAGTGAAAGAACAGGAGTCAAAAGATGGGACTTGTATTGAGCATCTTCCAATTAGCCAGGGATATTCCCTTAAAGGCGACAGAAAACAAATGGGAATATTCAACACTAAATAATTAGAAGAGATCTTTAACCTTTTTCATCACTGCTTTGTAAAATGATGCACTGGTCAAATTCCTCCATTCCTTTGTTTTTCCTTAGTCTTGTTCACCCTATTTTGTGTCTGCATTTCTCAAGCTCTTACAGGAGATTTTAAAAAGTAGAGTTTTTGGTTGCATGATTGTAAGGACTGTTACATACATTTTCTGATCTGGTACAAGCCAAGGATCTATGACATGAAAGCCTCAGAGATTTGGATGTAGCCTTGTGGTTCTGAATGCCCACCATGCAATGGTGATGGAATAAGGTCTCCATCAGCTGCTCCCAGCTGACAAACTGGATAGGAAATGAAGTTAAGTATGTATATCTGAATCAGGCTTCAGGAGATGTGGCTTCAATTCCCAGGCTGCCCAGAAAAGTTGTTGAATTGTCATCCTTGAGGGTATTTAAAAGTGTAAATGTCACAATGTATGGACATAGTTCAGTGGTAGATTTAACAGTAAGATTTATAATTCTTTCCCAAGCTAAAAAATTTCTGTGATCACAAGATTCATCATGGAAGTTTTTCAGGGCTGCGAAAGTACTTTATTATAATGAAGCCTTAGTTGACCATTGTTAATCTGTGTGATGATGCTGTCCTATGTTCCAGGAATGTTACTGTGGGCTGATTCTCTCATTGGGTAGAGGTAGTTTAATAATATGGGTTGTAAGGTAAGGCTCTTTCTTCAGAGAACAAATTACTGGTCATAGCATCAGATGAAAACTCAAAACATTGCTTTATATTGACATAATTTAAAAAAAAAAAAATTTAATCTACTTTTTTCTTCCTCAACTTTTCTGTAAAAAGCCTACACTTTTCAAAGAAAAGTCTTCATTAAAAACATAATTGACTAAAATAATTGCTGATTATTAAGTAAACTCCTTAATTCTTTATAGTTTCAGAGCTTCTGACTTTCCTCTTTCTACCCTGTTCCACATGTGTGATGATATCTTTGGGTGTGTATAATACAGAGAACTCATTTAATCTTCCCAACTGTTTTAGAACTTCACTTAGATAATTCTCTTTCATATCAACATTATTTTTTTAATAAAATTGACCAGTACTAACAGAAGATGTGTTCCCTCCCACCGTCCCTTCAGGTATACAAATGAGAACTTAAATCTGTTTATTCCCACTTCCCCTTAGGTCCAAGTAGATGGAATTTTTTTATATTTGGAGAGGCTCAACCTCTGCACACAATGAGAGGGGGTAAGAACAGAAAAGTGATGGAAAAGCTGATTTACATCCTTGGAATAGTGTTGGTCTACCACTTATCCTCACCATGTCTCAGTTTGCAGAACTATAAAATTCAGTAAGGAGCTGTGAGCACTTCTTTATTTCCTTCACTCAAAACTTTCCTCCTTGCTCTCGCTTTTTAAATGATCTGGGTTAAAAGAGGTCAGGCAGAACATTTCTGCTTCACACTGCCTTAGGACAGGAGAAGGCTTCAAGCAGCATCCAAGGGACCCATTTTTGGTGTATTCGTGCGCTCAAACTCACCACTCTCCTGCTCTGATAAACACAGTGGTCATTTACATGCAAGTGCCAGTCTGGGTCTCATTTAAAATTCTTCAAAGAAGTTTCTACGTTTCATTTGCTGTAAAACAGAAACTTTCTTCTCTCTCTGCCCCTTCTGCCTCTAGCTGGCTGACTGCTGATTCCTTGGCTTTCACTGCAATGGAGTTATACCAGCAAGAATAGAAATACTCATTGTTTAAACCTTGCTTGCATTAAACTACCATCAAAATGTTGTGACAACATTAAGGAAAGAGAGAAACAAAGATAGGAAACTAAAATATAAAATCTCTCATCAGAATGCAATTAACCTGCTGCTCACCTTCTCCTCTATGGACTGTCAGAAGGGAACTTTCCAGTATTCATGTCATGGCAACATAAGCATTTTTTCTCTCTTCCTTGTCATATATCAAGATGCAAACAGATTTCTGGTGATACTGAGCTGTTGAGCTCACTCTTGTTTTAAAAAAAGACCTTGCCTGAAGGTCACTTCAAGCTGGGAGAGTATTCCAGAGAATCATCATGATAAGATTGTGTTAACTCTATATTTGGCCCTCGCTGTTACCTGTTGGGGCAGAATCCTGTGGTCAATGCACAGCTGGGCTGATGTTGCCCAGCTGCTGCTCTGTATCTGTGGACCAAAGAAGCTTTCAGTGCAATGGCAGGAGCAGAGTGATTTTGCTTTACATGAGTCTCTGCATCTCCTGGTAGTTGCTTGCTGCAGGTCGGGACGTCTAAGAGTTTTGGTTTCTAATACAAGCGACACATTTTGGTTAAATGCCAAGTAAGAAGTTCTGAAAGACAAAAATCCCATTTCCTATCCAGTGGTGTAGAAAGACTGCTGAATATGGACATATATTCTCTTTTTAGACCTGATGTTAAGACTGAAGAAAAGAAGGAGAAGAGCAAAAGGAATCATATGGATACATGAATCCATTTTCTTATTACCTTGTTTCTGGTCCCTTTTGATTTTTTAGAAGTGTAAAGAATCAAAAGAGCTAAATAAAGAAATACACCCAAAAAAGTAAGATTTTAGTCTTAAATTAAAGATTTTAGTTTTAAATTCAAACACAAGAATAGAAAAGTTGCCTTTTTTTTTCTGATGCCCTTCCATGTAAATATAAGAGACTATACGGACAAATTCAGTAATAAGAAAATACAGAAGAAAAGCATGTCAAAACTGAGCAGCAGATTAAAGAATTTAGCATTTCAACATCTTCACACACCCATATATTTTGATTATTTTTCTTTTGCAGAGCTGTTTTCTCTGGAAATGTATGCACACAGAGGAAAAACTAATTTTCAATATCCATTTTTTCCGCAATAAAATTGCCACAAAACAGCTCACAAAACCTCAGACAGCTCTAATTCTAATAGTGATGAACCTACAAGGCTGATTAAATATCTTAGCTTCTTTTGCCCTCACTTCAACTTGCAGAAGTGGTCTGTTGCTGATAATTCTAGTATTTGCCTCTTGGTCAAAGTGTATCTCATCTATCTCCTGCTATGCCACATGTCTGTGCAGCCCATAGGGTGGATGTGCTCCAGTCCTTGGCTGCCATTGTACTGCTAAGAAAAATAATAAACCATATTGAGAGCAACTGGGAGCAAAGCTAAGATGAAATTTTTGTAAACGACAATTCTACTTTGTGGGCTGCTCATACTAAACTGGATTTTGACAGACAAAAATCAGAATAATGTTATAAAGCTGTTCCAGTTTATCTTACATCATACGTAAACTTACTCACTGAAAAAATCTTAAGCACACACTTTTTGCAACTATGAGGTTTTTTCCCATTTTTTCTCCCAAAGAACTGGAAGAAAATTTACAGTCTACCAAGAGGATATCCAACATATTAAATTAGATCATGGACCAAATATATTAGATCAACATCTGTGCTCCCAGAAGAGGCTTGCATACTGTCAATAATACAATCTGACAGCTTTAGGATCAATCATCTTATTAAAACTTTCTTCTCTCTCTTTTTCCTACCTCTCTATCACTCCTTGAAGGAGCTTGGCAAGGTTTATTTTTTGCTGGTAGCTTGCTTTTTTCTGCTTCTGAATTTCTCTCACTAATACTTCCATAAAAAATAGATTTGCCTCAAGTAGCTTGCATTAATCTGGGACAAAAAATGAATAAATATTTGGAATAAATAATGCATAATGTCTAAGTCTGATAATTATCATAATGATGACTGACATCCTCCTTGCACCTTCCAATCTCAAATCCCAAGGCACTTGATTGAATGACTGGAGATTTGGGGGCTGGGGGAGAAGATGGGGCAAGGTCCTGATCTGCAGCAAGCTGTCAAAGCTCTGATGTTGCTTGGGCATCTTTACCATGCACTCAGTCTGCTTTTGTTGGCAGGACCCTCACTATTAGCTATAAAATAGGATGCTTTCTATTATGAAAATGGCTCCCTAAACATATTTTTTTAGTGATGGCTTACCGGGGAAAGAGATATAAAAGGACTCTGTTTGGAAGAGTTTGCAGGGCAGTAGGAGGGTGAAGTAGAATTCAGGGTACCAGAACCTCTGGGTTCCATCTCTTGATGTGAAGGATTTTCACAGTGGGTTTTTGTCTTTCTCCTCTCAGCTGGCAGCCCTCACAAGTAAACACATTCTGTTTAAAGCTGGCAGGTGTCACAGTGACTCCTGGTCAGAGTAACTCTGGTGATCCCTTTCTCAGCAGCCAATTCAGCACTGTAAAGTTTGTGGACTTTCTACAAGTACCATGGAAACAGTTGAACCTTAGGTCTCAGGGATATCTATTTCAACCATTTTAAAAGGCTGCTTTGTCCCCAGCTGAATTCTAATGGAAGAAGAAAATCTTATATATAATATAGTATATATATAGATATATCCGAACCCATATGTTCTGGAGCAGATCTATGGCAGAGGAGCACAGTAGGGACTTCTTCAGGGAGGTGTAGAGATTTATCATCAGGGTCACAGCCTTTGACGAGTCATACACATCCTCCATTTCACAAATGCTTCAATGGAACTGTCCACAGGAGGAAAGATAATACAATGATTTGCCTATATAAGCATGACAGACAGAAACACAATGTGCAGCTGGAGAGCGATAAGGAAAATTGATTTCTTTTTCCTATTCTTTTGCACTTTATTTCTTCTGCCTGGCAGCAGCAGTTCTGTTCATCAGTACATTTCCTTCTTCTCCTATATGGGGGTAAATTTTCCAGCAGGCTGGAGCCTGCTGCAGGTATATATATATATATATATTGAATGATCTGCCTCTTTAAAATAGAACTGAATTTTCATGATGATCTGCTCTGTGTTTTATAAGCTCCTGGAAAATCTTCCATTTTTCTTTATATTCTTCAACAAGCAATATGACTAAGAGCATTGTTCTGTCATACTACTGTCCTAATCAGCTGCTGATTTGGAGATACATGTCACTTAATCCATGGGGTTTCTTGCCAGCTCTTCTTGGTGTGCTAGACATGTCTAGCATTTGCTAGACATGGTATTAAACACTTAACCACCCATAAGATCTCTGTGCAGCCTCTGCTTGTGTTTAGGCTGCAGATGAAGCAATGTCAACACAAGCATGATAAATTGGAGGTTTCTTCCCGGAGCACTTGCACTCCCACAAACACTTCATTAGCAAGATGATAAACAAAACAAAATCCACAGCAGTCCCCACGAATGTGCCAGTAAATTGCTTCAGGGTGAGAAAACACCCTCTGCATCAACTTCAGGATGTCATGGGACATGCTGCCAGGCAGGAAGCATCTCTTGGCGTGCTGCCTCAGTCAGGGGAAGCTGCAGAGTGGAAATTCTCCCCTCGCCCGAAGGGCAAGTCCTGCTGGCACATTTCTGGCTCCTGCAGCTCTCCAGGATTTGGTTCTTGGCCTGTAAACCAATCCTGTGGAATTACTCCAGGTGAAGTAGTTGGTGAATTCTGCCACATGTGGGCTCACTCTGAGGAGCAGTGTCCCTCTTCATTTTAACTGCAAGGTTTGAAATTCAGCTGCAGGGACTGATGCCCCTTAGGGAGAAGGGAAAATTTGGGTTTCTCTTACATGTAAGAAACACAAGAGATTTAGAAAATCTCTAATTAGAAATTTCAGTGCTGTTTATATTTCTGCAATCACTTTGGACAGAAGGGCTTAGGAAATACACCCAAGTTCCATTAGGAAGTACGTTTTGTCCCTATTATTTTTCTTCTTTTTAAGTATAATTTAAAATGTTAACCAATTTAACAGTTTTTGCTGTTGAACACAACAGGAAAAGTTGTAACTATGGGTTTCAGCTCTTTTCCCCGCTTATGTAACTGTTCAGCTGCCTTGACTTGTTAAAAGGTAAGGCAAAGTTATTTTATTTTTTGTTGCCAAAGTGATTTAAGATACACCTTGATTTTTTGAATATGTATTTTTACATTATTTTTGTATCAGACTCTACAGCTATTGATTTCAAAGGTTGTAAATGTAAAGAAAATTAAATGCAAGAGAAAGAGAAAAAAAAACAGATTTGAGACTCATTCATACAGGAGAATTTGGAACTGGAAGTGGTAGAAGGAAAAATATTAAGCTGCAAGTATTTAAAAATACAAAAGAAAAAAGAGAAAGCAAATTATATGTTCGATTTAATGAAATAAATATAATACAGTGTTGGTAAGTATATTTCCTTTAAGGGGATTTTGAAAGGATTGAGGCTGGATATTTTGATGAATAATTTTCTCTGTGACTTATCAGATACCTGGTTCACGCTTTAGACAGTGTGATGCTCATATCCTCCAGAATCAAGGAAGCTTAGGCTATCTTCACTCATCCTTTT
>VWYI01030631.1:0-24531 GCA_013399455.1 Anthoscopus minutus | reverse complement strand
GCAGTGGGTCTAGACCACAATTTGGCTACGAGGTGCTGTGGTAACACAAATGAGGAAAAAATGTGTAAAGAAAAGCAGCAGAGAGAGAAGCAAATGAGCAAGCAGGGCAGAGTGATTTTTTTTTTTTTAACATTTTGTATGAACATTTGCAAGAAACTTCCTGCTGGTTTCAGTCAGTGCAGAAAGGAAGACTAGACAGCCTGTTCAGGTTTGGACAGCCAGGCACAGGAACAGGAACATGGCAGACAAATAACACACCGTTAAAACCTTTACATATTCATGCCTATAAGCTGAACACAGACTGTATTTTTTAGAAACATGGCTTGGAACTGCTCACAGAGCCAAGTCAGTTACAGCAAACAGAGTGTCAGACAGTTTAAGTTGGTCTGAGCTTCCAGCACATAAAAAGATGCATACTTACTTTCTCCAGGTTTCTAATTTACTTTTTTTCAAGCTATTCAGTGGTACAATAATGGTTTTTTATTTGCCTGCTGTTTTCATGCACCCACTGCACCATCAGAGCTAAATTGTTCAATGTTTCCTTCCACTGCAATGCTGTTGAAGAAAGTTTTGTGCTAAATGTTTTGAAGGTAGATGTAGGATGGTGAAAAACATAATACCTCAAGTACACACTGCACTGACTGTGTGCTTTCTGAGGGACTGTCCAGAACACTCCTGACCTTCCTTAATTTTAAAAAGATGGCTGGGAGAAAAAGTACCCTACACCCTATCCAAGATTTTAAAGTAACCACAGCAAGCCTCTTATAATTAAGCTGCTCCACTCCATTCACTTTCTTTCTAAGTTCACTGTAACCAAAATTGCAGTGAAAGAATTCAGGATCTTTATTCTCTTTCATTATAGTTAGACTTTTGCTACATGGGTGATTCTCAAAAGGGCAATTGTTAGTGGTGGTTTTCTTTCTGGCTCAAAATTATAGCACCTATTTCTACTTCTGCACGCACAGCTCAGCAACCCACTAGGGCGCCTGCTGCTTACGAGACAGTTTCTCCTGCTCTGGCCTGGCTTCAGAGGACATGTCTATGACTTACATATCTTAGACTGATACTTTTTAGGTGCTTCATCTTTTCACCTTTCTGAGATAAGGCCAAGTGCTGCAGGAACAGAGCTCACTGATTAGAAGCTGTGTGCTAAGTGCTAACAATCAACAATTGCTTTAGCAGCAATCAGGTTGGAGAAACAAAAGGAAAATATATTGGCTACATGAAAAGCTTTGGGTTTGTTTTGACTTAGATTAATTCAATTATGCTTAAAAAAAAGTTAAGTTTCAAGAATAAGAAATCAGTAAATTTACATAGAGATTAGGTAATAAAAGGTCTGTTGTACTGTATTCTCATTGGATGTCATGGCTTTCACTCTAAGACAGAATTACAAAATATCACTTTTAAGGAGATATAGGTGTCTTAAATTCCTTTCTCATTTCTTTTTTAAAAAAATTTACCTAAGAGCTTAACTCCTTTGCCTTGCAATGTAGAGTTCTGTATGCATATAGAATTCTTATTGCCGTGCTTTAAAGCTGCAATGCCCTGCAGGCTCCCCCTCCCTCTGTGTTGTATCCTATTTGAAGACCTTAATGAAAGGGCCTGGTTCCAGAATCACAGCAGCTTGTCTGCACAACCAAATTCCATCTCCTAATGAGTTCCTCTAAATCTGCCATCAGGTGACTTTATTGACTCTATGATCATAATGAGGTAGCAGCTCACTTTCTGCAGTTCTGCTGGTTTCAAGCCTGAAGTTCTCCTCTGCTACTGGACTTTAGCTGATATTTAATGATGAAGAATCAAGCAGGGGTTTACTCTCTGCAAGAAATGTCCCTGAAGTGCAAAAAGCCTCAGACAGCAGTCTTGAAACTTTCCAGAGCCATATGACTCTCTAATGGTACACTAACAAACAGGAAATCATCCCATCACTGGCCAATTGACATATCTGGAGGTTTAATTCCTTCCCTATTAGGGAAGGTGATGCAGTATTCAAGTTCTCATTATAACAAACATGCTCTTTAATACGTGAGGATTTATCTGAAACATATATCCCAATCTAATCTACAAGCCCTTGGTTTGAAACTGTTCATCTCCCAACGTTGTTTCACTGTTTCATTCCAGGGTAATTGGAAGATTATCCTATGACATGTGAATAGGTACAAGCTGTTCAGGAAAGAATGCAATCTTTAATGAGTCCAGTGCAGGCAGCCCAGACACACATGGAGTCCCATTACCCTCAGGAGTCTAAGTGAAATTTCAGTGAGCGACAGCATCTTCCTACGTGGCTGTAAAGCATCAGGCACACTTTTGTTCTCATATATCTAATAAGGGGATGGAAGTGTGGCAAATGAAAGTGAAGAGGCCACCTGCCCCTGCCTATTTTGTCAGGGTTTTATTAGAGTTTCCTTTAACTTTTTCACTATAATATTTATTTTCACTTGATCCTAATTTGTTTAAAAATTGATGATGAAATTTTAATTACGTTTGAATTCTTGAGATTTTACTTAGTTCTGAACTCACCCAGGAGTTGAGCAAATATCACTCAGGGATGGACAATGTTTATCTTCACTTCCATTTTTTCTTTCAGTTTTTGGTCTTTTTTTCACTTGAGATTAGAATTGAGGGTGTCCAATCACCAGCAAAGAATGAAGCTCAGAAGATTTGCAATATCCAGTGTGGTTTTGTAGATATAGATATGGATAGAAATTTTCAGATGAGCTCTAATTTTTTCTGACCTTTAGACTGAACCAAACTGAAGTTGAGGTTCAGATCTTCTCTCCATGAATTTTGGTAAGAGCTAAGAATCACAGAATCATAGACTGCCAAGTGTTCCTTTGGTAATTTGAGGCAATTAGCAGGAGAACTCAACCCTTCACATTTCTGCTTTAAACTTGAGGAAAGATATTTTTACTATTCCATTTTCACTGATCCAGTGTTTTTCACATTTTCCCCTCCAGACTTGTAGAATTCTCACATTGCTGGTGGGAATATGTATGCATATACGTGAGTGTGTGTGTGTGTGTGTGTGTGTGTGTTATGTACAGTTAGTATAATCCTTTAGGTATTAGGTCAGGACTGTTCCCAATCATATCCTCTCATAAATAGCACCTTTTAGCAGAACATCTGGAATAGGTATCAGCTACTACACTTTCCCCTGTTCAGTTTTACATTCATTCCATACTGCTGACAAAAGGGATATCAGCCAGAGGTTGATAGTAAATATATCACTTCTGTCTCCCAAATTTTATGTCAATACATTAAAAAGCATTCAGTTAGATACTGGCAACTCTTTGTATTATAATCATGTAATAGCATTCACTGGCTTCTGTAGCTCTACTTGCAATATAATTACATAAGTCATGAACTTGAAGGGGACCAAAATTGCCAACATGAAGAGACTCAGTCTTCCATCAGCAATGGAAAAACAGAATAGAAATAGAAAATCATGTGAGAAGAAGTAGTGTGAACTTGAATAATGGGGAAAAGTATCTCTAAAGGATGCTTTCAAGAGTGACCCTCTAAATTAACAGGATTTGCCAACAGCAATGGCCCTGCAGCCCAGCTAACTCAGAGATTACCTCAGGCATTTGAATGCATACACATGCAGAACGCCTGCCTTAGCTGCACAGTAAGGCTGGAATCACACAGGCAACACTAGAACTGGTCTCAGTGTGCTCCTTAACCTGGTTTGGAATTCCCTATACCTACAGCCACACATATGGTCTCAGACCAGTCTGCCTGCTGACTGATGTGTCCCTACAGCAGCCTGGCTGGGTAGGCTCAGCATCCTCATTTCATAGCACTGTGTGTTGGGTCAGTACTGAGTTCAAATGGAAACCTGAACAGAAAATGGAGGTGGCTGATCACAGCCAGCCCCTGTGACAGCTGCCTCAAGGGCCTGCACTGGTTATTAGCTCCTGCCTGAACAAGGTGCTACTAAGATTTCGTCAAATTAATCTCAGTGGTCACCTAGACTGATACTAGAGGAAATAAATTGTTGAATACACCTCTCTGTTTTCAAAGAGAAATGGCAATCTATGTTTCGCCATCTTGGATGTGTGAACATCTGTTGTCATGGTTATTTGACAGCTGGCATTTTCAGTGGCAGTAGTAACATGTGTGTCATTGACCTGCCTCTTAAACCCCTTCATTGATGTTCGGTGAACTTCCCTGGACTTATAGACATTAATTTTTATTTGAGTTGAAATTCAGCCATCTTTGTGTTGCAGATGCTGTCAAGCATTTAGGGAGCCAAACTGACATCAAGGAGTCATTAGAGTTTGTGAGGCAAAGCCCCAATAGGTAGAATTTTGGACTGTTTGCTCTAGAAGCATATTATTCTTTCATTAAAATATTTTAAATAACATCAATAAAAAGCCTCACATATTAAATCTCTTTAGCTTTCTTAATGCAAAAATCATATCTATATATCTCCTTTTTACCAGTATGAAACATTGTATGCAGGAGAAAAAAAACATCCAGTCTTGCTTGGGCCTACAGGATTTCAAATTTTTCAAAGCTTGCACCATCAGAAGAGCATTTCAGAGACCTGAGGGACCATGAATTCTGCTTAGGTGGAACAAAGCAACCATTCCTGCTTTAATTTCATATGTCTAGGATCTATGGCACATGTACAGCAAGACACTTTCTCTTATTTTGCCCAACAGAAATTGCAATAAGGGCTGTCAGTACAGTGGTATTCTACAGTGTCCCTTTTTACACAATCCTAGATGAAAACACCACCTTGCTTTTTCTCCTGTGATTTGTAGGAAACAAAGAAAGGAGACTATTTTGTGTTCTGACAGGTCTAGAGATGTTGCAAAATGCAACAAAATACTAAGTGTGAAGATCAGCCAAGCCTTGGCTCAGGCATGATTAAGAAACACAACACAAGAGAAGCCAAATCAAAACTCAGGTGTTGCAGTGTGTTTTGTTCATAATGGTTTTATTTCCCTGTGTATTGCTGAGTTGTACACCCACAGTTTAGTTGGTTTACCCCAGGTCACACCTCCTCGGTATTGTTGGTTTACTCCTAAATTGTATCCTCCTCTATGCTGCCCATCATCGTGACCCAACCCCTTATTCCAGTGCCTTCCCTATCCATTATTGTAAACCCTGCCCTTTTACCCAGAAAGTTCCCTGCCTCCCCTCCCACTGGATTGTCAATCCCACCTTGTACTAGCCCCTTGTTGCAGAAAGTTCCCTGTCAATCCCCTGTTATTCGATGCCCCATTGGTTCATATGAGCTGTTCCCGCTCCCTGTGGTCCATTATTGGTGCCTCAATTGTAATCCCCTCCCTTTGCTCATCCCTCCTGGAGTCCCTATTGGTCAAATAATTGCACCCTCCCTTCGAACCGCCCCCACATAAAATTCTTGTCGACAGAGGTGCTCGGGGCTGCTCAGTCTCTGACCTTTCTTGGAATAATCTTTTCTGTGGAACCCAAGCTGAGAGCCTCATCCTCAATCCTTCATCTCCTCCTCTCACTGACAGCTAGGAAATGCTGTAGAGGAGCAGCTCTAAGGTTCAGGTCTTGACATCCAGATCGGGAGCTGTTCCCCACTCTCTTGTGGTGCCCTAGGGGAGAGCAAGCCAGGATTCTGGCACCATGTCACCCAGAGATCTCAGAAATAATCGTGTACGAATTCTGAGTAGGGTTAATGCTTTCCTAAGCCTTGCTGTTTGCAGCTCCAAGCATTTCTCACTATATCCCACAACAAATTCTGAGAGAACTAATCCAAGTGGTGCCTTTCATTGGAGGTAGCAATTGCAACCAGGAGCAAGCAGTGGGGTGGGTGCAATGTGGAGACTGATTTGAACTCCAGAGAGAGCAGATGTCTTTTAAAACTACAGTGCTAGAAAACACTAGTATATGACTACAGCTCTGAAGGGTGTTGGACCGGGGAAAGTGGGAAGGAAAGTTCATCATGGTGAGGCAACTAACCTGGCTGCTCCAAGACAATCAACCATGATATTAACCATGGGATAGCAATACTGCTCTCTGGCCAGTTTCTTTTCTTCTCTTTCTTGTCTGATATTCACTCTGGGAGAATATCAACATTTTGCCTATATGTTTTTGTGTGCACAGAGATGAAGCTTTACCGGTAGACATTTAGTGGTACCTTGGTGTTGCTGCTGACTGAGGAGTTCCTGAGAGTCCATTATTTTTATCAGGATAGTTCAATGGGCAGAGACAAATTTGGAAGCAATTAAAAAATAATGGGCCAAACTCACCCTAGTATAACCCCACTGAAATAAGTCACTGAGCTTAGCCTGGGAAATTAGTTTTATCGCTTCAACAATAGTTTTGACCTCATACGGTTTTTTCTTAGTCTGCTTTAGATTTGGAAAACTGAGTTTAAGACTATTTAATTGTTCTCTCTTATCTTTACATGGTGGTGATTCCACTTCTAGAAATATAAATGTGGTGCACAGCAATCTTGCTGATCATATAAGGCAGAATAGAAAATCTGGAATTTTTTCCTAGGCATGAAAGTGATACTTTATATAATTGTTAAGAGCAATTGTTGTTATTTGCAGTATTGTTCAAAGGCACAAGTTGGACTGGGGTTTCTTTGTATTTATTATAATGTCAGAATAGGGAATCTTTCTTTTCAGAGAAGTAGAGGCAGACAGTAGACGGCAATATACAGTGACAAATAGGAGAGGGTTATGAAAACTACATGCTTTCTAGAATTCATGCATCCTTTGGGTTTAATTAAGGTTATAATCAAGGAGAACATGTGCAGAAAAGGAGTAAAAAAGGGAAGAACCACCACTGGTCTTTCTATGGGCAGCAGGCTATCTCTGGCTAAGATCATCACAAGCCTAAGACTTAAGAAAGGGAATGAAGAAAGAGAAGTTCCATGCTTTTTCTTAATAGAGGCAATGGAGTAGCATGGAAAAGAAGCAAAAGTTTTTAATGGAAAAGGAATTGTGTTGAAGAAAATACTTGATGTCATCATAAAAGACATCAGCGGATGTTGCAAAGAATTTTAATGGCAAGACTGTACGTATGGAAAAGTTGCTTTTCTCTTCCAACTGTATTTTCTCTATGTTAGGTAACTTTTTGTGGTTCTCAGAATAGGAAAATCGTAAAACTGTGAAGAGGAATATTTTTTGTTTCACACATAGTCAACCAAATTCCCTTTTATGTCCCATTCACAGGCAAAAACCACAACAGGAGCTGAGAATTTGGACAGATTTCAGATCCCAGTTCATGGTTACAGACCTTAGAGCCAAGCAGAGGCAAAGGTTGTTACACTTTGGCTTCCACTAATTCTAGCAGTGCCAGTGGAATCCAACTTCTCCCTTGAAACCTTTTAGATTAAGCCCAGCTGAATTCCCTGTTTTGTTGATGTGCTCACTTGCAAGATCCCTCGGTGCAAACAAAATTTATTAAATTTGGAGTAATGAAACTGACAGGTAAACAGAAGAATGAATCAAATGGACATTCATCTCTTGTCTGAGCAGGTCAAGAGATTTGTCCAGTATCTTATGCATCTCTGGTTTTTGTTGTTCACAGAGATGAATAATTAAAGACTATAGGGTGTGAAGTCTACCACAGACTCTTGGCAACTGGGAACCAGCCACTATGTATGCTTTATTAAAATTCTGCTTAAATTATTGGTAGAGCTGCACTAGCAGTAAGAACAAACTGATCGGCATCATACGGGGTCATTTGCTCCTTCCCGCTCCTGCTTACTAATTAATTCTGGCTGTAGTCGTGCATTAAGGGAGGTGCTGGAGGCATACAGATGCTGTGATATATTCAAGTCATACATCAAAGGAGGTTACTGAACTATTAGCCTTGAAGAAAGGCTCTCTGGCAAGATTATTAACATTCACGCTTCTTCGCCTTGGATTCTTTCTTTTGTTTGGATGTACACCAAGAGTTCCTTGTGTACACCTAGCTTTTCCTGTGTTGCTGTTTGTGCTGGCAATCTCACAAACTTCTATGACTTACAGAGGTGATAAGCACAGTGCATGCCTTGTGCAGTTCTGGGGATAGGAAGCCAATATTTGAGTGCATTAGTCCTACATGAGCTTGCATTATGCTTACAGCACACTCTCTCCAGGGTTATTTGCATGTTAGCATCATCATGAAAGAAGTGTTTGCATTGCTAACACTTCAGAAGCATACACTTCATCTTCCCTGTTATTTCCCATGTCTAATGCCATTTGCTGATCTGATTCTTACTATTTTTTGGAAGCCTAGTTCTCATATATATTCCTTAGCTAGATGACGCTGCAAAACTATCATGCTTTTGTTGGAGGGGAGGTGGGAGGGAATGTTATTTTTGCCATGATTGGGTTTCCTTATACTTTGAGTATTATATTTTGCATGACTAGTCTAACTGAAGAAGATTCTAGTTCCTCACAATTCTAAAATCTTTGAGTTGGAGCAATTTAGCAATGAATGAATTCAAGCTTGAGAGATGAGGATCTGAATGAGAAAATATCAATAGGAAGTTTGAAGCCCCAGGGAAGTATCATACAGAGACTATGATCAGCAAAGGTTTGAGGATGAGTACTGCAGAGCCAGGAACTGGAGGACAGTAAGACTTCAAAGCCTGGGAACCCAGGAAGCAGCAAGATCCAACACACAACTTGACTGAAGTGAAAAGGATGACAGAGAGAACCAAGGAAAGATTGGAGAAGGCAAAAACTGCACCCATATGAGCTATGTCATATCCTGATTTAGCTTATGGGAGTTAATGTTCATTGTGTCTTGAAATGTAGGGGGTTGCACAGGTAAAGTTGTATATCTGTTCAATGATTGCTGTCTTACAAAACAGAAAAAGTCTTACTTTGGAGTTCTGTTTGAAAACGGGAAAAGAACAGTAGGTACATATAAAATTTAAGAGAAATATAGTCTTCATTGTAAACCCTTGCTTTTACTGAGAAAGCCGATGAGAGTGCCAAGAAAGAAAACTTAAATTTGGGTGAGCTGTCTCTTTACATTAGCATCCTAAAGCATCCTCAAAATGAGAATTTAAAAAAGCACTGGCTAGTAGGAACTTAGGAAACTTTTTTTTTATTTCAAATGCACATTCATGAACCAAAAATCAGTATTTCATGGAAAAATGATCATTTCTCACTTTGAAAAAATTTGGGAAAATATTTTGAAGATATCAAAATACTATTTTAATGCTGTTGAAAAAAACTTGCCCTTTTCAGTGTAAAATTTTACTGGTTTGAACGTTTTAGGTGATCAAATACAGTATTTGATGTTTTTATCTCCATTTTATTTGAGATTTTTTTCTCAAAATACTAAAAGCATTGTTTCCAAACCCCCCCCCCATGACTGGTGTCTGTTCCAACAGCAGAAAATTTACTTAGCTGTCCTATACAGACATGCACTGATCTAAGCTTACTCCAGCTGTTTGAACTGTCTTCTAAAAACCCAACACCACAGACTCAGGTGTGAAAATACATCCCCTTTTAAATCATCTCTATTAAATATCATCAGTTTTAAAACTTTTGAAGGAAAAGCATCCTGGCTTAGAGCTACACAACAGTCATGAATGAAAAAGGAGCCACCCCTAAGACATATCCAAACAACATTCCAATACTTAATCATGAATACATCACAGTCAGGAGCATTTGACTTTGCTTTTTTATTAAACCTTTATATAGGGAAGTATTTATGGACTATTTTTAATCAAAAAAAGCTCTTAAGATTTTTAGTATAATCCATGGAACACCTCAACCTTTTAGATACACTCACAATCAACAGCTGCCATTTATGTTTGCAGCCATGCAAAAACTGGACTATAGTTTGAAAGCTTTTTAATTTATTTTCTCTTACAGTGTTTGCCTGCTGCCTTCCATGTGTGAATATTGGAGGAAAGTCATGTCATTTTGGAAGAGGTGGAAATTTAAAATTATTTTGTGGCCTAAATCTGACTGTTATCGGTCCATGAAACAAAAAGTTTAGTAACATAAAAGTAGAAACTTTGTCCAGTGGTAGAACAAGTAAAACAAGTTAAATCAGAGAATCTGCAATATAGATAATATACTTAGTAGATATTACTAAGATCTGAAATTCAATAAATCAATTGTCTTCATTTTTTGCACAATTAAACTAAAAAGAAAGTGAGGCTTTCCCATTTGTTTAATTTTGCAATGAAGGGGAAAAAAAATCAAGCTTTTAGTTGAAACCTAGAATAAGAAAAAATCCAGTTATTTTTCTTTCTTTTTTTCATTTGTTTTTCTTTTTAAGGAGAATGAGGAAAGACCAGTATAAAAGAAAGCCAGTTAGATGATTATTTTTGGTAATCCCTATTAATTCACAAGACATAGAATAGCTCCATGTACTGGTTTGAGAGCAAAACCAGTGAGAGACTCCAAGTCAGAAATACAGTTTATTAGGAAAAGGAAAAAAATAGGAAAAGAAAGAAAGAAAGCCACTGACAAAGTCAGAATACAACCTGATATCCTGTTGGTCAGGGTGTTGGTAGCAGTCCAGTTAGAATGGTGGCTGCAGTCCTCCTGGAAAGTCCAGTGGTGATAGATGAGCCTGGTCTTCCTCTGAGAGTCCAGTGAAGAAAGGCTGCTTGGTGCCCCAAATCTCAGGTTTTTATCCAGGTAGAGGGGCTTGGCTCCTCCCCCTGGATGGAGCATTTTCCAATGGGATGATGTGAGTTTATCAGTGGGCTCAATGGCCCTTTAGCAGAAAACCCCTCCCTGGAGAGAGGATGGGTCATGGGAGAGATAAGGAAATTGCTCGTGCTGATTTCTTATCAGCTGTCTTATCAACACAAGATTACATCATATCCCCTCATTCCAGTTCCAACAGATGGTGATAGAATAACACACCTTTGATTACATTTTGCACTGTAACCCAGGACACTCCAGAAAGTTTGGTTTAAGCTGCTATGAATTCACAGCAATTTTGGGAAGGTTTTGAGTATTGAAACAAGAACTCAGATAGAGTGAGACCTTTGGGACATACTGAGTTTATGAGGGTGTCTCCACTGAGGTGGAGAAAATCAGGATGAGCTTTTGAAGGTGACTGACGCTGAATCAAGGACTGGACTGTGAGTTTGGCACAGTACGTTGCCTGAAAATTGTGGTTATTTCTTCCTGTCATAATCTCACAGGCTAACATAGGCAAAGAACAACCCCAAGCGCTGAAATGTGAGCAGATCTGAGATCTAGAGGGTCAACTCTGCTTAGACCAAGAAAAGCAGCAAAGATTTGCTGTTTCACTTAGAGGAAAATAGACCTTTTAAGGCCTCTATTCAGAGTGCCCACAGCTGGCATGAATTAAGGTAAATTCAATGTTTACCTCAAAACTTGCATTCCTCAAGTATAACAAGTGATCAACAGCATAACCTAATGCTAAACTTTCTGAGCAATTCCTCAGACTTTCTGACCAGTTTCTCATTTAAAACTTCACATTCAGCAATGGTATATTATGTGTGAAGCAAAGCCAGGTACAGTTGATGAGCACAGCACTGATCTTCCTCTAAGTGGCAAGAACTCCTGCATCCTTCACCACTTAGCACCATGCCATGCATGAGTCACACAAGGTAACTAAAGAGCTTTGGAGCCTTCTGGGAAGTTTGTATTATGATGGTCCAGGCACACTGAATCTCCTTCAGGGATAACTTCTCCTGAGTGTGCTAGACACTGGGAAAGATGCACTTTTACTGAGCAAGAGCTTAATTATATAATATACATAATGTACACAAATATGTACAGTATGAATAAAGAGGGTTTGCATTTGTGGGAATTTCAAGAGAAAGCAGCAGCACAGATACTGTGGCATGTTCTGCAGAGCCAGAAGGGAAACAGGCACTGGTATGCCTCATGAAAAGCATCTATCAATTATTTCCCTAATTTTTTTACTTTTTGGAGCAAAGAAGCAAACACTAAAGCTAACAATCTTAAAAAAATAAATTATGTTCTAAAGTTCTATGAATAATTTAATAGTCTTCACAGGATGTTATTGAAAAGTTACTCAGCAGAGGTGGTTTTGCAATGATGCACTGAAAAAAATCCATGGTGTTTAGTGGTTCTTTCGGACATCAGCCTTTGGAAGATGTAATGTCCCTGGCCAGGGCTGCAATACAGAACATACTGGCCAGGCACAAGGATTCAGACCAGAGCTTCAGACAGGAAAGGCCCGTTGTCTCTGGGATACACGAATATTAATTGGCACTAACACTTTGGTGACATTTTCATTCTCTTTCTAAACAATACTGCACACTGTTTGAATTCAAATATATGCTTTCTCCAACAAAATGGTTTCCAGAATATGCCAACCAGCTCCTTTAGGCTAGTTGCAGGAGAATGTCCTGTTGCCCAGAGAAGTGGGCATAGGCAGCACACCGCCCCACTCCCACATGGCCCCATCTGACATTTTTTGCAGAGAGGGCCAACAGCCCGGAGATCAGTTATCATCAACATGAGGGATGGTGGCCTACTGAGGCAAAGTGCAGTGGAAACCAGGCAAAGGGCCACAGTGACCCACACTACTGCTGCCCTGCAAGAAGACTGGGCTGTACTTTGGTGTAATGGTGGCTGCAGCCATTCCTGAGCAAAACTGGTCCCACTGAGTGGAGCTGCAAGCTGTGTTTAGAGCCAGCTGCCTTGCTCTCTGGTTGCAAGCTCCACTGCGATGGTCACGTAGGCACATCCACGTCTGTCAGGCAGAGCAGACTCTTGAGAGCCAGCAGGGAAGTGGAGGGCTGCTAGGGAATCCTGAATTACCCAGTTTTGAGAACAGATGGTGTTTCAGCTCCAGCAAAGTCAGCTCAGCAACCTTCACAAGCTCTGAATGCACCTGAAAAGACATAAAGATCTCTCCCACAAGTGTTTCTTGACGTCCTCAAACTGCAGATTCCCACCCTTGTGCCTGCTTTGAGCTAAGGACTTATTCATGTGTTTAAAATAATACCACTCCACCAAAGCAATATTTTCCTTTGCCCTATCAGTTCCAGCTGCAGATTCCCATCTAGTCCCTGTTTTGAGTTACACTTCAATAAATATACTTGCAATTGAAATCATCTTTCCTTTTTGTCCTCTCTGTGCTACAGATTCCCACACTGACCCCTCCTTCAAGCCACAATTAATACATAATTTATGTCTGAAATAAAAATCACCTCCTTCTCCCGCCTTACCCATTCCAGCTGTAGTTTCCCATTGCCATCCCGGCTTTGAGCCATGATTAATACATATGTTTAAAATAAAATAATAAAAAAGTAATCTCTAGCCTCTGCTCCCCAGCTGCAGGCTCCCATTCCTATCTTATCCTCCATTTCCAGCCTGTGAGCTCTCCTAGCGTTACCTCCTAGCATTAGTCAAGGAAGGGGGCCTCCCCCTCACAGCAGCAATGGCCTGCGAGGCACTTCTTCATGGATCACTTCCATCTCCTTCAAGGATCAAACTCTACAGCATGTGAGGGGGAGGTGGCCATAAGCCTTTCTTACATCACTGACATTTTCAGGAACAAAGGGAAAAATTGCAGGAAGTTAACAGTCACCAAAACAGGGAGCTGCCCATGAGAGACACATCTGGGCTTTTCTCTTCTCACCCTGTGAGGTTTTGTGATTCTGTCCAATGACATTGGGTTAAGCCTCTACTTCAATTCTGCCTCAGGAAAGATTTCCAATTGATTAAACAGAGCCTGAGTGACTGCATAACCTGGAGACTTGGCCTTGCTGCATAGCCCATGGCACTGCTTCCTGTGGATGACTCTCCCTGTGGAGATGACAGGATCCCTGGTAGCAGTCGGCTCATAACCCCTTGTCCCCCCATTCTGTATACAATTATTTACACAAAAATCCTTTCACACATGAAATTTATCAAAAGTGTGTTACACTGAAAAAAACCCATGTGTGTCTTTGTCCTTCTTCAGCGAATGAAGCATCAGTAGTCTTCAGAGGGATAGAAAAGGGGCTGCCACTGGTGCTGGCTGAAGGAGAAGACAGCCTAGAGCTCTTTACTATCAGACTTAGATGAGTAGTTGCCAGGGTTGACTTTCTGAGCACTATTCAGGTGGGATCAAGGTTTGAGGCTGGTTTCCCTGTTGTTTGGATGTTTACCTGAACTGACACCTGAAACTCTTCAAACCACCTGCATCCTCATACCTTTCTCTACTTTCTTCAGCAAATATGAAAAAGCTTTTTGTGAGGACAGAGAGAAAAGTGAAAGGACAAGGAAGGGCCTGGGGTATATTTCTAGTCATGGAGTGAAGATGAGATATCCTGGAACTTCAGTGCCTCCCCAGGCTTCTGGTATAGTCAGTTTGTCTGTGCATCATGGCTGTTTGAAAAAAGCATGAGGCTAACAGAAAAGCCTTGTTCTGGACTAGGGCTGAGGGATTCCATGTGGGAACTTGCTGCCATTCTTGCATCTGCTCATCTGAGGGACTCGGGCAGAAAGCACAGGATAATGGGGCACTCCCGTCCTGAGCCTGCTGCCTCTGGGACAGCTCGCTCTCATCACTCTTGTTAGCTCTAATTGCTTTTATTACAGATACTTGACCAATTTATTTCTGTTTTGTTAAATAGTTTTCAGACAGTACAGTTAGCAGAAGTAGCAGCTTGTTAGCTGGAAGTAAATGTCCTCCCAAGAGAAGAAGCAGTGTGAGTCAGCACACAGACAGACAGGTGACTGTCCCTGTCTTGCATATGATTTATACTTGCATGTTCTCTTTACCTCAACCATTGTATTTAGCTCAGGAACTCATCAGGGAAGAGTTTCTCTCCTTTTTTGTTTTTGTACTATGCCTAGTACATTAAGGCCTAAGTGCTAGTTTGGGACCTAGAAGTACTGCTTTATGTTGCAAAATAGGTGTTCAAAATGACAGGAATTTGGGATTAAGTTTGGTTTGCTCATTAAAACAAATATCTAAAGTCTAAATTTGAAATCCATGTGTTAATTGGCCAATAGAGGTACTTTTTTAATAGAAGTAACCTTGAGATGAAAACACTAGTAGAAGGTATGTGGTAGCAGATTCTGCTTCAGATATATTTCTCACTGCACCTCCTGGGAACAGGGATCAGTTTTTTATTTCTTAAAGCTAAATCCAGAAAAATATCCTCTATTCCATTTGTCTCAGTGGACATTGAAGCCCCTTCCAGGCATGGAGGAGTGTCAACAGTCCTACCGTGCAAGCATACAAGACTTGATCTTCTTCATGAAACCAAAGAGGGGAAGACTGGTGAGGATGGAAGCTGCAGTGCTGGGAGGCTTGGTTGGAAACCCAGGAGATGCACACTTTTTTCACTTTACTCATTAGTGAAGGCCTTTGAGATCTGTTCATGGAAAGTCCTGCATAAAAAGGTTGGCATTGTTAATTAAAGCTTTCATCTCTTTCTTGGTAGGAGATGAAATGCAGCTGAGAGTATTTGCTGTCCTGTTTTTACAGCTGTAAAGATGTTGGGCCATGACTTTGGTTCTGTACACATTACCTGCCCTGCTTCTCAGCCATGCTTGTGTCAGCTTCCATTCTGCATTCTGGGTTGAAAAGTTTCTGTGACTCTTGTTTTAAATAGTGTCACTTGCCTGAGAACAGCAGTGACAAACACTTGCCTGAGGTGTGCAGACCTGGGGAAGCATACCCACATATTACACCGTCCTGCCCTCTCCAGTTGCTCACACCCTGACAAATTTGCCAAGCCAAGCTGTTGGAACTCTTGCTTCAGCTGCTGGGCACAATTGTCTGGCAGGACCTCTGCCATGAACTCTGCATGTTGGATAGAGCATCACCAAGGGGCAGGAGAGAAGTTCTGGCCCTGCGCTGCTGGGTCCACACTCACAGGGTTTCTCTAAAAAGGCACATTTCCCTCCTGCTCCCTGAAAAATTTGGGTTGCAATTTTGCTTGAATGCAAGGGATGTGTTCAGTCACATCAGTGTGCTGGGGACGGAGCAAATTCAGCTGGTTTCTGCTTTGGTGGAAGGTATGTTAATAATGAGCACAGGGGACCCATAAAGCTCTGAGGACTGAGAAATCAGCTGTGGCTCATATTGAGTGTTGTTACTACTGCAAGTTCAGTCAATGTGCTCTCAAAAAAACAATCACTTATATTTAAATTTTGATTATGTATGAAATGGACAAAAAAACAAAATGAAGTTAGGATTTAATAGCTGTTTTGTAGCTTTCGAGGCATTTAAGAACACTTTGTGTATGATGGATAGTTCTGAAAATATGACTTTCTCAAGAAAATCAGTCCATTTTGCAACTGTAATGAATCGTGATATACAGTAGTCCAAACACTGCTTGCCAGCCAGCTACCTTAAAACAAGATGCTAAGGGAATATTTTTCTTGATTAGATAATGGGCTGGTTGAAATTCCTTCAGCTTTACTGAAACAGAAGTTAGCAATTTCAGACATATCAGATGATGCATCAATTTTCTGTAAACAGAAGACTGTGCAACCCACTTTATTGAAAAGGCCTTTATACCAAGTTAGATTTAATCTCTCAATTTGAGAAGCAGCCCCATGAAATAAGATGTTTGCATGCAAAATCTCCCAGATTTCCAATGGAAATATAAAACAAAGAAGAGCATGTTCCCTTGGGGACTGCACCTATCTTGGATTAGATTTTCTCTGATGTCTTTGCATCATATTACCAATGGCTTCAGGGAAGTGAAACAGCAGTTTTCTTTCTTGAGAACAAAGGCTTGCAGAGTTTAAAAAAATGTTAATATATTTAAAGCACTTTTGGCCACTGTTCTTTTTATTACTTTGAGAATTCTGGACAAAAAAGGTATCTTATTGTATTATTTTATCATCTATGTTAATGAAATTTGCATTTAAGGCTACAGCCTGAGAATTCTGTAAAGGAAAATTATTTCTAAATGAGCACTTTCTGTTTCCCATGAACATAAATATTTTAACTATTAGTACTAGTGCTGCTCTGATAATACAGATCTGGCTCCAAAACACACTGGAATCCTTGAAAGTATTTTCCTTGTTTCTTTTGTTTTTTTGGGGTTTTTGTTGGTTTGTTGGGGTTTTTTGGGGGGGGTGGTGGATGTTTTGTTTTTGTTCTTTTTTTGTTTTATTTTGTTTTTTTCTTTTTGATTTTTTTTTAGATCCATGAATTTTGGAAAAGATCTGATGGCACACTTGGAATGTATGTAAACTTTATAGAAAGTTTTGGAGACCCTGGATCAGGACTGTGTTATCCTACCCTAGATTTCAGTTCTGACATCTTCCCCTATTTGCCTGAGTTTTTCCCTTGTTAAGGACAGTTGGCATTAGATCAGTTGTAGGAGCATCCAGTGCAGAAGGTTGTGCCCATGTGGTGTATGCAAAGGGTAAGGGCCATGGGACAGAGCAGCACCAAGCACTTTCAGTAGTTCTGTGCCTGTTCAGATCCAAGGGAAGCACTTTGCTTTTGCTTTCCTTAATCAACGTAGCAGTGAGTTGTTATTATTATAAATTAATTAATGATTTAGAATTCTCATTTATTGATAAATAATTTAAAAATGTGATCTTGGTCTTCCCTGTTTGGCCAATGTGAATTAATAAAGCCCTTTGCAAAGAGGTAATACTTTTTCAACACTTCAGGTGGAAAGACTCCCTTTTGTGTTTAAAGCACTCAGTGTTGACCTGAGCATGCTTTGATCCTGAGAAGCTTTATAATGCTTTGTTAGGATGTTTTAAGTGCTATAATGCTAAATGCTTAAAAAAGGTATTTTTAACAGATCATCCCTCTCCCTCAATAAGAGATTAGAAAGAGGTGCTATAATTTAAAATTAGATTAAATAAAACCCATGAGAGTAGATTGTCCGGGAAAATTCAGCCTTTTTAGAGTATTCAGTATCAGGGAACATGCAATGATTTGGAATAGTATCCAAGGGAAAATCAACACAGGAACAGCTTTTCTGTAGGAAGCTCATTTGATTGTGGAACTCGTGACCTCAGAATGGTAAGACAGCAAAGGAATGAGCAATTTGGTTTGGTTTTCTTCATTCTTCAGGGAAGTGAGGGGAGAGCTTTGGTCATTGCTAGAGCTGACAAGAGTTTCTGGATTTCTGATTAAGGATATTTAAACAAAACCAAGAGTTGGGAATTACGTACCTACAATTCAACTAGTTATAAACAAATAGCTAATTCTTTGATCTGAGTAAGCACCTCAAATACTTACATTTATCTGCAGGAAATCTCAAAATCATTGTCTGTATCTGCTGGCCTAGAAGAAAACCCTAAATTAATCTGTACAGTAGTATACTAGCACTAAAAACAATCGTGGTTTTACCTTTTGTCAGGTCAGCATTGACTGAAGAGGCTCCACCATATTTCCTCAAATTATTCTGAATCAAACAAACCAGACCGTAGACACAAAAATGGTATGAAATACTTTTCTGGAAGTCATGCTCCTTAATTTTCTTTAAAAGGCTTAACAAAGGGCGGAGATGAAATAAATCTTGTATCTAAGCCTGATGAAAATAATTTGGAAATGAAAAGAAGTCAGAAACTGAAGCATAATAGATTTGCAGGTAGCATCTGGATTGGCATGGTGGAAGGTAATTTCTGAGAATACAGCTAGCTACATGCTTACTTTCTTTAAAATTTTACATATCTGCCGTTGCAGTCACCAAGATTGCTCTTGAAGCATGTCAGTGCTTCATTTCATTTCCTCTCCCAGTTCACAGATTAGATGGGAGAGCAGTATAAGACAAATCAGCCCACTCAGCAAGATGAGGAAAAAGAGAAGAGTGGGAAGAGGAAACCAAGCCACAATGCCATGGATCGTGCAGCACCAGCTGTTTGTAGTGCCTGCAAGATGAAGAGATTTAAATTTCACAAGGTCAAGGAACACAATCAAGCCTACTGCAGAAAGTAAATAACAACTGAATACTACTGATTAGCACTTCCTATGCTTGTGTTTCTGGACAAAAAAAAGCAAGGGCTTCTTGGACCTCTGGACATGGAGAGTAGTACGTGCCAATCAAGAAACCAGATAACCTTCTTGTTAGTTGCTCAACTGGTTGCCCAAAAGCCATGTAGGCAATCCTTTGAGTAAAACTTTTGTTGCTGTAAAGTAAATCAAGGAAGAAGGAGTAGAATTAAATTTCACATCTGACATAAAAGGCAACGTCACTAGTACTGAGTGCAAAGGCACTAAAAGTATTTGTGCAAAGCAATACATTAATGTACCCATCATATTGCTATGCAGACATTCTTGGGTTTATATCCAGTAATAAAGATCTTTTCAGAGTTTTCCCAAATGGTTAACATGAAACTCTACCTGTTTTATATAAAATCCCTCTGAAGAACACCTAAATTTCAATTTAAGAGCAGTATAGTTCTGCTCTGCATTAGTTGCCCTTCATATTCTCAGAAATGCCTTCTGTATAGACAATGTTTCAATGCCCATACATAAAAAACATGTAGATATCTGCAAAATCTGGTGTGTATATGGATGCACATCTCATGAATATGTGATAAATGGACACATTTTTATTATATTGAACTCTGTAATACAACACTGCTACCTGTATCTAATGTGATAATCAAAAAACTATATAGGAAGAACTGGAGTTTTAATTTTGTCATTGCTAACATTCAACCCTTGAGAGGAGCTCATCTCAGCAGACCTGGGGCCTCAGCCTTGAGCAAGTAGTCCTTATTTCTTTCATAGCCCATGGAGAAAAATACATACTTGTATTATATCCTTCACCTCTTCCTAAAGTGGACTGCTTACACACACCTGATGGATTCCTCCTTGCATGATCCCATCTCTCTGTAAATACCAGCCTAAGTAGTCATGGTGAGCGCTTAAATAGGATGCAACTAAGTCTGCACTCAGATGATGTAGGTGGAGGTCTGACCCTCCACAGAAGAAAACAAAACAAACCAGAGCTAGGTATTAGATATTCAAATTCTATAAAGTTGCCATGTCCTCCTGAAACTCACTGGTCCAAAGTACTGGATACCTTTGATTGGCTTTTTATTTTTTATCCCAGTTCTCCTTTCCTTATTTGTAAAATTGAGACAACAGTCCCACTGCATCTCATATTTCAGATATCACTCTCACTGTTGTAAAAATGTTCACCCAACTCTTGTCCTCATCACCGCTCACAAGTGAGCCTACAAGAAAATTAACAATTCTGTACTCGCTGCAGGGCCTGCTGATATGTTTTAAATAAAGCCTGGGGCCTCACGTCACCTGGGGGAATAAAAATAAATAATGGATGCTTCTCTGCATTGTAAAGCATCACAGAGGAGTGACGTTAGTAGAAGACTAGAATAACAGACAGGCAAACATCTTAAATTCCAGTGTTAAACATAGTGAAGTGCACACAATACCACATATTTGTGCATATACCCATTCAGATACATTTTCTGTCTACTATGCTACATCATGGCTTTTAGAATACAGACCAAGTAGGAAGAGCTTGAGAGGAATTATAACTAAGATACAATTCAGTCCTCCGAACACTAGTGTATAAGTAAATACAGGAAAAAAGCTCTATTTATATAGATACATCCTCTTCTGATTTTTAAAAAAGCTAACTGATCACTACCAAGAAAAAAATACCAATATTCACCCCTCTAAGCATGAGACAGAGAGGTCACCAGGACTAGTTATATTATGAGGTTTTGGGTTTTTAGAAGTGGTATGGGGAGGTTCTAATGGTTAGAGGGTGTTTACTTACAGCACCAAGACCATTCCTGTGCTGTAAGAAACAGCATATACACATACATATGCAGAATAACTCTCTGCCTTAGAATTAGAAAAAGACAGAAAATGAGAGCAAAAAATCTACTGGTATGATAAAAATATTCCTATGAACTCCCCCTTTCTCTGAGTTACCCTTTCTTAAGTTTTTGGATAGAGCAGATTTGCATGCTTAACTCTGGGCATCCTTATCTTCGGCCTGTTGGAATGAAGAGGTTTGACTGCAACTGAATTTTCATCTCTGCTGCGAGAAGTACAAATCTCACTTCAAACTCCACATGACCCTCTGAGGCACAGTGTGGTGGATACCATCAGGCCTTTCTAGGTTATCTGCAGCCCTTCTATGCCGTGTTTTTCTCTGAATCATATACTATAAGATAAAAATGAATGAAACATGTTAAAAGAGCACACAGCTAAGTTGAAGGCACACAAATGTATGGGATCAGGTAGGATTTTTGAAAAGATGACTGAAACTCTTTTCAAGCAGCTGGTTGCTGTGATAAAAAGCAAGTTCTCCCTGACCATTTGGTGTGGATATGATCTCATCTCAGGTGGTTTAAGAAATCATCTCGTAAATGTAATTAGGTTAGAAAAACATGCACACTCAAATCTGGAGGTTTTGGAAGCATTGCATAAATTTCTGGTGAAGTATGACTGAAAAATGCAGGCGCAATATCACTTCTCTTATCTGGTGATGTGGAGTTGTTCTAGGACACAGAAGTGCTGGAAAGGCAGCACAGGATGCCAATAGCTCTAAGTACCCAGGGAGTACAGCCCTGCATGCTAACTCTCAGACTGTGCTGTTTAGGTACAGAAATTTGGACCCCTCTTTCAAATCTCTAGCCACACATCTCATATTTCTAACACGCTTGCAGCTTTCCCAAAGTCAACTACAACACTGAGTCACAGTGGTATTAACAGGATTAATCAAAGGACCACACCGAAGAAAACCAGTGACCTCCAGAGCAGGGCCTCTCCTTTTGGCCAGCCAGCTCCTACTGCCTTCATTAGGACTTCATCGAGCGAGAAAAACTGTGTTTTGCAAGGCTGAGCACTTTGAAAAGCAAGGTCCTTCAGTTTATACCTCAAAACATAGGAGGTGCTAACACCAGTATTTCCAGCTGGGTGGATGACACCTTTGTAAGCTGGAAACTGCTTGGCCACAGCTCCCATATCCCTGTGGCAAGAGACAACATTCCTCTGGACTTCTTTCAGCAGCAATTCAGCTCCTCCAAGGAACCAGCAGAAAAGTGCTGTAGAAGATACCCTGTCCATCCTTCACTTAGGACTACATAATTCTAGGATATTAGAAAAGTTCTGGAGACAGTAAAGCTAAGAAGGGCTATTTTGGATATTAACCTCACGACGTTGCACGAATACATTTGCTAAGATGGCTGGAGTCTTACCACTGAAATTCAAGTGGTGATGGATGCAATCACCTATGCAAAAGGATTTTTCTGATTAAAAGCACTGTAGAATGCACAGGAAAAAAAATGGTTGTATTTGAAAAACACACAGAAGTAGCATGCCAAGGCTCTTTTCCCCTGAATTTTTCTCCTAACACTCACGGTTGAAAGCAATGTAAAACTTGAGTGTTGTATTGTGCAACAAAGGTTCTCACTGACAGTGTTCAATAGTCTGCCAGGTATTTCCCATCTGAAAATAATGATAACTTTCCATACCTTAGGATAGGTGTACTTCATATAAATGTCAAATAACCACTCAGCCTTGCCATAATTGGGCTTTCTCCGCGTTGGAGAAAACCCATATGTTGATCTGTAGTCACCTCTAGAAGTGTAGCTTGCAGAGAAGAGATATAATTTAGCCAAATGTAAAATGTAAGCATAATTGCACTTTAAAGAAACGCAGTTTTCAGCTGCATAAACTGAGATCATCAATGATGACCACGTTCTGTTACATATGGAAAAAGATTGATTCTCTGACATCGAACCCTGAATTTCTGTTTTGTTGAACTTAAAACTGTTTAAAGATTCTTTCTAATATAAACTTGAGATTGGCATATGAGTACTGTGGATTACTGTGTAAAGCCCCAGCTGGAGCAAGTCTCTGAATGTATTGTGTAATTGACTCACACAGGAAGGAAAGGAGAACCTGGTAAAATACTTCATTCACTTATAAAATATGAGCTAAATTTTTGTCTCTACCAGTGAACAGCCCTGAATTCAATACACAGTTATACATAGGTATAACTGAAAAAATAATTTGGCCACTTTAAGAAACAATAAATCCTTTTTTTTTGATTTGTTATTTCTTAGCAAGATATTTGTATAAATAAAACATTGGATGTTTTTATAACTGGGGATCTTATTGCCGCTGATTTTAAAGAACAAAAAAATGTAGAAAACAAGAAAAAAAGCAGAGTCTGCCTATAAAAAAACTGAATAAAGATAGATGCTTGCCCATTTTAATAATTTCTAATGATGTATCTTATTCTTTTAATGCTATCCACTTGATTAGATGGAAAAAAATTGCAGGAAAACTATCAAAGGATCAAAGCTGTGAAAAAAACCCACAATTTCTGTCCTCTCACCTACTCATAGAATCCACCAGGTATAAAACAACATAATTCCACTGAGATGAAACAATCTGGACCAGTTTCTTTTAAATGGCCAATACCATGAAATATGATACAAGCAGCAGCAATGAAGTTAATTACAGTGGTGATTTTTAGATCCTTAATATAATGCCAATTTGTGATCAATTAACTAGTTTAAACAGCATGTGATAGATCCATTGCAAACTATAGTACTTACTAAGTACTGAGACAAAATATCAAGAACTACTAAAGGTGCAATCCAACAACAAAAAATTCAGTTCTTGTTTTCTCTTTTCCATATATATTTTTATGGACTCCTTCAGAGGGTGCTACTGCTGAAAAGCACCCCTCACATTATTATCACCACCCTCATCTGGTGGTCTAGCACCATTCAGCTGCTAGTGGCTGTGTTCCAGATACCAGAGATTTAAGTTAAGAAGTAGATTGCTTGCTGATTCCTGTCATATGAAAATTGTCTTCTTAGATGTTGCCTTTGTCTGGCTCATTTAACAGAGGTTCTGAGGTACACATACACATGCTCATCCTGCACACCCTACACACAGTGCTACGTATGCATATGTGTGTGCAAACATGCCCACAAAGACACAAAAAAAATATTCTGCACTTACATATACCATGTCTGCGTCTGAGTCTCTTGAAAGAGACATTCATGTTGCACCCAAAAAGTATTATTATTATTTTCCACAGGGACAGTGGCATGGAGTCTCCTAGTATAAGGTGATAACACAGATCCTACAGACTGCATGGCATGGGAAAACTTTGGGGGTTCCCTAATAACAAATACAAAATATTTCAGGAAATGCACAGAAAGGCAGAAGCACAGTTACAGAATATTTTGTTGTCCATTCAGCTCTTATTTAGCGATTTAAAATCTGATATTAATTTTGCAATTCTTTCAGATATTTTACTTCTCAGTTCACTAGCCAAAATTAACATCCTTGTGAGCCAATACTCCAACCATCCCCATGCCTACAGCGAGCATCACCTCATCCAGATGTTCCCTGCCAAAAACAGGCGTAATGCGTGTGGAATCGGGATACATGTTGTACTTACCTTAATTTAATAATTATTCTTCTGGATGACAGTGACCACATCTCAACCATTAATAGCCTCTATTGTGTGATCACTGGTATCAATCACAGCTGTTCCATAATGAATCTCATAAAAATATTCAATCAGTGATGGAGAGGGCCTTTGAGATCCACAGAATGAGTTTCAGATGTTTGCAAAGTACTCTGAGGTAGGCTGCAGCTCACACAAGGGAAACTCTACCAGGTGTTTGCAGTTTCATGCCTGCTGCATAA
>VWYI01030628.1:0-18135 GCA_013399455.1 Anthoscopus minutus | reverse complement strand
AGTGAAGCTGCAGATAAGAACTGCTGCAACACATGGGGACATCTGGCTTTCCTGAGAACATGCTGTGGAGCAAGATGCAAATGTGTTCCGTACCTCTTACAGATCTGCTCTTTATCAGACAAATTGTTTCAATTTTTTTCTCTGTACAATGGGAATAGGCACCAAACACAGACATAAAAGGAGTAAATTAATGCTTATAAATCTTCTGTTTATCGATGAGGACACGAGGGAGCTGTAAGCTAATGTTTGTTTTCTGTGTCTCATGGGCTGAGAATATTGTTTCCTAGCCAAGGAAGGAGCTCTGTTAGACAAAGGAAAAACAGAAACTTCACAATTTTTCACAATCCTTTAATTCATAAACATCTGTTGCCACAAATCAAGCAGTAGCTCACCACAACAATAAGAGTTCCTCCATTTAGATTTCAGAGGCTATAAAATATGAAGTTTGCAAGAAAATAGATAATTTATCCTCCTTTGTTTGTTTAGATTGTAGATAACACAAGGCTCTTCATCTTGAAAGAGCTAAGTTGGACTAGACTTTTTTCTTCTTTCTTCTGCCAAACCAAAACCAGAAGGGAGAAGTTGGTGTGTTATAGGAGCCATCCAGTGCCTGCAAAGGAGGTTGCAGAAAATAGAAATTCTGGATTAAATCTACATGTTACTGAAAGGATATGTGCTCAGATCTCTGTGAAACTACAAGGAAATCCATTATTCTGTGCAGAAAAATGTTTCAAACATTTATATTTGACAAACAATTCAACCCTTCCTTCTTGTCTATGCATAGTAAAGGGCAACACCCCACCAGCATCTAATGGTGCAGCATCACATCTCAGATTTCAGATTCCAAGTTTAACTGGTCTGAATTGTGTTGTCTAAACTGGACTATGATCATGCTTCTTTTTGCCCTTTGTCTTTTGACATCAGAGTTCATTAACCGGATGAATGCAGATCACTACAACCCACCAAAAAGATCACTCTGACTAATAATGCACAGTCCAAATCTCTAGTATTGGTGTCAAAAGTTGGAAAAATAAGCAATCGTACTTGAGAAAAGAGGGTGTTTAATCAATGAGTGGTGCAAAGATATACTGATGCAGTGACCATCAAGAAGGAGATGGGAATTCCCTTTGTATTTCCCTCCCTTCCACTCGAGTGAGGGGAAGAAACATAAGTTCCATTCAAGCACAAGAGAGCAGCACAGTCAGCAGCTCCACTCTGGAACAGATGTATTTATGATACAGAGATCAGTGGACAGAGAAGTGCAAGAACAGACCAGAATTCACATGGAAGACTGAAAAACATGTCCTAATCCTTCTTTTACTCTAAAAGATGAAAAATATGAGAGGAAAAAGTGATGGAATATGCTTGTGAACATTGTACAGAAGGCAGACAGTGGTATTTTCTTACTTCACCATATGTAAGAGGAAAATTTTCAGGAGACTGAAAGCTATAAAATTTAGAACTGATCAAGTACATTTTTTCTCAATGTCTATCTGAGCTGCGAATTTCATTGTATGAGGTACTGTCAATGTAATCTGTTTATCAAGACTTAAGAAAAATATGGGATACTGTTACCCCATACATAAAAATAATTTTATAGCAATATATGTAAACAGAGTACAAATGTTTTACTCTAAGAGATACAAATGAAGCTGGATTCATACAATCATCATAAAATCACAGAATGGTTGGGGTCAGAAGGGACCTTAAAGATTTCCTTATCCAACCTCCCTACTATGGGCAGGGACACCTTCCACTATCCCAGGTTGCTCCAAGCCCCATCCAGCCTGGCCTTGGACACGCTGCATGAGATGATAATTATTCTTAAACTTCCAGAGACTATCTCTTTGTACACTCTGTGAAATCTATATTCTGAGTTCTATGTGAACAGAACTGAAAAATAGCTGAAAATCCCACAGTTTTGAGGAATACTACAACAAAATCAAATTTAGATGTTGGGGTTTTTTTTGTTGGTTTTTCATTACTCCTTCACAGTCCTGCACTTAAGGACAAATATTTGCCAGCAAAGCAGGTACAAGGAATCCATTTAAAATCATTCAACATTCCCCTGAATTAACATTACCACTTTTCTACAAGTTTTCCTGCTCTTTGGACAAGATCATTCACTGTATACATAAACCTCTAAAGTCACCCCAACACCTACCAGCTATGGCAATCAGTATTCATAATTTGACACAAAATGTTCAGGACTTTTAAAACAGTTCAGAAAAATCCCCTATCTCAAATGATATCCCTTTGAACAGAACAGGTTTTGACACTTTAAATACACATCTCTAGGTGCTTAACAATATTCCCAATCTAAGTGATGTGAGGAATTACAACTAAGTTTTAAGGACATTTATATAGGGAAGAAAAGCATTAAGTATCTTCTTAAATCACATGTACATTTAGCATGTTAAAATTCATCTGTCTGATGAAGTGCATTACTCTTGTTACTAGGATTTGGTCTACCCTAAGGACATGGACACTTCTAATAGATTCAGAATGGGAGAGCTGATACTAGAAAAGTGTATTTTTTGCTAGTGAAGCCTAACTTGTCTAATTTAGAACTATAGATAAAGAAAGTTTCTAGGCTCTATCTGCAGGCAATGCAGATAAAGAACACTTCCAGATGGCAGCATGTTCCAGTCTCAGGCAAGGTGTCGGTCTCTCCTCACTGCCTGCAAAGAGAGCTCCAAGGTAAGGTTTAACGTGGGTGTTTTCTCTGTTGGGCATCACCTTTAAAACAAGTTTCTGTGTGCTCCTTTTTAGAGTTAAGGAGAGAGTAATGAAATTATTAAATTGTAGGTGCAGTTTATCTTATCTCACAGGGGATGCCTGCATTTGTTCTAAGGAACTTTTTTCTCCTCTAGACTATACTGAGGTCCTGTGCTGTCCTGTTGAGCTTCCAGTCTTGCCCTCAAGGATGTGGATTCTTGGAATCATAGAATGCCTTGGGCTGGAAGGGACTTAACAGATCATCTAATTTCCCTGCCTTGCTGTGAGCAGGGACACCATACACTAGACCAGGCTGCTTAAAACCCTGCCCAACCTAGCCTTGAACAATTTTCTTCTCTGGGGTGAAAAATCCCAATTCTTCCAGCCTTTCCTCATATAAGAAGTGTTCCATCTCTCTAATCAGCTTCATGGTTCTTTTGGAATAAGTTATGATAGATCCAGTAGAGCCCAGGAGACCCTTCAGCTCTGCCCTGAGCATAGTCACTGCCTGGTCACCTGGACTGAATCCTGGCCTTAGCTGGGGCAGTGCCACAGCTTCTGAGGGGACAGATGTATTTGTACTTTCCTATCACTGAGACAAGCTCACCAGACCCTAAATTATCCAAGACCTGCCAGAAAGGCTGGCACCCATTTCCACCAAGTGGTCCTTAGGGAAACCATTTGCAAGATCAGAAGGTTGAAAGCATCATCAGAGTCCTTGGGTGATTTTGATTGCAGGGGCTGCCTGAGAATTTATATAAATAGGCAACTGACCTGATAGTTCGAGGATGGTACTCAGGATTAAAGTCAGAGTTCTTCCTAAGTGTAGACACAATCTGTGCAGTGCACACATAAATTAAAAGTATCAGATAAGCACATAGAGATAAGAGTTTCAGACAAGTTCAGTTATTGCTTCAGCTTGAACCTCAGGTAACCCACAGGACAAGCTGCCACTCAGGTCAGCCCAAAGGCCACCAAGGAACTTCATGAGATCAACTGGAACATCTTTTAATGCTCACTGAAGGGAGAGGGAGTCAGTGAATTGTGGATTCCTGTGCTGCCTGGGACATCACACACTGCTGCCAATAAATATGTTGTGGTGTGAAATATGGGACAGCATGAGAATAATAATAACTTGGAGCAGAAGAAAGGCTATAAAAAGAGGGAAGCTGTTGTAGGATGAAATGCCTCAAAAAAGCCCCTCAAAGTGTTCTTCTTTTTGCATGAACTTTTTTTCAGGTAGATGAATGGTTACCATGTGTTTGAGCAAGCAGGTATTTATGTCTCAAGGAGAGAGCACTTTGTGGAGGCAGCAGAGATCATAATCATAAGTAGCCACACTCTGGTACATCATACAGAAAAATGTATTATACATAAAAGATAAAATATTATACTTCTTGAGTATAACCCACCAGAATGGGTTTAAGATGGAAGATATATTTTTAAACAGAAAGACATATGATCTGTGTTTAAGGGCACAGAATGGTGCTGAAATCCACAGCCTGTGGAAGTTATGAATATTGTTGAATACCAATATCATTTTGGTTCCATTTACCTGATACAGCTTCAAATTTCTTTCTGTTGATGTCCATTCGGTGCACTGACTTTTGCTGCTTTCAGTTAGGTTAAAATGTAATCTAACATTATGTGTTTTCTCCTTGTGAATGTTCTCAAAGGTCATGATAAACCATATCCTAAATCCTTTAATGCTAAATGACATCTGTATATTTATGCCAGGAATAATACTCAGAGAGAATAAAAGACTACTAGCTTTGTCTATGAAACCTATTCAATATGGATTTTGAGTACCACAAGGATTAGGGTGTTTTCAAATTCAGTTTCAAGTAAGTAATCTGTTGCAAAATCAAAATCCTATGACTCCAGAGAAAACTATTCTGATATTTTAACTGCTTTCTTATTGCAGTAACATAAGACTTGGATATATCTATATTAACTCAAGTTACAGAAATCTCATGAGGTCATCTGCTCCAATCCACAAGGATAAAACAGGGTTGGCTGGTTAATATTAGGTCAGGGCCCAAGGCACCTCTATCATAGTCAAAGCAGCAATCCTGTTACAAAGCCTGTAGGTAATAATCTCTAAAAAATAGCTATAGTGGTTACAGTTCCATATACATTCTGTTGTGTTGTTACTTTCAAATGGAAAATTGTTCTATCAGAAAATTTCAAAGCCCTGTTATTCGTTTTCTCTTTTAACCGAATGGATGGTGAAAGCAAAACAAAAGATAGAAAATGAAGAAAATTTAAAAATTGATAAAAGGAATGATTTGAATGCCTAAATCTCCTTGCGAGTCAAAGTATCCATGGTGAAAAATTGTCTTTTCTGAGACAATGATCTTGTTAACTACAGGTAGTTTAGGCGTTCACAGGAAGACAAACAAACAACAAACTCCTGCTACTGCAGATCAAACTTGCTCAAAAGAAATGTGGCACAGATTTCTGCAAGACAAAACCAGTAACTTCCACTTCTGTGCCCAAGAGAACACACAAAATGACAGAAAGGGTTGGATGGAAAAGTCAGTTATAAGAATGAGGATTTTTCCTGTAAGCATCACATGTTCCAGGCACTCAATTAAGCCATTAGCTGGGAAATGTGGAACAACTTAATTACTCTTGCTAAAGGCTTAGTTTCTCTATGCAGGCTTTGGTGCCATGGGCTTCCCTGCACTGATGATTTTGTTTAGCCTATTTAGAGGAAAAATGCAGGCAGGAATTTAACATCAGGATTAATAATATCTATTTTCATATCTACCTAAATAAACAAAAATATAAAATGCTCCAAGGAAAAAGTTTCTGTTTCAAATAAGCAATAAACTAATAAAAATATGCTATGATCCTTTAAAAATGTATATCTATAATATAAATACTCTTAAACAAAATATGTTTGTATATTATATATAATTACATCATATGTCCACTTATACTATATAATGGACTTTTTATATATAATATATACATAACCATAAAACATCTAAAATATATAAACCTATCTGTAACTCACAGAGAAAAAAGCCCTGTGTTTTTAACCCCCTTCTCTAATATTTCAGACACTGAATTGAGGATGTATCATGTGATATGAATTGGTTGATCTAGTTCTGAATAATTGTGGCAAAGTTTCTGAGTAAAACTATTTCATGTACTCGAAGCAGGAATATCTTGTTTATTTATTCACCTTAAATAGTGAAGGGACTGCAATGCCTCAGAAACCAGGATTTTCTGAAGCCTCTCTGGGCACCCTCTATCCTGCCATTTATCCTCCAGGATGTTCCAAACTACCAGAGGGAAATTGTTGTTCAGCTGCTGACTTACTTCTGCAGTGGCCAAGGAGGGATCACAGTCCCTGCTGCAGAACAGCGCATTGAGACTGCTTTGTTTAGGAATTCACCAAATAGGGAGAAAAATAATGGGAAGTTTTTCAAATTGTTCAAGTTACCTATTTGAATTGATACTTCCTGATAACGAGGTGGACTTATGCATCAGGGTATGCTTGAACTCTTTATTTTTTCATTTGCTTTCTCCTCCACTTTTCCAGCACCATGGAGGGACCATAAAGCCACTAAATTAAGAGAATGATTCTTTTACATGGGAAATTTTTAATTCAATAAATTGTCTATTCTGATTTATGAATCAGGAGAGAAGAAGAACAGAGGGAAGGGAAAGGAATTACTGACTGTAATTACTGCATTTTCAGTCAATGCACAAGCCTTAATACTGAGAGCACTCCCTATTAGAAGTATTCACTAAAAAAAAGTGTGATCGCTTTGGAAAGTGTCTTTAAAGTAATATTTCTTGCAGATAAAAATCTGTGCATATCTGAGCACTGAAAGTATTTTGAGGTGAACTGGGAAGTGAAAAAAACCCAACTTAATTCAGTGGTCAAATGGGTACTGAGTATAAAATATATCCAAGCAGAAATCTCTGAATATTTTGACAGAAGACAGACCAAGTAACAGTTTGCTAAAATTTATCCTAGATCTGCAAGTTTCAAGTAGTAAATAAAGGGTTGTTCTTCTGTCATCCAAGGATTTTCTCAGCCAGGTATTGTTGTCATCTGGAGCAAGACTGATTGCCCATGATTTCTACAAGATTTTTATCACTCTGTGCATGTGTGTGTTTGGACTTTGGAATAAATTTTGTACTTCTCTCCACAATTGAAAGTTCTGCTAGAAGAGAATAGCTAGAATTATAACACTTGTAAACATATTTGAGGAAGTCTGAGGAAAACATGCAGACTTCTTACGTGCCACTGAAAGCAACAGAATTAGTTGCTCCCTCAGAGCAGAATTAACTTCAAAGTCAAATAAAATTAAGTCTTAAAGCCACATGTCCAGTAGGTGTCTGACCAGTATCTTCATGGAATTGTCTCCATGAGAATTCCCATCTTTTCAGGGCTGTTGGATGGAGTACCCTTTGAAGAAGAAACATGAAATGAAACTTTGATATTTAAGATTGATCTATTACCTTAGGAAGAGGAAATGGGATATGGATACCTCTCCTATGTCATCTTTCCCTACTCAAACAGAACCTTGATGATTTGCTTTGGCACACTGTGGAGCTTCTGGGGTGGGTTGCATTAATCACAGTTTTGAATTCTTTGGTGATATCCATAAAATATTATAAATAATAACTGAAGAACTGGGCCTTGATTTATTGCCTGAAACCCAGACAAAGTGACTTGTTCTCTGCTAAAATCCAAGCTGTTATTGCCATATAAAATGGGGCTTCGATCTCTCCTCTGTAATTTACTGACTGCCTAAAAATTTATAATAGAACAGCAGCAACCTGTGACTGCCATCTCTGGGCCCTGCTCTGCAGCCCTTGTGCTGGCAGAGCTGCCATGGAGGCCATGATTAAGTGCCACAAGAGAAGACTCCAGGACTGATAAAGTGAGATTTATTTCTATATGACTGGTTTAAAATACATATGTTCAACAGTGCCAAGGCTAGTATTTTCCCTTCTAAAGGAATATCATTGTTTGTGGAGGGTTTAAATCCAGGGCACTCTGTTTATGACATGCACCCTCCCCTTTGCCACAGGAGTCAGTTGTAAGGAGATAGAGAAGAGGAGAGAGCAAAGGCATTTCTAGGGTATATCCTGGGCAGTCAGCTGATCAGTTGAGAGAAATGTTCCCCTCCCTTCAGAAGCCCTGATGAAACTGCTGAAAAGTGGGAAGAGGTAGCAGTGATCCTTTATCAAAATGAAAGGGCGGATGCTCTAGTCATCTGCTGCGTCTGTCAGCCAACTTTGACCATTTATTCTGTTGGCTGGTTAAAAATGGAGCATGTTTTCCAAGATCAGGGTGGAAATACTTTGGAGACCAATATTAGAATTCCAAATCACTTTGGTGTGAACCAGTGCAAGACAAAAAAGATGTGAGTCAATAAGATGAGAACAAAACACAGTTGAGTTTGGGCTTAACTCTGACCTTGACTACATCACAAAGGGTGAAGACTTTGGTCTCATTTGATCACCTGGATCCCTTGGAATAGGGGAGCACTGACTCCTCCAGGAACTGAATCAACCTTCCCACATAAGTTTCCTGTTGTAGGAAGGGATAGCATTGGCCTTTAAGATGGGTAAGTATTTCCAGGATGACCACTGAAAGAAGCTTGTTAAAGTACATGTTGGATTCTGTCTGCTCTCAAGCTGATGGTGACAGAGCAAATAATTTCCATTGTTTTGGAATTTAGGAGATATAAGTAAAGAAGTGAAACTCTGGGCAGCAGTTTGTCAGCAAAGGATTGGGGGATTAGAGTGGATCAAAGGCTTAACAGGAATCAGTATCAGGCTGTCACAAGGCAGGGAGGACGTCAGAGCTGGTCCTTCCATTCCCCTTAGCACTGGAAAGCTGTCAGGTGAACATCTGCATTAATTTCTGGCCACTGAAATCCCATAAAAATGTAAATCAACTGGAGAAGGGCCAGAAGGCAGCACTAGGAGTGTTCAGAGGTCTACAACACACAGCCTTTAAGGGAACATTGAAAGAGATGGAATTGGTTTTGCTAAAAATCAAGAGAATCGAAAAAAAAAGATGTAATAGCAAAAATTTAGTTTGACCTAAATGAAATCTCGCAGGTTTTGAGGAGAGTTATGTACCAGGGAATGCTGTCTGTAAGGTGGTTGAATCTTGATCACTGGTGATTTTGATAAATTGGACATTTACATAAAAGTGAGTTATGAGATCATTTTGAGAGGTGGAACAGTTCAGTGATGCCTTTGGAAGATTATATTCTCTGGGGAGCGAAGCAGAGTTTTCTTTATGCTGTGTTGCCGAAGTTTTTTATTAATTCGCTCAATCAAGGGTGTGTTTATTACTAAAAGTTAATTTACTACTTTTAAACTCTTTCTCCTCAGCCTGTTGTTCTGTTTCTTTGCACACAGGAGGGTCTGGACTAGTGTTTAAAATACTTGTGTTTGTTTTTCAAATCTCATTTTAACAAAAAAAAATTCTCAGAAGCCACAGTCCAGAGGCTGAATAACATGTCTGTGATGCCTTGAGAAGGCTGACCTAGAGCAGAGGCTAGACAGAGTTAAGAATAAAGCAGGTGTTTATTGAAAGGCCTTAAAGGATGCACCTTGGGCAGTACAAGAGCCTGGCCAGGGTTACACCCAAGATGAACCTAAAAATGGTCACAAAGCACACAACTGGTCATGAGGTCTCACACTTTTATAAGTTTTGGTCTATTTGCATATTGGGTTTAATTGTCCTATCCCGGCTTCAGGTTTTGAAGTCCCATCCTTCTTGTTTTCTCTCTTCGGCCCATCGTTGTTCGTGCTTTTGGGCCTGAAACTTGTACAATTATCCTTGGTATCAAGCTAGGAAAGGAATTGTTTTGTCTGCCTACTCTGTGAGGAGAGCTCACTAACACTTAATATGAAGCTCAAAACTACACACCTAGGCAGCAGAGAATATGAAAAATATGAAAGCTAAAACTTAAGGCATCAGCTGGACTACAGGACATCTTGAACAACTTATTAGACCTGTGTTATTGCAAGGTCAGATTCAGTAAAAAGACACAAGAGCCTCTTTCCATCAGTGGTATCACACACATTCTTCCCCACGTGCTGAAGAACTCCACTCAACAGGAGACTAAAACCTCAGTAATTGGATGGTGAATCAGGCTTCACATTTAATCTGTATATATATAAAAAAGGTGAATGCAAAATTCTCTTCTCATGCCCGAAAAATGGCTATTTCTGGACTTTTATTGCATTTTTAATCCCTCTAAATATTTCATTTTTATAGATTGTATTATTTATATATTACGATCCTTGTCATCCCCTCAAGCTGTGCCAGGACACCACTTCTCCCTGTACAAAATAAATTGCTTATAAAATTTTTCTTCAGGGGAACTCAGACACAAATAGCAACACTCGCTCCTTCTAAGTCACAGATAACAGGCTGATAAATTGTTGTTCTTAGCACCTGTATTGAATTTCTTGCCCTGAAGGATCCACATTCCTGTGCATACTAAGGTGGCTTGTTATAAAACGACAACTGCTTTAGGAGAGAGCTGTCTCACCTAACTTTGGACAACTAATTTTCATGTGCCTAGCCTAAATTAGTTACCTAGGCTTCCCAAATACTCAGAGGAGAAAGACAAGCAGTTCCAGCAGGTGTTTTAGCACAGCTGATCTATGTTATCCTCTGGAGATGCCTGACAGAGAGGCAACCAACTTAGACATCTTACTTTATTTCCTAAAGTGTTCTGGGAATGCACCCAAAGCTTAAAGAAAGATTGTTCCTTAGTTTTGTCAGATGGTTGGGCATGTGGGAGTTAGTAGTTATATTAAGGTTTCACAGCTAGAAGCTCCCAGACTATTGATTTTAGTGGAACAATGTGAATTTATCACCTAAGGAATCCAGCTCCATCAGCTTTCCTCTTCCATGTCTGACCCTTGCTAGATCTTGTGCATCAACTCATGTATCTACTGCATGCAGAAATATTTTTTTTCCAAAGTTAGACCTCCACAAATCAGGAAATACCAAAAATAAGGCTAGAAAAGTATCCTTAATTCTACTTTTTCAGTCTTCCAGACCAATTCACTTCCACAATTAACAAATCTGGTCAGACATATTTGACAGAGAGGCCAAAATGACAGATTCAAAAATCACAGGAAAAGGGACAAGAGAGGAAACCCTATCAGTGCCCCTGTTCAGAGAAAGATGCAATATGTTCTCATTCCTAATAAGAGAATCCATCCAGGGAAGGGGCTTTGTGAAAATCCCAAATATCAAAAAAAAGACTTAATCAGGCCTTATGCTTTATTAGATAACCAAGCATTTAGGACCCAAATGAAGTAGAAAATAAGCTTCAATAGCTTTCCTGCTCTAGGCATAGCCCTTTTGTGCATGTTTTCCATGTTTGTCCATGTCTAGGAATAACATTGATTCATCTTGGAATGAGCCTGGCATTCTGCAGAGAGGTACAGATTTCAGCAGGCTTTGAGATGCGAAAATTGCCTCTCCTTGAAAAATATTTTTCAGGAATTTGGATGCTGGGGCATGTTAAATCATGGACAGATTAAAGCTGAATATCAGTGTAGAAAGAGTGAGGACCAGATAGTGAGACCATATGATGAGAGACTAAAAAAATATTTCCTGTTGTTGTCATTGCAGCATTATCTTGATTATGAGTGTGCAAAATAAGCAAAAATTTAAGATACTAATTACCAAGCTAGGTGGTTGGATGGTTCTATCTGGTGTGGCCTCTGAGATCGCACAGTTATGCTTCTTCAAGTCATTTTAGCCACTGTTATCTATTAATTTTACCCATCTTCTGTAAAACTCCACCTCAGCAGGAGTCCAGCACAGCCTTTGCTTCTTGTGCTTCTTTGCTCACACAGCATTACGTGCAAAGTCCTGAGCAAATCCCGAAACCATGAGATTCACTAAGTATTGAAATGGATGCCTTTGGCATCTGAGCTTGAATAATTCCTAGGATGGCTTCTTTGGGCTGCTGACTTTTGAAAAGTTTTAAAGAGTTTAGAAACTGTTAAAAGATTATTCTCCTTTAGTTGTTTTCTTCCAGCCATCTAGAAAATAAAAAATGCTGACTTTCAATCAAGGTCACTGGTGTTTCCAGTTAAAACAAATACTCTTTTCCCTGAACCCCAAATAACATAAATTCCTTTATACTGGAGAAACTCTAATAATACTTATAGAGAAACAATTTATGAGTAGCTGAGGTGGTCAGTGGCTCTTTTGCAAAGTCAATGGGTGCAATTTGGAAGGCAAATGACAGCCCTGAGATATCCCAAAGATCAATGAAAGTGGTAGATGGCAAGTTGAATGTGAGTCAGCAGTGCCCTGGCAGCCAGGAGGGCCAGCCCTGTCCTGGGGCCATCAGGCACAACATCACCAGCTGGGCAAGGGAGGAGATTGTTCTGCTCTGCTCTGCACTGGGGTGGCCTCACCTCAAATATTGTGTGTGGTTTTGGGCACCCTGATGTGAAAAAAATATAAAACTCTTAGAGAGCGTCCAAAGGAGCCCAGAGGATGGTGAAGGGCTTGGAGGTGAAGCTGTGTGAGGAGTAGCTGAGAACACTGGTCTGTTCTGCCTGGAGGAGACTGAGGGGAGACCTCATTGCAGTGACAACTTCCTTATGAGGGGAACAGGAGGGGCAGGCACTGATCTCTGCTCTGTGGTGACAGTGACAGGACCCAAAGGAATGGCCTGAAGTTTGTCAGGAGAGGTTTAGGTTGGATATTGGGAAAAAGTTCTACACCGTAAGGGGTTCTGAGCACAGCAAAAGGCTCCCCAAGACATGGTCACTGCAGCAAGCCTAACAGAGCTCAAGTGTTTGAAAATGCATTCAAGCACATGTCAGGACTCTTGGAATTATCCTGTGTAGGGCCAGGAGATAGACTTGCTGATCCTTGTGGGTCCTTTCCAGCTCAGCCTATTCTATGATTCCATGATTCCATGATTCCATGACTCTATGAAATAAGGTCTCCCTGGAGCCTTCTCTTTTCTGGTCTAGGGACCAACTCTCCAAACCCACCTTCACAGGACACTCATTCCAGCTGGATGCAGTCACCCAGACAACTCCCAACCCCTCAAATAGTTCATCCACCAAACTCAAATGTCTCCAGTTTAAAGACAAGGAAGTTGTGTGTGGAATCAGGGACACAGGGGATATTACTCTGCCTGTCCTGGGAGTTCCTGACCCCCAGGAAAACACTGGTTTTAACCTCTATCCATGGAGAAAGCTTCCAGAGCTGTGAGATAGGCTTGGAAGCAACCAGAGTGTGAATTAGATNTGACCCCCAGGAAAACACTGGTTTTAACCTCTATCCATGGAGAAAGCTTCCAGAGCTGTGAGATAGGCTTGGAAGCAACCAGAGTGTGAATTAGATACTGGTGTAGTTAGGAGTTTTCACTTGGTGAAAAATGTATATTTGGGTTTTATATGGTATGGATGTAAATGAGGATTCAAGATGGAGAATTCTGGGTGTTGCCTCAGTTTCCCTTCTATTCTTCTTCACTTACTCCATGTTCTGCAGTATTGGGAGCACAACCTTATTGGATAGAATCAGCCACAGTGCAGATGTTGCGTGGACAAACAAATAACCAGTTATTGGTAGCAAAGTAATAACAACAGACATTTTAAGAACATGGTGTCAAGTAATTTGTTTGCTTACCTTGTATAAATTCAGACATTTTGAGCCTCTCATGGCTCTTGCTGGGATGTTTTTCAAGAGAGCAGAACCTGTGTTATCCTAGGCTGGAAACAGATGGTAAGAGACAATAAACAACCTTTGAAGACCGAAAGCAAGATCCCTCTGCCTTGTTTGTGGGTGCAACAGGACCCACCAGGGGTTGCTCAGCTCTTGCAACTCACAGTGTTGGGGGAGAACCCCACAGTTGTGTTTGACTGTGGCAAAGGCCTTGCAGTAGCTGGGGCAGATAAAATCAGCTGCTCTTTCCTTATCCTCCTGATCACTCCGTTAAAGAAGGAAACCGGATTAGTCAGGCACAATTTGTCCTCTGTGAAACCATTTTGGCTGCCTCTCATCACCTTCCTGTTGCCTGGAAAAAAGGGATTATATAGTTTTTGCATATTTTCTCAACATTCATTTAGAGAGGGGTGTGAAGTGCATATTTGTCATTACTTCATTATGGTATTTGCATGACAAAAATGTTTGTGGTAATTCTTTTGCTTTGATTTGGTTCGGGCTTTCCTATTTTATACAATAAAAAGCTATTTATTTTGGGACAAAGTGTGGGGGTTTTTTGGAAAACCACTATTTCACTGGCAAAAATTTATTGAAATTTTTCTGTCTTTAATTAGCTTCCAACTGAAATATGAACATTTAGTTGCTAGAAAGCAAACAGAGCTCTTAATTTTCAGCTTTTTAGTGGAAAACATTTCACAATTGCTCCTAGTGCTGCCTCTGCTCATAAACTTGCTTTTTTCTCTTAATTCTAAGGATTGCATTTGAAAATAAAACTGTGTGAGAACTGCTCAACTGGATCAGGACGCAGTCCCTCTTTCCCAACATTCAGTCTCCGAGAGCAGCATGTTATAGATGTTGATGGGAACAGCATCAGAAACAAGGCAAGTATAGATTAATGTTACCCTCTGTATAAATCAGAGATTTACACCTGCTCAAGAAATTGATTGAATCTGAGTCACCAGACCTCACAACTCCCGAATCACCTTACTCTGTGAATTGGTCCTAACCCTGAGTCCCTGTATACATTTGCCTTACATAACAGCCCCTGATGATGAATTCCAGAACTGAATCGTGCATCTCATGTAAAACTATGCAAATTATTCATTTGCAATGTATATTTTTCTATGTAAAACTGCGTGAAATTCTTTCCGTTTTTTGAGGTCTGCTGCCTGATCACTTAGGAATTTATGCCAAAGGGAGGGAGAAACTTGCACAGAAAAGAGGGGAAGCTATGTCCAAGTAAATGCAGAAAGGCCGGATGATTTTGGCCATTGGGAGATCTGCACTGGGATTTCCTATGAGAGTGAGTACAGTGCTCTGCATTAAATGTGTTCAAAATTAGGATTTTCTATCATGCTTTCTCACCCACTCTATGTCTTGGTGCCATCCCTCTGCAATCTCAGAATAATCCAGGAAACCTAGAAATGATCTGTTGAGCTCTATAACCTCCCTTTTGTGAACAAATCTGTTCCAACACAGAAAGATTTCTAACCTTCAGCTGTTCTTTTCCCATCAATCTTCATTTTACCATGGTTCATATCAGGAGCCTGTGGGCAACTCTCTCAGGCACAGGGTTGGATTTTTGGGACTGTCCTGTGCAGGGGCAGGATTCGTACACAATTATCCACGTGGGTCCCTTCCAGCACAGGATATTCTATGATTCTGTGATTTTATGATTTTATACACCCCCACTGCATGGATTTGGACTAGACAACCTTTAAAAGCCTCTTCCTACCCAAACCATTCTGTAATTTTCTCTTATTCTTGCAGTGCCATGGTCTTATTCTGGCACATAAATAGGATTTTTTCTGTCAGCATAGTTCACACAGTTTGCCTGGGCAAACAAGGTAATATTGATCTGCTAAATTATGCACCTTGAACTCCTCAGAGTGAGGGTGCTGCAGGTTTTCCATTCACAGAGAGGTCCTGCTCATGGCAAGATCTCACTGGATGAACCGGCACCATGACGAATCTGGAGGGGTTTTACATATTGGAAAGATCCTGAAGATTATTTGGCATCCCCAAGGCTTCCTTAACTTTCCATAATGGGCTTGTGAATGTTGTTTGCAATACCTTAATTTTCCAGGCAATCTTAGGCATGCATTATTGCTTAACTTTATAGTTCAATATTAATTATATCCTTTTGCAACTGTGAAAATGTAAATATGAGATTCCTGACACTCTGAGGACTAGCCAGCCTGTCCACTGTATAAATAAAAGCATCAGGGGAACTGTTTTGTCTTATGATTTTTGGTATATGGTTCATAAAAAACCAAAGTGCCAAAGGTTTCTCCTGGACTTATGGATCCTGAAGGGTTCCCTTTGTGCTTGCAAAGCGTTCAGTTAATGGAGCAATTTCTCTCTGAGCAGAGACATTAACAATTCTCTCTCTTTCATTAGGCTATTTTCACAGAGTATTTAAGAATATAATGTTTGTGACTTCTGCCTCTCTGTTAAATTTGTCTGAAATTGGCCCATATTGCAAATATGGCTGAAGTGAGTATAAACATTACTTACAGATTACAATGGCCTGAAGATGAAGGAGGACAGGTTCTGGTTAGATATTAGGAAGAAATTCTTCCTGTGATGATGAGGAGGCCCTGGAACAGATTTCCCAGAGAAGTTGTGGCTGCCCCATCCCCAGAAGTGTCCAAGGCCAGGCTGGAGTGCCCTGGAATAGTGGAAGTGGTCCCTGCCCATGGCAGGGGTTGAAACAAAATGATCTTAAGATCTCCTCCAACCCAAAACGTTCTGTGATTCATATTTTGAGACTCACCTCCTGGTACATGTCAGGGCATTGTAAATTAAGAACCTGAGCTGGTCTATCTGCTCTGAATTCAATAAAATGTAGTGGGGATAAGCACAGTGCAAATCTTTGCTCACATGATGCAAAGTGCTGTTATATCAGTAACAGCACCAGAAACTGTCCCTCTTCCCCCCTGAAATCCATACCCCAAAACTGGATAGTATTAAGTGGAAAGGATGGCTTGGCAATCTTACACACATAAGACAAAAAGATGAAAAGGAGGAAGAAGAAAAGCAGCCACGAGTAAAATTGACAAGACAATTTTTCTGCAGAAAGTGCAATTTAATCTATACTCTTCAAAGAAATATGCCCTATTTCTGTGGCATTTTTAACATGAAAATGATAAAATGAACCATCATCACTTCATCTTATAGTTCTGACAAAGTCAAAATGTTTTCTTTTCAATAAAGAAAACACTCCTTTAAATTTCCCTCTAAATGAATAACTTAACATTACCATTGTACGGAGTCCTTACTATTGTGCAGAAAGTATTGAATAAAATATACTTCACACTAATGAAATATAACTAATAATACTAGACAGCATTTTTATCTCATGGAAAAATCTACAGGGTTTATTTATTTTATTTTTTCCATTTTTAGAAATCAAACTTTCCTGTGTTGAAATTCTGGCAAAAAGACTTGGGGTTTGATCTGCTGGTGGAATAAAAAAGGAATTAACCAGCTTTGGAGGATGCCACGTGACAAGTGACAGGACAAGAGGAGATGGCCTCAAGTTGAACCAGGGGATAAGGGGATATTTGGACTGGATTTCAGAACAAACTTCCAGGACTGGAACAGGATGTCCAGAGAAGTGATGGAGTCACCATCACTGAAAGTGTCCGAAAAAATGTGTGGATACAGCAACTTGTGCTGCGCTGACCTGCACTTGGTTTTAAAGGCATTTTCCAACATTACTGATTCTATGATTCCCTGCCAAGGGTGCTTTTCCTCCCATGGAAGGGCAGAAGGCTCAGTCAGCAGCACTGCAAGGTTAATGCAACATGTGCTGGGCTCCTCTGCTTCTCACAGAAAGTGAGAGAGCAAAGACATTTCACCTCAGTCTTTTAAAAATGCTCTCCAGCCCTCTCCTTTCCTTCTGCCCCAACGGCAAATGAAATCAAAATACTAGAACATTCCTGGCAAAGGAGGAGGAAAATTAAAGGAGGAAAAATAGGCATCAAGGACAGGTTTTGCTGGTTGTGTTTGAACAGCAAAGCCATGTCTTTATAAATAAAATAATGCAACCTCAAGCTGTTCATCTGAACATGATTGGAGCCAGGGGATTTATATGGATACCCTCAGTTATAAATAAATACACTAGGTTTTCAACACACATCAGATTTTGTAGTCATATAACTGATGGCTCTCAGAGAAGAAGGAGGTTCTGATAATCACAGCTCTCACTGTATTTTCAATTTGGCCCTTATTATTTCTAGAGAAAATCCGAAGGAGACAATTGCAAGAAACGTGATGAAAAGATCATCAAGTTATAGCAGTGAAACCAACCTCTGAGCAGGCTGAGCATTTCACTCCTGCTGCAAGTCCTAACTGCCAAGGGTAAGCTGGGTGACAACTTGGGCATAAGTGCTGAGAATTATGATTTTTTTTTTTTGTAAGAGGACTGACATCACTGGCATGCAGGGTTCTGCTTCCTCAGTGCACAGACCCTAACTTGCAGTCTCAGAGCTGCTTGGCCAGCTGCCAAAAATAAGTACTATCCTAGAAGAAACTTCTTTACATATTTTTACTTATGAAGGAGAAAAACGAAGAGTTGACTGCCGTGGTTTAATCCCAGCTACAATTACCAGACAGCCACTCACTCACTTTCTCTCTCAGAAAAATGTAAAGGGTTGAGATAATAACCATTTAATAATTGAAATTATTGTTATTACTACTACTACTACTAC
>VWYI01030627.1:5637-19570 GCA_013399455.1 Anthoscopus minutus | reverse complement strand
AGGTCCAATTAAGAGATTTTCTTAATGTGTACAAATAATTACACTAACAGCTCCCTTTTCCATCATCCCCAGTATTTCACTCTTCCAATCTTTCTAAAGATCGAATGTTTTTCTTAATTTTGTATAATCATTTGCATTAACAGTCTCAAAGATCTATGGTCCAAATCAAAAGGCTGCTAGCAAAGAGCTTTGTCATCAATATTTAGATACACTTGAAGAATAGCTTGAAATTTATAAGCAACTCTAGCATGCTAAGACAACACATTTATTTCTGGACACTGATCAGCTATCTGTTTGGTAAAATCTTTCATTTAGTGGATAAATATTACACACATTTATTAAAAAATACATAAAACCTGAAGATATAAATATAAGCATTAAGATCCTACAAACAAACAAACTTCATTAAGTTAATGATGTCTGCCATAAAACTTGTATATTTAGGAAAGAATATGTAATTCTGGGACAAAAATGCATTTGTTCCTCTCACTGGCATCTATTTATTTAGGGAGTTCTGAAGATAAACTGTTCATGTCTAATTACATTTGTCACAGCTACCTCCAAAGATTTCATGTTGTTAAACTACCATTTCATCTTTGTATCAACATCTAAAGCAAACCCAAATAGTAAATTAAGATAAATGAACTAAGTCACAGACACTTCTAGCAGGTATATCAACAGTCAACACATAATTTTCAGGGTCTCATAACAGCCCCTGCCCAGAGGCTGCAAGCCTCAGTGAAATTTATTTTGTAGTGATAGATTAATACTCTGAAAGCAATTGATAATATTTAATGTGAACAAATGTTTGACAAGCAAAGTAGGCTTATGCAAACTGAAGCCTTATGCAGAATCTGAAAATGAGGAGCCTGTAAAGACTGTTTTGGAGATCTGGCTAATGAGGACAAGTATGAGAGTTCATCTAGGAATAAAACTGATGCACAGGCTACCTCAAAGAAAGAAAGGAACTCAGGACAGCCCTGTCTCAAGGCATGGGCCTCAGACATCTATTTGTAAGTGCCTGGAGAGGTGGTATGTGCTGTATTTCAGACTCAAATCCATTTATAGCAATTTTAGGTTCACTGTGTATGATGCTGTGTTTTTCATACAGGAAGCAAATCTAAAATTTTGTACGTGCATATGTGTATATGCAGATTATTTCTTATATTAAATATTCAGACAGATGAATGAGACTATTTTCACAGAGGTTCTATTAAAAAAAAGCTTCAGTGTTTGCATAGATTGTCTTGATACCAAATGGGTCAGATGGCTGGGTGAAATTCAGCTTGAATAGATTTAGGAGGTTTTTTACAGGGTCACTTGGAACATTTTATATTCTACCGCTTTTTTAAAATTGGATTGCTTTCTATCTATATTACTTAGTTTCTTATTTTTTAATAGACAAATATATTTTTATGTATTGAAAATGTGAAACAGTAGAGTTGGTGTAAGCCAACCAAAAACATTATCTTGTCCTTCTGTGTAGGGTTCTTTCATGTAGTATTGTTCTTCTTTCTATGAAATTTATCCTGTGTCCTTCTCTGACAATAGATGTGGTGTTAAGTGAAGGTCTATATTTGAAATTAAAGCAAGTTGTTGCTAAACAATTAGGAAGCATTGTGTGAACACCAGCTCCCTAGAGGATTCTATCCAGCACACTGGCAGGGTTTCCATGGAGACAATAACGTTATTAAAGACTCCAAAAAGTCTTATCTTTCTCTGGTTTGACTCCTTTCCTCTTTTTTAGGTAGTTTGTATTGCGCATAAGTATTTCCTTTCAAATCATGCAATAAATGAAAGGATTTAATCCCCTCATTAAATGGAATATATTCCTTTNGGATTTAATCCCCTCATTAAATGGAATATATTCCTTTCTATAATAAGCCCTGAAATATTGTGGATCTTGAGCTGCTGTCCTAATTTTAGGCAGTTTTACATTAAGAGGATATGAGTATTCATTTACTGAGAGTGAATAAGAAATGTGACCTAGACTGCGATTTTTCTGTCATGTTTATTTTTTCTAGTAGCTTTAAGAAAAAATAAAAAAAGAAAAGCAAGAACTATGTGGTATGGACATGTGACTTACATCAGCCTACTAACTTGCGTTCTCCATATCTAAATTTCCATAGTTCTTAAAGAATACCAACACTCAGAGTGTGGTGCTTCTTTCTTGGACTGAAACATTTCTGCTGGGCTCTGAACAGAGTATGCAATTGAGATGTTAGTTGACAACTTCAGAGAAATCATACCTGCAAAAATACAACAGTTAGCTGCGAAAACATTTTAATGAAAGATCCATGCAACAGGACAGCAGTAAATATGTTGTTAAATCTATCTTTGTAATGAAAATGAAACTGTCTTACTAATAAAAGTATCATGTTCTTTTCCGGGATCTTTGAAAAATAGAGCTTAAGTAAGACTGGCCTTTTTTTTCCATTTCTCAAATGTCCCTTTCTTCTCATGATAATTCATTTTCATATTGTATGACTAATTCATATTAAAACCATATAACACTTTTAATTCACTTTATGGCAGTTCTCAAAATTTTTAGTATTTAGGAATACTGTCACATGGCTGAAGAGCTAAACAGCCTCCTGTACTGTCAAATGAAGTGAAGTTACAAAGAATGTTCAGCTGGATTTGGAACAGACAGGATGAAAGGGATTCCTCCAAGCATTTTCAATATAGAAGTCTATATGTTCACTACATTTCTATATTTTTAAGGCCACAATAGAGAATAAAACACTTATGGTCCATCTTATGGTCTCTGCTAAAAGAAATCATAGATTTGTGATATCATGTAGGTCGGAAGGGGCCTCTGTCCACATCAAGATCAACTACAGTTATTTGCTTAGGCCCATGTCTACTTTCAGTATATTCAAAGCTGGATATACTATCTTTAGGCCCCTGCTCCTGTGTCTGACCTCAATAATGGAAAATTTACTTTTCCTTACATTGAATCTGAATTTCACATGTTTCAGTTTCCTGAATGAACACAATTGAATCTGAATTTCGCATGTTTCAGTTTATGTTCATTCTCCCTTGTCCTTTCACTATTTACCTTATAGAAGAAACTGGATTCATGTTCTCAGTACCTTCCCATCAGGTAGATGATGACAAGAGTAAGGTGCCCCATATATCTTCTTTTCTCCAACCCATGTTTTTTCAGCTTCTCTTCTAGCTGAAATCCACCTCCCAAATCACTATGGCAACCTTCAACTTGACTCAGTCTAGTATACCTTTGTCTTTCCTATTGTGGTGGGCTGACTTTGCCTGGATATCAGGTACTCTCCAAGCTGCTCTGTCGCTCTCCCTTCTCAGCTGGGCAGGTGATAGGAAATGTAATAAAAAGCTTAAGGATCCAGATTAGAACAGGGAGAGATCACTCAAGATTACTGTCACTGGCAAAACAGACTCAACTTGGGGAAATTAATTTATTACCAATAAAATCTGAGTAAGATAATGAGAAATAAAATCAAATATTAAGACACTTTCCCCCATATGTCCCTTCTTCCCAGGCCTAACTTTACTCACGATTTCCTCTACCTCCTCCACCAAAACAGTGCAGGGATGACACACGAATGGGAGTTGATGACAGCTCATCACACGTTGTCTCTGCCATTCCTTCCTCCTCATGGACAGGACTCCTCTGCTCCAGGGTGAGGTCCCTCCCATGGGAGAGAGTCCTCAAAAAACTCCTGCAGACTGAGTCATTCACACAGGCTGAAGTTCTTCATAAACTATTTCACCACAGGTCTCTTCCATGGGGTGCAGTTCTTCATAAACAGACTGCTCCAGTGTGGGATATCCTACAGGGTCATAAGTCCTAACTAGAAATCTGCTCCAGTGTGGTCTTCTATCTCTTGGGGGACAAGTTCTTCCAGGAGCCTACTTCAGTACAGGGTTCCCATGGGGTCAAGTCTCCTTCAGGTGCATCCACCTGCTCCAGTATGACACTACCCAGAGGCTGCAGGCAAACATCTGCTCCATTGTGGACCTCAATGAGGTCCAGCCTGCCTGATCATGGTCTTCACCACAGATTGCAGGGGAGCTCTGCCATGATGTCTGAAGTACTTTCTCCCCCTCCTTTTTCACTGACCTTGATGTGTGCAGGGCCGTTTCCCTCATGGTCTCATATTTGTCTCCAGCTAAAATTGCAGTTTTTATTCCTTTCTTGCTTACATTATCCCAAAGGTGCTATCATGGTCACTGATGGGCTCATGCTTGGCCACCTGTGGGTCCATCTTGGAGCCAGCAGGCATTGGCTCTGTCAGATTTGGTGAAGCTTCCAAGAGATTCTCACAGAAGCCACCCCTGTAGCCCACCTTGTTCTAAAACCTTGTCATTCAGACCCTTTACACTCATACTGGACTTTTAATATGATGTATTGTAAAAGGATTTATTTCTCATAAATCATTATGAAAGAGCCTAAGGTGACTAGCTCAAATACCGAAGTCTAGTGTGTATATATATGAAAAGTTAGGTGAGGTTTCCAGTTCTATATATTAAGTGAATCCTCCAAATGCAAAGTGAAAAAATTTGTTGGAAAAACCTATCTCGAAGTACCAGACTATGAATAAGAAGTATGAGAGAAGACAAGATACAGTAGGCAAGAAGATTCTGAGAAATGGAACAGGCAATTTTGAAATAGTTAATGGAAAAAAAAATATCACAATTCAAACATGAGACAGAAGATAAAGTAATAAGTAAGAAAAATACAGTGATTATATATAAGGTATTGCTAAAGGATCAAATGGGAAGGTCAGATTTGGGGAAATGGAGAGGGTGCACAAAGAGATATAAATATATACAACTGGAAACAAATTTTTCCAGGGCAACAAACAGTTGTACATTTCCTTGAATGCATATGAATCTGTTTTGAGAATAAAAAAGCAAACTTTAGAATATGAACTAGTCTGTATTTTATTTACTCCTATTTTTTCCTTGTCAAACAACATATGCCCATATTTAGAGGCTGCTGTTCTTCATTTATCAGTAACCAGTCTACTGTGTTCAGCCAAAAATGGTACATTTCCCTCTGCTGAATTGAGATAAAAATTTTTACTGCATCAGAAGACAAACATGAACATTATCTTGACCACAAATTAACAGACTGAATAGCAAGTAATATAATTGCATCAAAGAGGCAGGGAAAAAATTCATTTATTTTAGCATAGTATTTGCTCAAAAAGAAATGAAAAAAATTCAAAAACATAAACTTCATAAACCTGCTGCATTTTTAATGACTATTATATAATTGCTAAAAATTTTAACAATAGTCTTTCACATTTTTCATATGTGTACTTCAAATAATATTCATAAAGATATCATTAGTGAGTACTTTATTTTTATATATTATAAACCCACATTTATTAATAAAGTACATAAATATATATTTATGTAAACACTATAATGAAGTGACTTGCTATATGTATCTATGGTCTTGTGATATTATTTTTGAGGTAATTTACCTCATATTTTTGAAATTGTATACCACAGGCTGAGAACTGTACTTCTGATTTTCTGCAAGTCTTAATATTTTAAAAGTGTAACTTTTTGATCTTAATTTTTAATAATTTCTGCAGAAGTATAAGGAATTTCTGCATTAGAGAGTAGGGTAGGAAGTAAATAGAACACAGTTTCAAAAATAGTAGCAATTTTTGTAGCCCTCAGAACCTAGAAGGAGACCACTAAAAGAAAGCTAGAGAGAGACTTTCCACAAGGGAGCATAGTGGTAGGACAGTAGGGGAGAGCATTAAGCTGAAGGATGGTAGGTTTAAATGAGACCTTAGGAAGAAATTCTTTACTATGAGGGTGGTGAGGCACTGCAACAGGTTGCCCAGAGAAGTTGTGGATGTCCCATCCCTGGAGGTGTATAAAGCCAGGTTGGATGGGGCCCTGAGTAACCTGGTCTAATGGAAGGTGTCCCTGCTCATGGCAGGGGGTTGGAACTAGATTATCCTTAAGATCTTTTCAATCCCAACCACTCTATGATTCTATGATTGATCCTCACTTAGCTGAGGTTACTGTAAATGAGAAATAGAATCGCTTGTAGAAACAACTCTGCTTTAGAATATATGAAAAAAGTAATTCATAGAGTCACAAGTATCAAGGTTTTTTTCAACATTTAAAATCTAAAGACAATTACTTAGCTATCTTCAGATTCTTATCTAGTCCTTCAAAATAAGCAAAGAAAAAAAACAAGGTGAAAATCTTTGTTTTCTGTGGTGGTCAGCTGTAACAAAAATATTGGCTTTCTAGTGCTTTCCCTTCTGTGAATTTTCATTGTCTAATAGTATGATTTGGTTTGCTCTCCAGAGTGTGAATTCTGCAATGTGATTAGTAATTTTCATCTATCTAGTTGCCTATTTTCATGAAAATCTTAGCAACGTTTTTCAGAATGTGTCTCTACTGCTGAATTTACTAAAAGCTCAGCCATAGATTCTAAAGGTGCTAGAGAACGAAGAAGATAAACTGAAATTCTTAGTGATTGTATAGCCAGTTCAGCAAGTTTCAACAGTACAGTTTAGGGCTCCTTTTGCATTTTGCTACACAAGTAATCATATACACTGTGTTCTCCTAAGCATAATGTTCAATTTATATGACAATAATTTATGTTGTTGTTGAATTATTTAACTTTCAGGTAGTCTATGCTATAATGTAAGGAATGTGTTTTTCTTTGATTCTAACTATTACACTGTCATCCTGATGAAAATTGCACGTTATGTATCTTATTACTGTATTATTACATTGTATGCTTTGAGAATTGTCACTTGATGCAAATACTTTGGCAGCCAATTAATTGTATGAGGTTCTCGAGCCAATTTGTATTTTCTTGTTGATTTTCTTTGCTGTTCCTTCACTGAAGTTGCCCAGAGACATGAACAGTATTTGCCTTGTGTCAGCATGACTTTAAAAGCCAACTAATTTTAGAATTAATCTTTTAAAATTCCTTTGACAGACATTTAGTCTGCTGAACTCAGGTTTTTTCTTCATGTATCTCTAGATTCCTTTACTGAGTAAAAATATTGCTTTAGTAAGTCCTATGTAATGCCACTGGTCCAGATAGAATTGCAAATCTATCCATCAGTAAACACATCATGGCACCATCTTCATAAACAATGTGATCTACCAAGTATTGGACGAGAAATGTTCCAACTGAATGTATATAAATATGTCCACACACACTTATCAGGGTGTTGGGTCTTGAAAACACATCCTTGACAGCCTTTCTTGTATAATGGGCAGGGCAGTAGTTAGTATACTGGTGCTTATCTTACCTTGCAAATATTTTACATGGGTGGCTCCCATGAGCAGCTACAAACATCTTTGTGTCTTTGGTAAATTACTCACGTACTTCTCAAAGCCCCTTGTGTATTGTGTGTCTGTGGCGATACAACATCACAATGGAAGGTAGGTACTACTGGTTATGCTGTTACATTGGCTACACAGTTCCAGTGCATTTATTTTGGGGGTCAAGGGAAGGAAACATTAATTATATCTTGATTAATGCACTTTAATACATGCATGTAGTAGACCTCAGCTCAAGCTACAGGAGTCAGAGTATGAAGTTGATTATACTGAGATAAGATGCCCATACTGATTCCCTTTTCATATTTATTTCATCTAGACACTTTGATAGCATGATTCCATTGTAATATGATATTTCATTTTCAACACACTACCAATAAATATTTATCACAAATAACATCAGGATACGGATTTTAATTGCCTTCATCAGGAGAGCACTTTGATAGCAACCATATGTATTCAGCTTTTTTTAATACCCTGGAAAGGTTTTAAACTTAATAAGATAGAGTGTATTTCACAAGAATTTATAAAACAAAATGCTTCCATGTCTTGTATTTTGAAGATGTCCCTTTCAGTGGTAGAGGAGTTGGAACTAGATGTTGATTCAGGCCTCTTCCAACTGAAACAATCACTTGATTCTCTTGATATCTCTTGACATCCTGTTAGAGGGTTAATAGGGAAATAAAGGATGATTATGGCAATAAAGAGAACCTTTCTCAGAATTCAGAATTCTGATTTCAGCAAGGTGGTCTATACAAGGTCTGTCATCACGGACCTCAGAGTTTTTATTGCGAGATTCCTGCCTCTCTAAATACCTGCTCTTCAACTCAGCTCTGTTTCATTTTGGGAAGTGGCTGTAAAAGCTGAAGTCATACAGAATGCTGTGACTTTTAATATCAACAAATGTATTGCAACATGCTTACTGGAAAACAGCTCTAGAAAGATGTATGGGTTTTTTTATTTATGGTTAGCTCAGTTCTGCTATCATTGCTTTTTACACAAGGTCATTATTACATGTTTTGGCATATGTTTAAGTCCTGGCAACTGAATCTTTGAAATTTTCAGTAGCTGACAGCAAGCTAATGAAAATAAAAGATGAACATTTGGACAGTGATTCCAATCACTTTTTAAATCTGAAGCAGTAAAATGGACACTAACCTGAGATTTTAAGTTGACTATTAGACATGCATTGTGATTTTCCAGGAAAAAAATTTATAATGACTTCTGGCACACATCTTTAATACTTTGGATTTCAATCATAAACCATAATGGATCTGAAGATGCTGTGACTACCTGTTGACTCAATGATGTGTGAAACAAGAAGGATGTATATTGTAGGCTTCAGTGGTTCTAAAGGCAAGACTTTTTAAAAGAACTGTTCTGTATAACCTTTTTGATTAATGTAGAAGGGACAAAAAGCACAAATAATAAAAAATATATGTGTGGATGTGGACTGGATGCGGATGCGGATATATTCACTCTGAAATTTGTCATAAGGGGAAAGGAATATGAAAAATGTACTCATCAGAGCTCAATCTTTTAAGTAAAATATCAGAGGAAATAGATATTTCAGGGTAAAGCTTTTACCTTACACTGATGTAAATTAATCACCAGTCCAGAGTGAATGTTGGTTTTTCTATGCACAGAAGTCAATGCTCATTCCAGCCACTCTCAGTGCTGATGTTCATGCTGTGGCTGGACTACAACACACAGCAGTTCACTGTGGGCACTTTGCTTCTCTGTGATTTTGTATGGCTGTGTTAAAACTTTTCCAGCAGATCTCTACAGACAAGGGTCCTTGTAGGAATCAGATCAGTTCACAACAACCTACACTATGCACCTTTCCACTATTTTTGGGTATTGTTCTGACAGCTGTGGGTCTGTGGCTAGTGTTGAGACCTGTGACCCTCAATATGTGTTTACAGTATCCTGGTTTCCATGGCTTTCCATGGTCTGTACTCTATTTAGTTCTTGACCTAGGAGAGGCCACAATATTCCCAGAATCGCAGAAACAGGCAGTATCTGAGGCTGGAAGGCATCTCTGAATATAATCTAGTTCAAATCCCCCCACTGAGAGCAAGGCCACCTGGAGTCAGGTGATCAGAGCCACATCCAGTTGAGTTTTGAGTATCTGCAGGATAGAGACCCCACAGCCACCCTGAAAAACCTGTTTGAATGTTCAATCAACCTTACAGTAGAAAAAAAATATGTTTGAAGTGTATTACTTCTATTTCAATTTATGCTATATTTTCTTGTTATTTCTCTTGGTACCATTGAGATGAGTCTGTCTCCCATCCTCTTTACTTCCCTGTCAAGTATTTAGAAGAACTTGAATTCAAGGATGATTCCCCTTGAACCTTCTCCACCCTAAGCTGAACAAGCACACTCTCAGATTCCCTGGTATGTCTGCAGTCCCAGTTCCTGAATAATTTTTGACTTTTTGTGAGAATCTCTCTGTCTGTGTCTCTCATACTGGGGAGCCATCACTGGACACCGTGCTCCAGGTGGGAGAGAGCTGGTCTCTGTCTGGACTTTATTCTGCTTGTTGCATTTCATCACCCTTCATGCATTTCACCTCCCAGCTCTTCAGTCACTTTTCAACACATATAACAGACTTGTCATCTACCCCATACTTTACCAGTTTCTCTATAAGAGTGTTACTGGCTAAAGTGAAGAAGATATATTCAACTTCTACTTGAAAAACTTTGTTCACCACTCAAGCAGAACACTGAAACTCCTATTTCTAAATGCTTCTGTGGTGTAAAAATCTTCTCCTTCCAGTTCTGATTTTAGTTTTCCAAATTTGAATGTCTCTGTGAACTTTTCAAATGCAGACTTAATTTAAGTTTGATAAATTTTGGCAAATAAGGTAACAGAGCTGCCAAAGCAGTCATAAATTGGCTGAGAAAATGTCTCCAGAAGAGGTTAAGTCCTGCTTTTCACTTCTGGTGAAGCAGTAGTCACAGTTCACATTCAGGAGTGCTGAATTCTAAAATCTCTGCATAAGTAAGCAATTATAGAAATCTTGACTGAAATCCTGAAAATATTTTGTCATCATTTAGGCATTTTCTGATGCAATAAAACACAAATTCTTGTAGAAATGTAACATTATACAAGTAAAGACATCACAAATATGCCACAGAAATTGTGATTCTTGTTTTGCATAGTGCATAGTAAGAATACACCCTGTTTAGAAGTTTTACAAAAATAAGTATATTGAATTGCACATTTTAGGAAAAAAATTTGATTAACATTTACAATTCTTTTCAGTTCATAAAAGTAAATTATTTTAAACTGCATGCTTCTTGCAATCCAGTTGTCATTAGGCCAGAAGGTTCAAAGGACTATGCAATGAAAGTTATGATGGACTCTTATGTCTCTAAAGTCCTAAACTGAATGTAATATAGAATATTAGCATGAATCTTGCTTGATGGCTTAGACACTGAAGTGGTCTCATTCCAACATTTTTAATGCTGAGATAAAAAAACCTGAAGATATATGCATTGAAATCCATTCTCCATTAAATGATGTAGAACAGTGCACCTATTCACAGGAAAAAAAAAAGTAGCTTTTAATCAGGTCAAGAGAAGTATTCTTTTTTCCCCTCATTTCTTTTCTTGATCTTGTTCTAGGTATTCTACTAGATTATGTGCAGGAAAATTTAAAAAAATAGTAAGTGAATATAAAAAATATAAGTTCTTCAATGTTTCTCAATTTGCTTGGATGTTATTTTTCTTTTCTATCTCTAAACTATCACAGGAGAACTATATTGAATGATAGGAGAACTTATTTGGGGACCACAAGAAGTTATCAAATCCAACACACTTCTCAAGTCTGACTTCAAAGGCAGCTATATTTTCTCTGGGTCCTACGGAGCTTATTTTGAAAATTTCTAAGGCTGTAAATTCCACAGCCTCTCCAGGCAAACATAAGCTCCCAGGACACAACCTGTATCACCATGGTCTTCTTCACCAGCTACAGGGGAACTTCTGCACCTGTAACCTATAGCGCCTTCTTTTTCACTGGACTGAGTCTTCAGGTTTACATCTCTAATTTTTTTTACACCTTCCCCTCTCTCTCTCTCTCTCTCTCCCCCTCTTTCTGCTGCTGCACAGTATTTTCCTCTCTTCTTAAATATGCTACCACAGAGGCACCACCAAAATTGATCATTGCCTCAGCTTCAGTTAGTGGTGGAGCTCCATCTTTGAGATCCTGGAATTGGTTCCATGAGAGCAGCCCCTGACGTCTAGAGGCCACTCCTGCAGCCCCCTCACACCAAAACCTTGCCACACTGATCCTGTACAATCTTCATTTGTGCAAGTTTTTTCTTGCTGGCTTTCACATCCTGCCAGCCACACTCTTCTCCTGAGAAGGTGCTTCAAATTAAGAGGTGTAAAATGATCCTGAAAGAAGTGCTAACTCTTACTCTCTGCAGGCAGTGTCTGTCATGACGCTGGATGCTCTGGGTAGGATTCAGCCTTCTTCCTGACTTTACTATCATTTGATTTTTACAGACTTTTAAACTTTTATACAGTAAAATATCAACATATAAATACAGCAAGTGCCACTTTGAATACTTAGTTATTTGTTTGGAGTGAGTGGATGTGTGTGCTTTGTTGCCAGCAGGGTTAAAACACAACATTGTTACTATTTTGTGAATTTCCATAAACATTTGTTTTTAATAGAACAGCGTCTCGGTTACAATAATTTAATTATAATTTCTTTGCAGTTCAGAGGCAAAACAGCAAAAGCAGGTGTAAAAATCAGTCACTGCCATGTTCATGTAGTTTGATGTAGTTTTTGATGTTTGATGTAGTTTCTCTCTTGAGAAATAAAAGAAACCCAACAAAATCCATGAGATCCCTAGAAAATTCTAAAATTTCAAGGATTGTTATTTATCATCTTTCACATTTTTCATGCTTGGTTTAAAGACAAGACAAGTTTTAAAGACGAAATTACATTTATAAATCTTAGTAAAAAACATTCTTCCTTGTAGGTATTCAAAATAATGAGAAAGAAAAAATAGCTGAATTTCAAGTTGATGAACTGATATATTTACTTCTATGTATTTTTTTTCCTTTTCTTTGTAGAAGCAATCAATTTAAGTAATTTTTGCTCTCTGTATTTCATTTTTAATGAATTTACTCTTATGTCTTCTGCCCCTCAGCAACTCAAACAGTACATATCAGGCTTGAGAACCATGAAATCTAAATGAGTATCTTAATGCTGCAGAGCTTCTAAGCTTTATTGTTTCACAAAGCAATAGGAAACAGTTTGATCATCAATAAATCTTTATATATTTTTCTGTTGTGCTTATATTCATACAAGACTTGTTCAAATATTTGAATTTAAATTACATTGGTTTGTAAGCTATAAAAGCACTAACCTTTTCCCAAACTTCATTTTTATGTGAGAAAAAAATGTAATTTATATTTTGTTGGAAGGTAGCAATAAAGGCACAGTTGGCTGATATACAGACTGGTTATTTTTGCTAAAAAAGTCTTATGAGTTAACCTATGAATTTCAAGTCCTGGTCCACTAAAACAGAAACTTAAAAAAAAAAGTATTATCTACACACATTTTTAGCCAAACATATCGATGAGAGTTCAATAGGCTGCATCCTTCGGGGTTTTTTGTTCTATTGTTTTTTTTGTTTGGATTTTTTGTTGTTTATTTATTTTGGTGAGGTTTTTTTTGTTTTGTTTTGGGTTTTTGGTTTTTTTTTGTTTGCTTGTTTGTTTTGTTTTGTTTTTGTAAAAAAGAAAAAGTACTGGCTTAATGTGCCAAGATTTTACTTGTGTTTAAATGTTTCCTTCCTTCTTTATAGAATAAAGAAATATAAATGAGACCCCTGTGCATCATTTACTAGAAAACAGTTACTTCTCCTATCAGTAAAGTCCAACTCACCTAAATCACACCCACAACTTGATGTTTCCTTGGAGAAAAAAGGGGCAACTCAGAGGATATCACTGAAATTTAATTTATTGCCAGGTAACATAAACTTTCAGTTACTGATCCAGGATTTGCGGAAAAAAAAAATCTTAAAACACAGAGAACAGAGATTTCGAAATCTCTGCTTTCACCTGGGCTTGAGCCGTCCCTTCTCGCTCCTGTCGCACCTCACCTTCAGCCGGCCATGGACCGGCGGCGAAGGGACAGCACACTTTGTCCTCACCCCTTCGTCCCGGTTCCCCTTTGTCCCTCATCTTTCGCTGCGTCCTCACCTACTCGTGTCCTCCCCTGCTGCCCTTCCTGCTCGCCGGGCTGGCTGAGCCTTTCCTGTTGCCCTTCGTGTCTGCCCGGCTCTGCTGCGCCTGCCCTGCTGCCCTTTGTGCCCTTCGTGTCCCCCGAGCCTCCCCTACTGTCCTTCTTGCCCACCGCCCCTGCTGAGCTGCCCCTGCTGCCCTTCATGTCTGCCTCGCCCTGCTGAGCTTCAGCTGCTGCCCTTTGTGCCCGTCGGGCCGGGCCGGCTGAGCCTCCCTTGCTGCCCTTCGTGCCCACCGGGCCCTGCTGAGCCGCCCCTGCTGCCCTTTGTGCCCGTCGGGCCGCGCCGGCTGAGCCTTCCCTGCTGCCCTTCGTGCCGGCTGAGCCTCCCCTGCTGCCCTTCGTGCCCACCGGGCCC
>VWYI01030603.1:0-26508 GCA_013399455.1 Anthoscopus minutus | reverse complement strand
TTTTTTGTATTTGTCTGAATTTTACTACTTTAAATAAAAAAATACAACTTTCCCTCATTTCTTTTTAAAAGTACTCCTGGAAACATTAGATAGCAATCAGGAGCTTCTTTTTGCACAGAAATGTCATCTTCATCCATTTGACCTCCTAAGAAATTAATCTCACATCGTTGTAAGTTTGAGAGAGTTTTTAAGAAGGTAAATGCTTTTTTTTTTTTTTCATTTTTCCCCCTTTTAATAGCAAATACTATCAAGAATGTTTGAAAACTTTTAGAATTCCCATCCAAGCTAATCCTTTTAAACCTAGCTATGCTTATTAGCTTTCTTTGAACAGATAAGGCTTAAACAGATGTGTCATTTGAAGAACTGAAGTCAATTTAATAGCAAAGAAGGATACAAAATAGTGGCTACAGAAGGTGAAATGTGGCATTTGATGAAATAGTGGTGATACATTTTTAAATCTCTTCTAAAACTATATTGTTGAAATGACAGAAATTACTAGTGAGCTGTTATGGTTTTAGGAATTATAGGCATCAACCTATTTAGTGGTGCTAAGAAGCAGCTTGAATCCCTGGCTGTCTCTCTCAAGTCATTTCTGATGGCATGGCAGCTTCTGCAGTTCGCTCTATCTGCCGACAAGAAGAGCCTTGAATTTATCAGCCAGTGGGTTGAAATGTAAAGATAGGAAACCTCTTTATCCATCTTTAGGAGTGGAAGGAAATTCTTAAGTCATCTGAATTAAAGTGGCAATTTTAATTGAGTTCGTGCCTGTATCTCATTGTGCATCCCCCCCGGACAGTGACGGCTGAGACACACCACATCACCTCATTTGGATTGTCCTATTGTGCCAGGGCTTGTGTCTGCTGGGGCTGGGCAGGGTGGTTTAGCAGGCATGTGTGCAGCAAGTGTCTACAGAGTTGAAAGACATTTCATTAAACATATCTGCAGCATACACAGACGGGAGAACTTTACAGTAAGGGCATATCATGCTGCACCGTCAAGGAAGAGGCAAAGGAAATTTTTCCACTTTGCCATACAAAGCTTATCTTGGAAGGTTATTTACAGTTAATATTCCAAACAGGAGCTTCTGAGTTTCAGAGCCATCTCTGAAAACATGCTCTGGGAATTTAAAGCAGAGGCAGTTTTGGAAATAGGAGGTGCAGAAAGATCTGGAAGGGGGGGGGCTGGCTGAACAGCTTTTATTTTATGCCTCCATTTTAGCAGATATTTGGGGCCTGACTCCCTAAGACAGCAACCCACTCACCGTGGGAGAAACCTCAGTGGGTGCAAGGGGATATGTCTCCATTTAGGGTCCTTCAGGAGTGCTCCAGTAGGATACAGAAGCCTTGCTCTAAACATTAATTAGGTCCTTTGGTAGCAATCCCTGCAATTTGAAACTACCACAAATAGCCTTAACATTTCTTTCTCTTCTGCAGTTGCTGTAATTAAAAAAAACCAAGTTCATTGTGTATTTTTCCAGTATTGCTGTCTCTGAGGAAAATTAATCTAAACCTACATTTCAAGCAATTGAAAATTTACTTCTTTGCAAATCATCTCAGAGGTAACCAGGGGGTTGGGGAAGGGTTAAAACCTGTGTCCAGGCTGGACACTGTCTGGTGAGGATCAGTCCAACAGATGAGGTAATAGGGTTTTGCTGAGGCAGAGGAAAGGGATGGCTCAATGAGAGATGAACCAGAGCTGGAGCCAAATTTAAATTAATTAACTTCAGCTAGACTGAAATTCTATTGTGAAAAGTCAATGACTGGGACTAGTGAGCAAACTTAGAAACATCAGGCTGAGAAGGGAGTAAAATAATGAGTGTGGCTTTCACAGAGACACTGATAACAAAGCCTTCAATGGTTTGCAGCTCCTGGTGCACTGTGACTTGCCAGAGCTGTCTCTGGGCCCATCTCTGCATGACCAGTGTTGTTAAGTCCTGAGTGGTAACTACACACTTGCCTTTGCAAATTCAGCCTCAGAACTGGACAGTACAGAAACCTTAGATCTTTGTTTTACAGAAATCCCCACCTTCTGGAATAAATTTATTATAAGGCCACTTCAGCTGCTTTACAGCATTTCTATTTTTTTCTCTTTTCTGTATTTCCGAGAAGAAAGGGTAGGGGAGTAAAACCTAAATATATACAAAATGCTTCAGACATTAGCACAAACCTGTCATTCATTTATTTTGCAATTTTTTTTAAGCTAGCCTCCTGATTTTGAGTGTATGAAATCTCCAACACTGTCATATGACAAAAGCTAACCTGAATAAGCAAGCTCTCCATGACTGAATCTTTTAATATTAATGCTTTTATTCGTATTCAGTAAAGAAAATCCTGGGTCAGATCCTCAGCTATTAACAATGTGGGAGGCACCACCAAAATCTTCATAGAAGTCAGTCATAATATTCCACAGTCTGTCTCTGTAACACAGGACTTTGATTTTATTTTTTAATTCACCAAAAAGTCACATTTTGTTGCATGTTGTGGGCCCCATGGGTAGCCAGTGGAGAGATCACCCTCCCTTCAAAATCCTCAGTGGTCTTTGGAGATTACACCTTCTCAAGAACTTTTGCAGAGGCAGCCTGAAGTATTCTTTGAAAGATTTAGGCTCAATGATAAAACTGGAAAAATTCCTCAGAGAAGTTTAGACAGGACAGAAAACAACAAATTTGGGATGGTCTCTGGTCATTGATTCTGATTCAACAAAGTAATCTAAATGCAATACATGGGATAAAGTGTTGAGTATGTGTGCTTGTGTTTGCAGATCAGTACCGAGACAAAGGTGTGGATGCCAACTCTTTAGCTGAGTCAGGCTTCATAATTTTTGTTGCAATTTTATCATTAACATCAATATTGAGGTCTGTTAATAATAGAAGCAGAAAGGGTCAATTGGGCAGCAAGGACTGACAGCAGCAGCTCAAAGCTGCTGTGATACAGACCCAGTGATGCAGAGTAGAACCTGTCCATTGTGCTCTTGCTCTCCTCTTTAACAGACTAAACACACTGCATGTGTCCCTTTGGCCACTTAGAAAAAGATGTTAAGAAATGGCTGTAGTCACAAATGGAGTTTTAAATGGTTTTAACATAATGTGGTAATTGTTTACAAATCCTGATGTGTTTACAAAATATATCCTTGCTGCCTAATACGTTTATTTTAACACTTTATTCAGGATTAAATGCCATTTTCACATGCTGAGTTTGTTTGGATTTTCATAAGGTTGTACCACGTTTTCAGGAATGTTGGACAATAATGCAGCATTGGGAAATAACTCAACTTTTGTTTGGGTTGAATCACATTCAGCTTCTGTTATTCACCATTTAGGGCCTGAGTCATCAAATAACAGTTAGAACTGTTTAATTTCTGTTCTCAGACAGAACAGGTGACTTTTTCATTGGCATGACCACAGGCAACAGAAGTTAGACCTGGACAGAGGTTAAGTAATTTCCAACATAGTCAAATATTTTTCCCTAGTGGAGTTTCACTCAGTTTGGAGCAAATATCCACAACTTTCCAGATGAACAGGCAGGTTGGAAACATACTTGGATTCCTCCCCACTTCTGTAGCTCTTGTTGATGGGTACACAGTTTGCTGCTCATACCTGTTTTCAGTACCTGAAACAGAGGGAATTCTGTTCCTTCTGGGTGAACAATAACTTGGCATTGGTGGTCTTCCTTTCCCAGATGTTTCCAGCACACCTCATACCTGTGCTTCACACTCTGTGAATGCTCCAGACCCTGTGAATGTCCAGTTCTGGCCCCTCACTCTGGGACATTGAGGGGCTGGAACATTTTCCAAGACGGGCCATGGAGCTGGGGAAAGGGCTGGAGCACAAGCCTGAAGAGGAGCAGCTGAGGGAGCTGGGGGTGCTCAGCCTGGAGAAAAGGAGGCTCAGGGGGGACCTTGTTGCTTTCTACAACTCCCTGAAAGGAGATTGCAGCAGGGGGGGTGTCAGTCTCCTTTTCCAAGTAACATGATGAGAGGAAATGTACTGAAGATGCATCAGGACAGGTTCAGGCTGCACATCAGGAAGAATTTCTTCACTGAAAGGGTGGTAAAACATTGGAGCAGGCTGCCCAGGGAGGCTAGGGAGCTGCCATCCCTGGATGTGTTTGAGAAACAACTGGATATGGCACTTGGTGTTGTGGTTTAGCTGACAAGTTGGTGTCCAGACAAAGATTGGACTTGATCAAGACCTTGCTGGTCATTTCCATCCTCCTTTATTCTATAATTCTATACCATAAGGTACCAGATGGTATCTCTTCAGACACAAACAACATCATTCTTCCATGATGTACAAGATATAGTAATAAATCAGAACAAGAATTCCTTCATCCTCAAGTTATTCAAGAGCCAGAATATCAAAAGGACACTAAAACTGTAGAATGAAGGTCATGTGAGCATTTTGTTTCTTTGAGATAATGAACTTCTAGAAAAAGGTTACCAGCTACCTTACTCTGGACAATGTCCCCAATCATGTCTGGCTCTCATGGGCTTTTTTGAAAGATATTATTATTATTATTATTCTTTCCTCATATAATGAATTTCTTGTCTGTCCACTCTAATAAGCAGAACTGACAAGTAATAATTTATTTATCTACTTTCACAAGAAAGTGTGCCAATAGATCAGCTTTTCAAAGGAGAAATTTTAATTGGCATTAGTTAGAAGAAAAGACTTTCTAGGCCATAGGTAATTTGTATCATAGTTGATATGGTCTTTATTAAATTAAAAGATTACATATCTGTTGTTGTGAATCATTTGAATCATATATTTTTACTTCTGGTGAAGACTTTAGCTTTGATATTATTCACTGGTGGGGATTTAGCCTTCCTTTTGTCGTGTTTTCCTACCAAGCTGTCATCATAAACTCCAAATTTACAGCCTATATAAAAAACTCAATAATTATAAGGCATGACTTTTGGTTGGTTTTGGAGGTTTTTTGGCATTCCCACTGAGGGAGTTTCAAAGGCATTTCATTGAAGTTTTAGTTTTCTCCAAATTTCACCTAACCCAAGTCAGCCTGCCCATCTTTGATGTTAACATGGCTTCAGTCACACAAGGCAGACCACACCACATATGCCACAGTGTATTATTCTTTCTAATCAAAAGGTTTGCTTTGGTTTTCAAAGTGTGGGAAACCTGACACAAGATGCTTGTCACAGATAGGGAAGGATCTTCCACTCTTCAGCACAGGGTAATAATAACAACAACAATAACTTTGATTTTGTTTCAAGACTTCTCACTTGGGATCCTGCAGAGGTTTTAATATCCCACCATGCCAGCATATTATTTTTGGATTGAATGACTGGATGAGCTTGATTTACATCTTATCTCGCTCCATAGCCCATAATGTGTTTTTAAATCATGTCTAAACAATCTACCACAAAAGCAAAATTGGAGGCAGGCGGTGGGAAGCATCTTGGATAAGTCAAGCATCAAAGAGAGAAACCTCAGAGGATGAAGAGGGGTTTATTTGCAGCTGGCTGAGTCATGTTTCATGTGGGGTATGGTCCCTTGCTAATAATAAGCAAACTGCTAAAATACTATTCCACACTTTATTGACTTGTTCAGTGAGTTGGGATGTCCTGTGCAGACATGTTCGCTGGTAACTTCTTTTCTATAAGAACTTTTCCCCTGATAGCCTTTCAGATAACATTAGAAAATAGCTTTTTTCCAATGTTTTCCCTGTCTTGTGTCACACTGCCAAGCCTCTGAAGAGGTTCTGTTGAGCCGTGATGCAGCCTGCAAGGCCTGTGCACTCTGAATCTACAGCAAAGAGTTTTCAAAGGAAAGTGACAGTCATAGCAAGTGAAGGGCTGCCATTTAAAAAATAATATTGATGGGTTTTTTATAGATTGTTAGTTAGTACTGTTTCTGTATCAAAAGTGGGCATTTGTGGGGAGGGAACAGTTATTCAGCAAAGATTTTGTTTTTTTTGGAAAGTTTAGCTTTTCTTTGTTTTTCTAAAAGGATGATTTTGTTTTGATGAGGATATTATTGTAATTATTATTATTTAATTTTTAATATATTTTTTCCACTTTTTTTTTGATCAAAGAGAACAGAAAAGGAAAACAATGTTATACTAACTTATACTAAATCAGTTTGAGACTTAGTTTTCAGGAACAAATTCAATTTTTGTGATAGCTCTCACTAAATTCTCAAATATGTGGGTACATGGAATTATTAGTTACATTTTGGGAAAAACTGATCAATCTTTTAACTAGTCAGGCAAACACCAGGATGGGGGATAATGGCTGACCAGAGCTGTATGTGGCATCTCTTACCACAGCTGAGTCCCCCAACACATTTTCTGTAGTACTCTAGAAACAGCTCTGTTATGTAATGCTTGTGTTAAACAGTGGCAGGTATAAAACAATAATATTATGACTCTTTAGAGATCACAATCAGTGTTTTAAACACACTGACTCTGAGACTGTGCTTTATCCTAACATAGGTCATGATTGTCCTGAATATAATTTAAAATTACAAGGTATAAAAATGCAAGACCTGGTGAAGGACAAAATAAAAACAGAACGAGAAAAAAAATAAAAAATTAATTTGTATTAAAATTGAGAGGTACTCCCTTTTAACATAACCAGTAGTCCTGTATTTTGAGTATTGTTGTTGGGATGGAGGAGGTGAAAGCTCCTGTACTTAATGTGGCAGAAAAATGATTTGTCCTTTGGTCTTTGTCAAATGCAGTTTTCTTACCCTGTGGATCCTGGTGAATGATCTTGGAAGAATGATGCTCACTTTGATAAACAACCCCATCCTTGCCAAAGAAAACATTTCCTCTATTGTCCACCTTTGTAGGCTGCGGTGTTTTCAGATACCAAATACACAATGTTTTCTGTCAAAAAAAAAAACCTAAACCAGAAGAATTTGAAAAGCCTTTATGTGTTTTATTTAAGCCCAGAAGGGAAAAAAAAAGAAAAACCAGCACCAACCAACCAACCAAAACAACGTCCTACCTTCAGCAATAAGATGTGTAAGTTCTTTCAAACAAGTCTCAGGTGTTTCCTCACTGGTTTATGGGGTTTCTTCCACAAGAGCTTCTCACCCCCAGAACATTTGGGGTCTCCTGATCCAAAGTCATGTTGCCCCTCAGGACCTGAGGGCCCATATCTGCAGTCCTCAGTGGTAGAAATTATATCCCTTCTTCTCAGAGGGTTAGCACTAGAGGGCAATACAGGCCCACAGACACACACCAGTGATTTTTAGTGGACAGTGTTTGCTTCACTGACATGATAAAAGAGAGGGTGGAGATGAGTTGTCAAAACCGTGAGTCAGAGAGTAAATTGGTCCCACCTTAACCACAGTCCTCTGCCATGCAGCAATTCCCCTTATCAGATTGCTATCAGAAATTAACATTGGGCAAATCTGCAAGATAAATATCATTAGTTCCATTATTAGAGATAGATGATATAATACAGAGAAGTTTCACAATGAGGTAGAAATAATAACTGGAATTGCATGTATGCTCTAAGCTACCAGTGAATACAGCTTCATTCTGATTAATTTTAAAAAATGTTTTGAAGACTAGCAAAAAACATTAAAGTCCAGCTGGATTAACAGAAGCAAAAAAGTCCTCAGACAAATAAGTAAAACTGATATTATTAATTCCAATCTCATCTCAGGGTGCCATTCTGAACTTGGCCTTGCCCTCTACTTTACTGAAACTCTATATGAAATTAAGAGATGGCTGATACAGGACAGGCTGAAAAGTTCAATCTGTTGGGACCAGGATTCATTTCAACCCATCAGTGTTCATTATTCCACTAAGTGGTGACATAATTACAGAGCTGGGCTCCCCAGGGACTCTCTTGGGGCTGGCTCTAATTTGCAGGCCACCCTGCAGGAGAATGTCAACTCTGCTTACGCCAGGCAGGGGGGGTTTGTAGGGAAATTGGGCAACTCCATGACATACTGAACACGAATTCCTTCCTGGAAATCTGTCACTGTCTCCCTGATAAGACTGATTTTAAAACTCAAAGACTGAACAGAGTTGAAATAAATGCTACCCGGCCTGTGTTAATGCACAGCACTGCATTTCCCCCTCTCCACTGCAGTCATGCTTATTTCATCTATCATTATCACCTACTTTTCATGGAAAATAAACCCACCACCTCAAAGGCTGGTGAACACCATTATCTACTTTTATCTTGGCAAAACAATCTTCTTGATTTAGGAGGCACAAATCTTGTATTCACATAGACACCAAGAAAGGGAATTTTATACCATGGAGGGATCTGCCTGAATATTTTATGTATGTTCATACTCATGAGCTCATTATAGCCCAAGATCTTGTAAATGTTCACTAGCGAGATGACTGGGATTGGGACCCAAATAAATGTAGATTTTTTTGGTATCTTTTCCATATTTACACAGTGGAACAGTTCGAGTTTTATACATCTTTACCACCAGGCTGGTGTTGATACCTCAACACATTTTAGGTTCATCAACATATCCTACATAAAGAGAAAAAATACAAAATAACCCTTGCCTGTGATTTTAACCTCTCCAGCCATTTATTGTATGATACAGTACTTCTTCAGCTCCCTGCTGGCTTTAAGTTGCTTATGGCTTGACTTCGGCACAAATCTATGTAATGATTTCAAGTCAAGAGCGACTCATAAAGGCCCAAAAAAACCATAGATAACAAGATGTAGCACAAGAATGCACATCCTGAAATCCTGTAGCTTAAAGGATTCCATATAACTGAAGGAATAAAGATATTACGTTAAGTCAATATGGAAGAAACTTAGAGAGCTGTGTCAAAATGAGTTTAGGTTGGATATTAAGAAAGGTTGTGCACACAGAGGGTGGTTGGGCACTGAAACAGGCTCCCCAGGGATGTGGTCACAGCATCGAGCCCAGCAGAGTTCAAAAGTGTTTGGGCAGCACTCATGGACACATGGTGTGACCCTTGGGGTGTCCTGTGCAGGGCCAGGAGTTGGACTCAGTGATCCCTGTGGGTCCCTTCCACCTCAGCACGTTCTGTGATTCTATAACATATCAAGGGAAATCATTGCCTAGGGTGATATGTAGTGACAATTCTCTTAAGCATCCCCGGACAAATCTAGAACGTTCGGAGCAACTCACTGGCAATAGGCAAATTCACATTTCCAATTAGACAGCTACTTTAGGCAATGTTGACTGAGCATTGACATATGCTGTCAAAGAAAGTAGAGCATGTTTGTTAAATGCACATTCTGAGAGATGTGCTTTATAAGGAGGAAGTCCTGATTTAGTCAAACAAGCTGCAGCACTTCTTGCAGAGGTAGCTGAATGACATGTAAGGGCTTGCTTTGTATACAAGGGCAGACTAGCTGATCCAATAGTCCATTCAGAGCTTAAAGTCTCTGGAAGCCTACAGTCTGAGCTACAGACTTAAGCCTCTTACTGGGAGTTGAAACAGTTTTTGTATTGTCCCTCGATCATGTATTGAGGAGAAAGCAGACCAGAGAGTGAGCAGTGGGTTGCATGCACCAGAGAAGATGCAATTTGAAAAGGAATCCATCTTCATACTGAGTCATAACAGAAGTTTTATTATTACCTCTTCATGTGTGGGTATAACACCTTAGTTAAAGTTGGAAATACAAACTGACTCTGAAGTAAGGATTTCTAAGTAGAAAGGCTTCAAGGTGGTTAACAAGGTCTCACACTAAACATCGTCCTATGTCAGGAGATGAAAGGAAAAAATCAAGAGAAATATAAACATTTGAAAGTCCTTACTGTTGTTTTTCAATTTGCCCATCCTCAGTGAATATATAAGCACAGGGAGGTTATGTTGCCTTGTATTTGCTCATCCCTGGTCTTCCTCAGCTCACCTATTGCTTAGGTGAGCAAATAGCACCTTAAAAAAAATCACCTCTGATTTGCATCAAATGAAAGGAGTTTGTAGCTAGCTGAAGTTTTACAAGAGGGGGACTTCTCTTTAGTGATGAAGTTTCAATGGCTTTTTTCCTGGTACTTAGAGGAGATTTGTGCTACACCAGAAACTTGTTAAGCTGTTACCCTGTTTTGTAGGTACTAATTTCTTTTAACATGAGTTTACTTTGTCTTGCTTTGTTTGCTATTATTTCTTGAGTAGGTTTGGTTATCTCCTCCTTAAAAGGAGATTTCAGACTGATAGTATTTACCTAAGAGAGCCATGGACATTATCTTAACCATTAATGCAACTGTCACTATTTGGGAGGATGTACTTTCTACTGAACCTAAATAAATGTTTCTGAGTTAATCTGTGAATGTGAACAATTTCTTAAAAATTGCATATAACCATTAAGATCAATACCATCATGCTAAATATTTTCTAATTAAAATATCAAAAATTTATATGAAAAAAGGAAAGTTTAACTAGATAGACAGACTTGTGTGCTATGTGGGTTTTTTTCCCCCCTAATGTTTGCTCCAAAGATCAATAAAGCCAAGGAAAGATCCTCTTTCATTCTGTTAATTGGGTCCCATAAAAAACAAAATGGCTGTGTATTTACTATTGTATTTATAAAAGAGATAAAACAAGTAATGTGTCTCTAAAAGCACAAGCAGGGCAACAGCAGGTTCTAGATGCCTCTGAAAGCCCAAGAGTTGCACATAAGCCAAAAGCATTGACAGAAAAATAATTTAAAAAATAATTTCCTTCACAATGAAGATTTACAGCACATTTTCACCAGATCACTCTTTGACTGGTCCCAGTTTCCACTGAGAAACAAAAGGTAAGGTTGGGGTAAAGTGAAAGGAACCATGTAAGAATTTCATTAAACTTTTCAGCTTTTGGTGTGAGAATTTGGAGGGGACTTCTGGCCACAGTGAAGGGGGACTTTAATAAATTCATCCCTTACCAACTCAATCTATATAATCATTCTGGCAAAGATCCTAAACTTTTTTAAGCAAAATGTAAAAATATAGGAGCAGAGGTCAAAGCATAAAACTCCTTCCTTCCAGTTAAATATCGCCTCAGCCCTCCTCTATGTACTAGCATCTCTTGGAGGTTTGACACAGCATGACTTTGTCAATAGAAATGGAAATTACAGGAGCCAGCCAATTCAGGCCAAATAGGAAACATCAGCCAATTTCATCTGATATCTGAATTTCCATAAAGAGTTGAAATACCACTCTCTTTTCTTTCTTTCTTTTTTTTTCTGTCTATTTTTCTTGTTTTAGCATACACACATTTCCTCCCTTTCCTCCCCATTATCCCTTTTTTCACCATTTTTAGTGGTTTTCACACTTGAAGTATGAAAGAACCCATAGACAGTTCAATTAGTAAATTTTTGTACAACTTTTGACTAGGCAGAGCATCTGAGGTTCTAAAATTAGGTCAGACCATATTTCAGTTTCAAAGTATTTGTAATTACTACCAAAATTCCCTTACTGGAAAAGATTTGGAAATTATTTTTGTTTTCTTCATTATTATTTGAGTCTTGGGTGTATAAAAGAAATATTGAACAATACCAGGCAAAATCATGAGTGTCTTCCTGCCTTTTTCATCACTTTACTGTCTCTGCTAATCAACTGTTGTAGGCTCAAGAGTTAACCTTCCTTCTTTCTCTTGGAGAATTTAGGATCAAAGCAAGAAAAAATGTTAACAAGTAGCACATTTAATAGGAGAAATCAGAATCACAAAGACTCAGCAATTTTCCTGAAGTCACACTGGAAGTCCCCTAGCAAGGCAAAGACTCAACATGGACCTCACATCCCAGTGTAGAACTCAAATATTTAGGCTAAATATTTTACTCACATGTTTTAAATGCAACAGCAAAAGTTTAAAGTGCAAAACCATTCTCAGACAGGTTGTTCCTAGCTCTGATGTAAATTTTTTCATACTGGAAACTCAAAGATTTTAATGAATTTGTGATTATTATTATTATTTATTACTGTAAGCTGGATTAGGTGACACTGTCTGAGATTGCCTTATCATAATGAACCTGACTACAGCACCCACAATACCTCCTACACAAGGGAATTAAAAATTTCTAAGAATCAGATTTCTAAGTATGATCTTTGGTGAATACCAAAGAAATATGAATCACTTGTCATGAGCCACATGAAAATGTTACAAGGCATAAAACAAGAGCTGTTCACGTGAAACATTTTGCATGAGGAAAGGCGGCCAGCTGGCTAGGTCAGCAAAGTGGCTGCAGGACCTGTGAGTTTCCACTGAGATGTTTTTATTTTTACATCTGTGAAAAAAATATAAAAATCTCCTTTCTTGAAGGCACTGATGCAGTGGGAAATGAGAGTTGCAAGTATTTAAACCCAAACCCAGCTAAAAAAATGCTCACCCTTGTCAAGGCCAATTTGCCACGCCACAAGCTTCTAATGGATGTGAGAAGAAGCTTGATCTGAAAACAAAACTATTTAATAACAGGTTTTCTATTGCTTGTACCACATTAATGCCATAGGTTTGGTGCCTAACAGACAAGCAGTGTGCCTGTCCTTAACCCTGTCCTTATTACATGATTCACTGTTGTGTCTGCTCAGTAATTTGGCTGTACCTGGGCTCATTTTGCAGTGGGTCTCAGTGTGGTGTGAGCAGCGAGAGGCTGCTCCTGGTACCCATGTGAGGCACTTTAGAGATGGCTTGAGAATTTCCACTGAAACCACAGATCCTTTGGTGCAGAGACGCCCAGAACATTTCTTTGTGGATTTGTTCACATCATCTGCCCATAAGAGAGAGAATGAATGTCTTTTGTCAGCCCTGTTTTGGAGATGATAAACAGCTGCCTGGTGAAATGGTGGGGCTTGCCCACACTCAAACAGAGAGTCTGGGGAAGACCAAGGAGCTAGCCCCAAATTATCTCAATCTTGCTCAAAAAAGTGCTTTGCTGCCATAGTATCCTTGTCCCTGGATGAACAATAATTCCACACAACTGTGGAAATGTTTTAGTTCTTCATCTTTGTATTAGGACTCTTTAAAAGGCCAGATATGAAGTAAAACATATTAATAAATGTGTTAATGTTTGAGTCACTAAGTTCTGAGTCTGATTTCTCTGACAGATGACACAAACACCAGATAAAGGCAACAGATTTGTAGTTTATGTTGTCTTGGAAATTAGGGAAAACATAGCAATGTTTTTAGAGCACTGCATAAATGGTACCTGACCTGGAGGTTTCCTGGAAAATGAAACAGGAGAAAGAAGAGGGAGGATATGGCAGACACCACCAGGTGGGCTCACAACTGTCATGAAAAGAAAGGAGTTTGTCCCCAGAAAACTTTTAAGATAGCTGATGCTGCTCCAATAAGTTGACAGAAGTGTAAGAAAATGGCAAAAATGTAAAATAGCTTTTCAAAGCATACATTTTTATCCCCACTACAGTGTTTACTTCTCCTTTAATATACTGAAAAGATTTCCATCCCAGAGGAACATTCTGGACATGCTGTATTATACAGTAACATTATGCTCTAATGTTTCAGTCATCTAAATATTGTTTTTGGGATTACTCATGGAAACTTCACAGTGGAAGAGGAAAGGGGAGGGAAAGTTGCACAGAGAAGGAAGGGGGGAAACATCCTCTATTAAAGCTCCATTAGCTTCAGAAAGGAATTCTGTGAAGTGCATGAAAAATATTGTGGATTATTCAAAGACATCTATAATTCGAGTGTCTGTTTTCAATGTCAAGTTTCCTCCTAACCCCTATAAATTTTTTGCCTCTTTTTTTAATTTCTTTTTTTTTTTTTTTAATTTTATTTTATTTCTGCAGAGAAGGATAATTATAATTACAGAAGTAAGTGGGGAAAAGATGGATTGTCTTTATATGTACTGTAAGTGTTGGGTAAGGCAATTAAGCGGAACAGAAAATAACTAGGATTAAAAGTCTTTTTTAGATCCTGCCAGGGTTGAAATTGTTGTCACAGGGAAGATGTATTTAAGCTCCAGCAAAGTTTGGGTGAGGTAGTTGTGAAGATGATGGTCTAAGGGCTGTAAAACCTTCACAGTGGCAAACAGAAGACAAGGCTCCCCACAAAGGAAGGACACCTCCTCTTCCCCTCCTTCTCCCCCTGGGGCTTTTTAATGTCAGATGTGACCTGCACACCTGTGCTAAATATAACCCCACAGCTGTCACTCAGGCTGGCAGCGTGGGCAGGAGTGGGCTGGGGGACAGCATCTCCCCTGGCCCCAGCACAGGTTCCTTTTAGCTGGGGTTTCAGCTGGCAGTTCCAGAGAAAGCAGGTGGTGAAGCCGGGGTGAATCACTGAGCTAACTTCTGAGTCAAGGCTGAGGAAGGGGTTGTTACACAACTTTCACCTTCGGGGTGGAGAGAGCTGAGAGCTCAGGAAAGAGCAAAACCCACACGAATTCATCAGCAGCTGGGGAAAGCAGGAGCCTTGGTGCTTTGCTCCCCTCCTTTGCCCTCCTCCCCTCTAAAGCTCGCAGGGAAGTGATTCACAGGGGAGGCTGCAGGTAAAACAATAAGTGAAATTACACAGTGGGTGGTGTAGTGCTGATTATCCTCACCATCAGACCAGACTGCTTTGCTTTGGATAGACAGTTTTAGCAGGCTTCAAGCCACGTGGAGTGAGAAAAATCAGAAAAAAAGCAACCCCTGGTAGACAGGCACAGAGGGAGGAAGGAGATTTAAGAAACATCTCCCATCTGAGCAGTTTCCCCTCCAGCAGCCTCAAAACAGCTCCATTTTGCAGCCTCAGGTGCCAGACCCCTGGATGCTGCACCCTTTCCTCTTCTCCTTCATGCCTGCACCAGGCACCAGGTCACCCCCAGCCCTCCCTGCTGGGTCAGGATGACAGATCTAAATAACAGGAGTAATGACAGCTGATGGTATAATTAGAACAGTGAATTAAGTGTGGGAGTCCTGCAATTTGAGAGGTAGCTTGTGACCTCTGGGCTGTATCCATCGTTGATGTGTGCCCTGGGACACCCCTCTGCAATCAGTGGGATGGCACAGGCAGCGGGCAGCTAAACAACTGAGAGCACAATTCATCCCACTTTTTGGCCAAAAACCTGTCTGTAAGAAAAAACAACACCACACTCAACCTGCTCCACAGTTTGGACAAGAAAGTGGGTTTGATGCTGTGCTGAGAAATCCTTGCCCTACTCACAGATAATCTCCTTTGGTATTTATGTTTAAAAAAAAACAGCGTGTAATATTTCTAAATTGCTTGTATTCCAGGTTGTGTGATCAGGCACTAATGGACCTCGCTGTGCCCTTGTTCTCCCCAAGCAGCAGCCTGAACTCACAGTCTGGCTTCTGGTTCTTAAGCTCATCACTGCTGCACACATCACCTCTGCAGCTGGAGGGATCAAAAACTTGTTTTTCCCTCGTGTTACACAGTGAAATTTCAGACCCAGAACTTTCTGGCATTTGCTTCTGAGGAGAAAGTGAGGAAATTAATCTGTTCTGTTTGTTCTGGCTTAAATCTGGAAACATCTGTTAAACTGCCTCTGCCTCCTGGCTGCATTAAAGTGATGACAAATTTTGCCACTGATTACTGAGTATATTCACTTTTTTTTTATTTTTTTTTATGAAAGTTCTGTGCAACACTCAGGACTGCGATGTCTGGTGGTTTAGCTACCTGCAAAATGATAGGGACTGGATCTGCATATCAGCCTCACATATTGTATTGTTGAGCTGCCCCACAGCTATACCTCAGTGCAGAATTTTGTCAGTTTTCCAGGAAGGTCACAAATATCTATATTAAATATATGTACGATATCTATACACAGTCCACATATACATATATATATATAATCTATTTAAATATGTATATGTGTATATATACATATTTATATACATACATGCATATCTATGCTTGTACCTTGCTTCTGGGTTGGCTTCATGACCAGAAACAGATTTGAGAAATGGAAAAGGATTTGAGCAGAAATCCTATTGCTGAACACAACACATCAGTGCTAAGCAAAGATTTCAAAGTGGAAGTGCAGGAAGAAATTCTCAATGAGGGAACCTTGGCAAGGACTGCTCAGTGTTTGCTGGGGAGATGAGCCACATTCCAGCACTGGTCACCTCTCTCCCAGAAACTAGAAGATAAACCATAGGCCAAACATATCCTACAAGGCCAGAAAATAATCAAAGGAGGGGAAATACTGTAAGGGAGAAAAAAAATTCTTTTGGATGTTTCTGGGTTAAGGAAAAACCTGAGTATCTGAGTGGAGAAGAGAGAAAAGAATCCAGAAAAGGATGAACAGAGGAAATAAAGGGCTGGGAGGCTTGGGTCCTACTCAGAAGTTTGGTTCAGTACCCAGTGCCCTCAGGAAAAGGCACTGATGAGCATTTTGGGATGCCTGTAATCCTTCCTCAGCTGCTGAGGCAGCCCCAGATTGCAGAGAGCATTTAAGTGGGCTGAGCATAATTACCAGATCAGCATTAAGTAACACTGTAATTAGCACTTTTTGGCACATCTTTGAACATATGGTGTTCAATGCTACTGTAAATAAGATATTTATATGGCACTCCCAGCAATACACTTAATGATGACAACAAAGGTTATTTTCCACATTTTACAGAAGTAACACTTAAAGTAGGTGCACTGGTCACTGGGGATTTCTGGTCAACAGAGAGATGGAGTTAATGGGCAAAATTCTGCTGACTGGTGTAAGCTGTGACAAGCATCAAGAACTTTAGAGAGAAAACTTTTGAGACTGTAGTGGTAGAAGATAATGCATTTGTGGCTCATCAAGAAAACTTTTCACAGGTAGAACCTGGGGAATTCCTTACTGTGCAACAAAATGGAAGTAAGATGTAGGAGAATGGCTCAGGAGTTTTTTGAGAAATTATTCTGATTTAAACTGTTGGACATTTAAAATGAATCAGTGAAGGAACTGCATTCTGTAGTTCTCTGCTTGGATCTAAGAATTTAATCCAAAGTTTCATAAAGTAAATGCTATAGATAAACAGCCTCAGTGCATTTGCTTCAATGCTGCAATTAGTCTGTGGTAAAATAGCATCCCAAATTATCACCAAAGGTTCCCATTTGCTGATAAGAGGAAAGAAGTAAAAATCTCATAACATTATGATTAGTAATATTCTATAAACCCCTTATTTTTAACTGAGATACTTTGAATAGATACACATTGCTATCTGCTTATAACTGACAGAGGGTAAGAGGAAAATTTCTCTTGGGTAGCTTAATCTTATGTTTTCTGCAGGGTTTTTTGTACATTCTTTGGTAATGGTGATTCAGATCATATGTTGGATCAAGCTCCCTTACTGGAGGATTAGGAAATGTGCTGGTTTGTTCCAAGAGAAATGAATGTTTTAGACATTTGGTGGAACCCTGTGGCTGACCATGAATCATAACTTTTGGCCAATCACTGCTCAATACCTGTCTAAAACATGGTGGGGAAGGAGGGGGTCAGAAATGTAATAACTCCATACTTTCTCTGCAAAATTAAATTATTGCAGTGAGATTTGGATGACGTTATTGAAGTGACACAGTGAGAAATACAAAATTTTTCCCTTTATTGCCTTTAGTCAGTTGATAACTCACAGCGGTGAACAAAAGAAAGCCAGTGGATAACACATGTTAGCAAGGTCTCTGCAAAATTACCTTCGTATTAGACTTTTTCTTTATCACTGAGATCCACTGCCAGTTCACATTAAAATTCAGAATGCTGACAAATGTGTTTCTCCTAACAAGATCACTATTACTTTTTTCTTTTTGCTAGGCAGGAGCAAGGCAGGGACTGGTAAGCAGAGCTCCTGACACCCCTGAAGGTTGTTTATTGGGTGGGAAGGGTCTTACAATTTCAGAACAGCTCCATCCAGCTCATGGGGTCTGAAAGTCAGTAACCATGCAGGTGAAGGATTTGCTTGTGGCTCCTTGTAGCACTGGGGAAGAGAAGGCAGGTCCTTATGCACTGAAACAGCATCTCAGTGCAGCTTCATCTTCATCTTCCTCCCTCTCCTCCTTCCATTCACTCCTGGCACTGCTGCCCACCACGTGGGCATTTGGAAGGGGATTATTGTCATGGCTTTGCACCTGGAAGTTCAAAGAGGTCAGGCCCCCACAACAGTGCAGATTGTCACATGGATTGTCACGGGAAGTTTGTGCTTGAGCTGAACTCCACTTCCCAAGCATTGCCTGATGGTCACCAAAAAGGTCTAAGAAAAGTTTTTATTCTAATAATAATAACAACAATAATAACAATAGTAATAATAATAACAATAGTAATAATAATAACAATAGTAGTAATAATAATAACAATAATAGCAGTAATAATAATAATAATAATAATAATAATATATTTAAAAAGTTTTCATGGCCTAGCATGAAGCTGAAATTTCTACTCACTGCAGCTGGTTTCCTTGTGGGAAAGTTTTAACATTTTCCTGTTCCTCTCTACGGACCCTCAGCTGTCGCTGTGTCCCCCAGGCAATGAACTCCACTACCAAGCTACATGTATCTGGCTTTTGCACCAAAATGTTTAGCTGTACTAGACTCAAAGTGCATATTATAAAAAAAAAAAGTGGAGAAATCTTTATCGGGGTCACACATGGGGAATCAGCTCAGATTATCAGTTTTGCAAGATGGTCAGAATGAGTCTCACCTTCTGATCAAAGCTATCACCTCTTCTTTTGATAATAAACCTGCACAGAAGCAACTTGCAGGCAAGAAATCTCCTACCTCTTTCTAAGTACTGGAACTGTCCAACCTGACAACAGGAGTGTNGGGCTTGCAAATTTGGTTTTTATTTTTCAATGACAAAATCTGAAAGGAAGAATAACCGAAACCAAAAACCCATCGAAAAAATTCTAGCCAAAACCCCCCATGAAACCTCTGAACAGGAGAAGAAAAATACTAAATGTTTGGTTGGGTGTCCCTCCCTATGTCAGGAATATTGGAATTAGAAGATCTTTCATGTCCCTTCCAACACAAAACCTTCTATGAGTTTATGATTTTTTTTATTCTTGCCAGCTGTTCTGTGTACCAGAAGGCTTTTGGTATTTTTCCTTTCTTTTTATATTTCTTTGCAAACAGGAGAATTAATTTTCAGTTATGGGAAAAGGACAAACCTGGTCTCTGCACACGACATATTTTTTGTATTCTCCAACTAGGTTTCAAACTCATGATATTTAGCTGAAAGCTAGAATTCTTCTGAGACACTTCTAATTTTCCAGAGGAAAAGAGATTAAATCTGAACTACTGAGTCTTTTTCAGTTTCAATAATGGTTGGTGAGAGAAAACCTGAAACTCTTGCTCTACACTCACCATTGAGTGTTCATAGCCAGGCTCCAAATAGGTAATTAAGAGTCATTTTGCTGTTTACTTAATATGATAGCCATGGCTCTAATCTAGAGTTTTAAAGTGTTTATTGCAAGGCAAGAGCATAAACATTGAGGGAAGTTTCTTTTGTGATTTCTCGGTGCACTAGATGGCACTAAAGCATGGGGAAAAAAATCCCCACAAAAATTGATATGTAGGTTCAGTAAACCTGAACTATTTTGGTCAGGTATATTTTATGAAAGTTCTTTGATATATTATTTGTAATTTTTCATTTTAATTTTCAGATCATCAGAAACAGAGAATTAATTACACCCACTTTGATATTAAAAGAATTTCAAATTGAAAATAAATAATGCTGGGAAGTTGAAAAAAAACCCTGAAGAAACTAATTTACCCCAGGCTAGATGCAAAATTATTCTAATGTTCAAAGATTAGGGGGCTTGATGCAAGTAAAAAAAAAGTTCTGTACCAATTACATGGCTTTTTCATGAACTTTAGATATGAAAAAACATTAAAGTCACAAAAAGTATATAACATCTTCAGGTTTCCTATATAGAAAAATCATTCTTAATATAAATAGATAGCTCCACACTGTCTCCCAGGCATGCCATGTTCAAAACATCAGGTAGAGCCATCCTGTAAGAACAGGGCAGTTTTTCTCCCACAGAAGTATCAAGTAAACAAAATTAAATTTTAATTTTTCTTTACTTCTTCCCCTCCCTTCAAATGAGGAGCTACGGCTCAGCTCTTTCGAAGTTTCTTTTAAGGCATTCTTATGTGTTGTATACAGCACTCTTTGCTCTCTTATATGATCATAATAAACATCAACAAAGGAACTATGAAGGGTGTATCCCTTGTAAAACTCAGTCTTCCAGACAAAACCAGAAAGAAATATGTCTTAGTTCATCTTGGGTATTTCTGACTCGTAATTCTGAGGGTGCTTACAGAGACATTTCAGGTCTTTATGATGTTTTGATGATTGCAGGGTTATTCACTGAGTGTTTTGGTAAGAAAGGAAGCAGGAAGAAAAGAACAAGGACTTAAAAGAAGAATGAAAGAGCAGTGAGGTGTGGACTGAATGTGAGCTCAGTCCAGCACCAGCAGTGGTCCTGCAGCCCCGAATTTCCAGCAGCTCCACAGCAAAATGGAAGTTGCTCCATTTAATGCTTCAGTCACAAAGGCTGGATGTGAAGTCCAGGGTGTAAATACGTGTAAGCACAGGTAATATATGGCCTGAGCCTGGGCTGTAAACCAAACAGGCTGCAGAGGTTGTGGTTTCATGCCCAGGTTTCAGAAGCAGCCATTTACCTGCAGCTCTTCCCCTAGGATATGCAGCTTCATGTAAGCTTCCAGTTAAGGGACTGATCCATCAAGCACTGGCTCTGCCACGAGCAGAGCTGCTTTATTTTGGGTGGAGAGACCTGAGAATTTGCCATGATGTTTATAAAAAAACCTATATATTTGTAGTATTGGATTTATTATTTTTCTGTCAACTGAGTCATAGTCTAAAGAAGAAGTATTTTGTACAAAATTCCTAAAATGCCCACATAAAACCATTAAATATGACCCATGAGCGCAGAAGTCCTTAAATTACAGAGTTTTCAGCAGTTATCTCATGCTATTCTGAGGACAAATATTTTTAGCACCTCTACAGAAAATGACTTCCCATAGAATCAGAAGTCAAACTCTTTCAGCAACACTTGTTCTTAGCCTTTTCCACAGTGCAAATGCGCAGCTATGGGAAAGGAGAAGAGGAGAAATACACCGTTTCAATATATTTTTTAAAGTATACATTTTTCTGACAACAACAAGAAAATGAAGATGTTAGAGTGCATCCTCACTAATGTCAATGGGTATGACTTCATGACAAAACTTGAATTTTACTGTTTTAAATATGATACATGACCTTGCCCATTTAATGAGGATACTATTGATCTAAAATGAACATCTTAAAAAAATTAATTACTGACATTATTGATAACACTTCAGGTTATTAAAAATGAAAGAATGCTAAACTTCCAATTTACTTTTCACCGTGCTGCATGCACTTCATTCAGTCTAGACAATTTCACCTTCTTTCTCATTTGGTTTCAGCTGTTGATCCTACTGTGATAAGGTTGCAGCCACCAAAGGGGACTTTTTAAAAAATGAAGTTTCTTAATAATAAGAAGAAAAAAAATATTAAAACCTGCTTGTCCTGGTTCTCTTCCCCCTTGCTTTGATGAGGTTTGGTTCCCACGCAAGGGGAATTACAGCAGGTAATTCTTTTACACTTTTACAAGTGCTTGGCCTCCAAGTCACCCCCATCACTGCTTTGGCTGGAGGCTGGGTAATGCAGGTCCTCTGCCAAGATCAGAAGTTTAGGTCTTAATTCCAGCTACTGTCATGGAGTGCCTTGAGTTGGAAGGGGCCTTAAAGACCTCCCTGTCCCATGGGAGGGGGCACCTGCCCCTCGACCCACTTGCCCCAAGCCCCATCCAACCTGGCCTTGAACCCTTCCAGGGACAGAAGCTGCTTCTTCAGGAGCAACAGCTAAATTAAATATCTACCATGAGTCCACCTAATTTCCACATCTCCTGCACACTGGTGACACCTATTCTCTCCTGCAAGCTCCCAGGGCCATCTACAAACTCTCTAACCAGACAAGAATCACTCCCAAAATTGGTTCTGGTCCCTGGGTGCAGAATATCTAATGTAAGAGCATTGCAGACAGTCTCCTTGAAGCTGAGCCACAGGAGCTATGGGGTCAGAAGGGCACTTGGGTTGCTGATGGGATGAAATATTTCTGATGTTGTTTTATCTTTCTGTATTGACTTGGGAGCAAGACTTGAAATTCACTTATGCAACTAACTTAAATCCCACACAGACACCAACCACAGAGCTGGAGAGCCTTTGGACTGGTCCCTAGTTCAGTGAGAAATTAAGGACAAAATGTACATGATTATTTAAGCACACAGTGTTGATTAGGGGCTGTTTGACACAGGTAACAGTCGTAGAATTTCAGGTATTTACTTGGTAGGTAACTTTAGTGTTTCAGAACGAAATGTGTATATTTTCTCATAAAAAATACCTTCAGCTTTTTTTCAATGACATTGTTCTTCATAGTGATTCTTTCCAATTTGTGTCTACTGAGATTTTTTCTTATTTTTTCTCTTCCAGTTTCCCTTCTTTCTTCTTTTCCAACAAATAAGAAAACAAAGGAAGGAAAAGTAGAGCAGGACGTTTTGCCTAAACCATTAGAAAAAATATTTCTGAGTTTGATTTAATGCTTTAAGTTTTTTTTCCCTAGGTAATTCACACACAAATAAATTATTTTATTTTAGCAGCTAGCACAGCTAACAGCTGAGGTCTTAAATAATTGCTAAAAACAGGTTTAATTTTTCAGTTTAGAATAAAAGTAAAACAGCATCACTACAGAGGCTCTTGTGTATTTTAAAACAAACTTCAGATTTCTTTATCATTTAGGTATTAAATATGTGCATGCAGATCAGACCAAGGGATAGAGACATTTTTTCTTTACATTTCCATTTTAAGTTGAAGAAATTCAAGTGCTACAGAAAACTAATGAACACCTTCAGAGAACTAAGTTCATTGGAATTCCATCACATTAATGTCATATTCTGACACATTTTTTCCTTAAATCATGTTTTTACTTTTGCTTTCACTACCTAGTGGGAAATATTATTAAAATAGGAAACACTTTTAGATATCTAATGCTGATCCAGCCTAACTCTGCAAAGGAAGGGAGGCAAAAGAATAAAATTTAGAGAAAAATCAATGCAGCGTAAGAGGTTGTTTTATTTAAATATTTTTAGCATGCACCATCCCATCCATAGCTGGCAGGATGCAGTGTAAGAATGCATGCTATACTGAATTTCATATTTGCAGAAGATGTTGTATCACAACCATCGCCTGTGACCTTACAGCCCACGAATCAGTGAGAGGAAAAATGGTGAGCTCCAGGGAAAGAACTGGGCAGCCTTCAAACATCAGGTTGAGGGGATTCTGCTGCGTGTGAGATTTTTTTATAGACATTCTTAAATGTGTACGTATGGGTCTGTGCGTGTCAGAGTATATCTGTAAAATAAAAGTTGGTTACAATAGATGCTCTTATCTGACCTACTTAAAATTGTACATGAAAGCACAGTTAATTTCATCTCCTATCTGTCAGATTGATACAAATCTCCTCTTCGGTATTAATTATTGTATGCATGAATATTCTTCATTTTTGGGGGAGACCTGGTGATTAAAGCTACTGCCGACAGAAATCCTGAGCTCATTAATATTCCCTCCCCCACCCTCACTGAACGTGCATGCAACTTTTGAGTCAGGATTCATCCCCACTCTGGCTGTCGTGCAGAGTTTGCACCTTTGGGTAAGAGGTGTAAAATACTGCCTCTGTGAACAATTCAGGCTTTTAAACTCAGTTTATATTCATTGCACATTGAAGCAAATCAGAGCAAAGTAGTCTCGATTTTAATCTGAGCCTCACCTAAATCCTCAGAGCTCATTTTTCTTTGGTTTCTGCTTTTAAATCCTCCAAACTAGTTAGACCTCAATAATGTAGGGGGTGATGCAGGATGTTAATGACATTTTTGTTCTTTTTTAATAAAATAAAATGTCCCTGTTCAAAATTATGTCGGAGAAGAAATCAGGAATTCAAAGCTAAGGTTAATCAGCCATAGTACGGTTTGATAAACAAATCCAGAACAAAAACTTGCTGTACATCTGAGTCTCTATTTGTGGCTTTAAACCTCATAGAATGGGGTTTCCTTCTGCCTGCCAAATGTCAGTAGGAGCCTCACAGACTTCTGTCATTACTGAAAAAGAAGATGTATTCTTCATGGGATCCAGGATCTGAACCAGATCAACAGTTAACGCTGCTCAGTTAGGGTGTTTGGGGAAAGAAGTAATAAATTGTGTTCTAATGGTCAGATTTTTGTTATTTGCCTTGTACATGTTGTTTTTCGCAGGGACAAATGCATTTTGATAAAGAACAGGCCCAACGAAATATAGCGGAGACTGCAGAAAAAGAGAATCCAGTTTCACTCATAAGTGCTGAGAGATTAATAAACTGTTTGCATTAGAAACTTGAAATTAGCATAATAAAATATCCTTAATTAGATACAATCGCCCCCCGAACTAAGAAAGACATTTCTCAGAATAGTCAATCGACTCATAATTGCATGTTCAGCAGTTGAAAATCAGGTTAAGCTCCCTGCTCTATGGGACCTGAAAACAGAACTCATCAGCCTGTGAGTCCTGCATTTACTGGACAGCTCTGGCTATGAGAAATATACTGAAAACAGCATTATTAACAATGTTTTTTTTAACTATTATTAGAGTTCGATTGTTTTTCTTAAACAGAAAAGTGGTGGGATCACTCTCACTACAAATGTTAAAAAAATGTATAGATGTGGGACTTGGGCACATGGCTCAGTGCTGGGTTAATGGTTGGACTCGATCTTAAAGGTTTTTTCCAACCTTAATGATTCTGATTTTACAGGGGTGAATTGGTCACAAGCAGAAGAGCTTCACAAATAGCACTGAACAGAAATCTTTGCATCTGCAACGTTTCTCTGCGGTACACTTATAACTAAAACAAAAATAATAATTACAAGAGTCATGAAGAATACATTAGCTTGTTGTGCTAACACTGAGAAAATGTGCACTTTACTCTTAGGTAGTTTTAGGTAGTTTGAGTGGCTTCCTTATTCTCAGAGCCAGATGCCTTTGAGAAATATTTGGTAAATAGTCTCTTGTGCTGTAATCAACAACCCTCATGCCACCATTTCCAGTGGGAAAAGTACCTTTGCAGTGGCCAGCTCATGATGTTTGGTTTAAAAAGTACTTGGTCAGCACAAAGCATCTTTACTGAACCAGGCATGTCTGTTAGGGTCAGATTTGAAGGTGAGATTTTGAAGGAAAAATACAGACCAGCAGATGAAGGACAACATAAACTGGTTTAATCTAGATATTCACTCTCTAATCTCACAAACATCTATGGTTTTCCTTAACTCTATGTGAAAGTTTGCACAGTGTGTTTAGCTGCATACTGTGCTGTTGTTTTCAAAGTTCTTTGGCTTGAGAGGAAGAAAAAAAAAGCCTCTCATTTTAGAGTCATTCTACAGGCCATTTATTCATCAGAAATAATTGTGGTCAGACATTTAGCTGAGAATGCTGGTATTTGTCCTAATGTTCTGTAAATGTTTATACCAAACTTAAATGAATGTAAATACCCCATCTCTGAGCTCTGTGGTAAATCATTTGTTCTGCACAGGGAGCGTTTGGCGGGGAAGTTATGCTACAACCCATTCCTCCTGAAATAAGTTGACATCAATGGCAACTCGCCATCTAATCCCTGAGCTCAAATGTAAATACTCTGCTCCACAAGCAAAGCTGCAAAGAAAAAGAAAAAAAATGGGAAAAAAAGAAAACCAAGTCAAATTTTGGTCAGTTTTGTGCCAGGACGAAAATAATCTGCACCAGCCCTCTTCCTGACACAATTTATCTCTGCATGCTGCTGAGCTCTGCAGCCTGATGTGTTAGAAGTCAAGTTTATGCTCTCCTGCATCTCCCTCCATCTCAGAGCTCTGGTGTTTGCTTGTTTCCCCATGTTTCAGCTCATGATTCAGAGGCATGAGCAGACAGCAGAAGTTTCAGCTGGCTCTGAGTGAAACCTCGAGCATTTGTGTTCACTGCAGGGAAAACTCCCATTGATTTCAAAGGAAAGCAGGACTGCAGGTCTGAGCTTCCCTTCTGAAAATCAGAGCTCCCAGATGCAAATTAGACAGGTATCAGTTCTGCTAATTAAGTCTCATTTATCTTAACCATTTCACTGCTTAATCAGATAGCGCAGTGATAAGACTCTATAAAAATATATGACAGATAGTCAAGGTCTAGACTTCTCTAATGTGGCAATTTTTTATATTATGATCTCCCTTTGTATATGCAGATGAACTGCTCTTTTATTAACTTCCCTTTGTAAGCATTTCACATGCCAAAAAATCAGATAGGGCTTTAAAAAAAAACGCTTTCCAAAGTGATGAGAACGAATTAGCCCATAATTGGACTGATTGGTGAAAGTTCAGTACAATGCAATAAAAGTGCACCATTATCAGGATTTAAACTTGCTATGGGGAATTTTTATTGCTGCTCATTTAAAAAATATCATCTTTGGCTGCAATCTGCTGGGACTTACCAGTGTTGAAGCAAGTGAAGAAATTTGTAGGGGGAAAGAACCTTTCATACAAATATAAGTAGAGCAAATATTTAGCTGTTAATATATATATATATATTGCTGGAATTA
>VWYI01030595.1:11978-23985 GCA_013399455.1 Anthoscopus minutus | reverse complement strand
GAAGAATTTTATTCAAAATCACATAAAAAGCACATGCTACTGTGTTACTTGGTTTTTTATATTGCTAAAATTAATGTTCCACGTGGATAGTGTGGACTTGTGCTGATGTGTTTTATAAACAATTTCACAAGTCGCTCACCCTTGCCCTTTGTACATACTTTGCTAACAGCTATTGATTGACAGCTTAAAAGTAAATAATGAAACTTAACTGAGTATGGTTTCCACTAGTGGCATGCATCCTATATCTATAAAAGCAAACATAAATAACGTTTATCCTAATTCAGTTTACTTACACCTTGAGATTACAGCATAAGAAATATGAGATGGTAATATTTAAGGTAAAGTCCTGCACAGGTGTTTGGTTAAAAATGTTTATTATAAACTTCCTTTAATAAATTATGCAGTTAAAGAAATAAGAGTAAGATAAGACTTGTTAGATTTGAATCTAAGTTTCATATCAGCTTTATAACCTGGAAAAAGGAGGCAGAGAAGCTTTATGCCATCTGTTCAATTCTGTCCTTAATCTGTGGGCTGCCTTATGGTTAGCTTAAATGAAGGAAGCAGATACTGACTGACTTCCAGGACCAGCTGTACTGGCCAAGATCTCTGGAGCTCTCTTCACTCGAACTCTTGCTGGCTTCCAATATCAGGAAAGGTGCCAGAAGGCAGAAATAAGTACATCTACCCTGCTGGAGCAGGTGACTACAAAAACACCTGTTCAGGGGATTACAAATGGGGCATAGTCTATCAGTCACTGGTGTGATTACTGAATCCATATTGTGCCAGTGAATTCCATACAGTACTAAAATAATTTTCAGACAATTTGTCCAGAACGTGTTCTAAGTCAGATAACACAAGTGAAGGCTTTCCTAGGTTGTATCTGTGCAATCTAAATGTATTTACTTGTTTAAAAAAAAAAATAAAAGAGGAAAAAAATACTTGGTGGGGTTCTGGATGGGGTTCTCTTTGGCAGTATTTCCAAGTACCAGTCCTACACTTGAAATGACACAAAAAATCCTTTTTTCTATGCTTCCCTCTATTTTTCTTCCACGTTTGCTTTCTCTTCACAATGCAAGTTGCAATGCAACTATATCAGAAAATTCTAACAATAGCATGTTAGCTTTCCTGGCAGAATAACAGGTGTCATTCGCATGGTTTAAAACATTTTCAAGATGTAAGGAATTTTAAAGGATAGGCCTCTCTGTGATGTTTCTTGGGTTAAATAAATAACTGATCTCTAAAAGATCTCTTTGCACTTTAAAACTACTGGGAGAAGAATGTTATATTAACAGGGCTGATGGCAAAACACAATCCTAAAATATGCATTTTTTAAATGTTCAAAATTCAAATACTAATTCCCATGACTAAGATTTGCATATACAGATTTAACTCTCTGCATTCAGTCAGAATTTTTCTGTAAGTTGGCCCCTTAATTCATTGTATGTGCATTGATAAGAAGACACGAATTTTTATTACTCATATTGACTCTTAAACTTTAATTTTTAATTGCAAAAATACTTTATTTCTCTTTAAAACTTCTTGACCAGAATAAGGAATTTAACTGCTTTTCTTGAAAGTCTTAGAATACCAAGCTTTATTTTCAGTTCAATTTTCACGAAATTGATCTCATACTTTACATAAAACTGTGGCATCAATTGCGTAAAAGTATTCTCAGCCTTGGCTGCTTCTTCATCATTATAAGAGCATACCTGACATATCCAATACACAGCTGAGCCCGTAGGTTTTGTTTTGTTCTATTGATGCTGGATAACTTTTTGAAAATTAAACTCTTCGATAAAATAAAAGGTAAAAAATTCTACTGTTGTATGACAAAGCTGAATGTGTTTTTTTTCAGGAATTCAGGAGTTACATGACCAGACTGCACTTATAAGAAAAGGTCACTGTCTTTATCACTTCAACCTCCATCTCAATATTTTATGTACACGAACTCTCTTTCACAAGTACTGATCATCCATACAAACAACTAAAAGAGTAAGGTCCACATTTTGTGAATTTCAAAACTGTCTTAATAGAGTTTCCTTTCTCATACAACAGTAAAATAATCAGGAACAGCTACAAAATATGTTAACTATTGTTTGAGGACTGTAGTGAGCAAGCATGTCGCAGACCAGTGTTTTTCATCTTATTTGGTTGTGAGGCCTCTTAGGATATTTCACACAGTTCTATAACTGCATTTATTGCCTATTTTGAGGGCTTACTTTTAAAGCAGCATGCATTTTTAAAATGCCTGTTTGAGTCTAATGATACATTGTAGAGAAATCTGTTTAATGCACATAGGAAACAAAAGGAGAAAAAGAATTGTACTCTATATAACTTAAACTTTTCAAAACACAGCTGGCGAAGCTACAGTGAAAGAAAATAGAAATGCACCTTCAGTAAGGTTAAAATTAAAATGAGACATCTGAATTTACGTGTGTTTCTCATCTGATTAAAATAGCACATACAAAATTAAATACATAAATATTAATTTTATGTACCACATAAGATGAAGAAAATAAAAGAACAATGTTTACATTTATGGTTGACTCATTAGTGTTTTATTATGTGAAACACTAGGAGGCATCAGTTGGGTAAAAAAAGGAGTTCTTTTGAAATATTGTATGAAATTATCATGGAAGTGATCAGCTTTCTACTTTCATACTTCTAAATGTTGAAGGCTGTATGTTATAACTAAATTATACAAATAGCAAAAACTCTATTCCCACTGATAAATGACATATTTAATAATATAGAGACAATATTTAATTTCTTGGCTATTTTCAAGTCAGACTACAAACATGCAACGCAAATAATAGTTTTACAACATGTTACATTTTTTAAAAGTAACAGAATAAAGTAAGATTAGTTGTTTTCAATATTACAATTTTTGCTAAACCTGGAAAGCCCTGACACATTTATGCACTCTTCTCTGCTTGTAAATTCTTAATATGGTTAAGTACAGTAAATTTGGTATAGTCCTAAGCGCTTTTTAGAGCCTAGGCACTTTTAATAACTTTTATTGTGATTACAAGGTAATATGTAGACAAATATCTTTTTTAAAAGATCCTAGGATAATAATCTACTGCATTTTAATTGTATTTTCCCAAAGTGATGTATTAAAAAGTTTTTATCAAATTTGTGTAACAATGCTACAAGTGGCTATACTTTCACTATAAAGTCATACAAATCCAGTAAAGTCAAAACTGAGTTTACCTAGCTTCGAATTGCATTTAACAATGACTAAGCAACAGAATTATAGTTGTCCCATACAAAAATTACTTAAAATTGAAGTGTGTCTTGCTATTCTGCAGCAATCAGCTTTTATTGCTGCCCAATCAAAATGACATGTGAACTGCCTAATCCTTCTTTTGTAAGGCACATAAGACTTTGTTGTCACTGTTGGTTTTGTGAATCGCCCCTATAAGCTGGTCTGATTCCCTAAAGATGACAGATCTCAGTGAATAGACAACCTCTCCTGCACTGCAGTCAGTGAGACAATGGCATTAAAGTGGAGAGCTGAAGAGACTAGCTTTTAAGCACCTGTCCACATGTATCATTCACCATCATTTCTAAGAAAATGACCTTAAAGCTGGTCAGAGGATTCAAGTAATTACTTCTAAAAATAGTATAAAAATTCAATTTTTCAATTTTTCACTTGCATCATCAGTGTTTGCTGACCAAAGTTCTTCTGAATTCATTTGGCCTGTGAACCAGGTTCCAAAATTGTATTTTTATCCTTTTCAAGTATCAGTATTCCAACTCTGCTGTTAAGCTTGACACTTTCGAACTTTCAGAATTAAATATATAAAAATGTTTTGTACCTAAGCCATTACCGAGCCTAAATGAAAAATTCTGTCTCATAGCAAAATCTCTCTGCTGATACCAAATAGCAAAATTGAAAAATTTAAAATGTAAAACAAATATAAGTTTTTTGGTTATTATTCATGATGCTGAAGAAAGGACTATAAACTCTGAAATTCCACAACAGCTTGTGTAGATTCATCTCCATCATAAGTGTTTTTGAAAAAAATACAGATACACTTTACTTGATTTCTGGAAAAAATGTTATGCTATTTTAATAATTATATCAAACAGGTAAAAATGAAACTTAATGTATCAAACACCAAGCATTTTTTCTTTTGAGAACCTTAATGACTTCTTCCTTAATGAAATGTAGAAATAACTTTAACTGTCTCTAAAGATGAACTAAATTATCTTGGGGAACCTTAAAGTAACCTGTTACAGAAAATAGTAAAATTAAAATAAATTAAGTTGGCAGAAGTATTCTGTTCACAACTCCTGCTCAGTTCCTGAGTTTCCATATAATTAATTACTTTAACCTACTGAATATAACAAAATATTTCTTGAGCAAATTTTTGTGAAAATCTTCAGGAAGTTTCATTTCTCATTATAGGTGTTTTTTTAAAAAAGATCCATTTAAGAAAGCTATCTCTGGTTTTGAATACACACGTTGCAGGTAGAGTAAATGTTTAAAAAAAGGAAAAAACTCACAGATACCATATTGGAAGAAAATTTACAGTAAGAAAGTATTTGAATGATATTCTTATTATGGTCCAAAACTAGAAGCTCTGGAACATAACTGTAAAAGACTCAATCTCCCGTACTATTCATCATTTAGTACCGATTTTAACAAGGCTCTTAAACTCAAATTTCCTTTCTTCTTGGTCAAATAATCTTAAGAGGATGCAGACAGTATCTGATCCCTGCATTCTTTTATAGGACATTGAATGTGACATTCTTTACATCTCTGTCCTATAAAAGCTTTGGGACAGGCAAGAGGCTTAGTCTCTTTGGGTCCTGATCCTGGAAATCATTCTCCCTGTGAGTTGCTCATTTTCACACAAGTAATCTCAGCATTGCCAGCGGGACCAGTTGTGTGAGAACTCCTTGCATGAAAGAACCTTCCATCTTCAGGTCCCAGAACAATCGTCTCATACTATATAGTGCATATTACTGTAAATATATGAACAACAAGTTTTGCAAATATGTACAACCAGGAACACAGACACCTGGAATTAAGGGCCATTGCCTTAAGTTGTTCTTCAAGAAATCTATTACTTCCAGCAAGGATATAAGTATGAGCAGATAATTCAGTGTAGGCTGATTATGAATTACATACTCATAAATATAGAAAGAACAATATAATGGATATTTTAAGAAAACTAATAAAGTAAGAAAGTTTTGCAGGTTTTGAACTTAAAGTAAGGTACTCAAAATCCTGTAATAAATGCAGTTCACAAAATAACAATTTCCTAGAGAAACCATATATCATTTGAACTGAAAATTAGTATGTATGCTATACAGAGATGCTGGAGTACTGGTTCACAGGTGGTAATATTTCCATGCCCTGCCAAGCCTCTAGGGATTAGTTATTATACTCCATTTAAACATCTTTAATCTTCAAACACAATAAGCAGAAAAGTGCCAATGAAATAAATCTAGTCTTCTAAATAAGAAGTTGCTTCTAAAATAATTTGTTTATCATTCGTCTTATAGTTGTTTTAAAGTAAAGATATGAAACTAGGACCTTTGCCATTAAGGTGATTAAGATATGTGCAAGGAAAATTTTGTGTCAAAACTACCCTTTTCTGATCACCAGCAAAGTACTGGTAAAGTGCTTTTCTCTGTTAAATTCACTTCAATCTTTAGTCTTAAATTATATATTACAGTCTTTATTCAAGTATGTAGTTATTTGTAGTTATTTTATTAAATAGTAATCATTACAATAAAGAAAAACTTTTCTATAAAATGCTTAGACATCCACAATGATTAATTAAGTTTTGTTTTGCATCATGTTGCATTTATTATTATTATTATTATTATTATTACTACTACTACTATTATTATCATGGGAACAACTAGCTTGTTTTTTAACTTGTTTTATTTTTCAGGCTGACAGAAGGTCACACTAAGTTTTTAGGGAAAATAATAAGTATTATAATTACATAATGCAACAATAATCTTAAAAGTGTCTCATTTACATTAAACTTTATCTTAGCCTGTAAGTGATTGTACTGCAATTATGCCAGCTAGCTCTGTAATTCTGATTAGCTCTACTGCTTTGTGTTAAAACATTCAAAGATTACTCAAAGTACTGTGTAAAGACCAAAGCATGCTGTTCCAAAAGCGGTTTGCAGACCATTATCTAAGTTCCCACATAAATGCAAGGGGTCTTTCCATCTCAAATGTAAGTAATTCAGATGAAAGACATACGAAGTTGAACACTTGCAAGCATGCACTACTTAAACTCAAGACTGAAGAACCTGTGATACAACGAAGTTTAAGGGCATTTCACTGAAACTCGATTGTTTCCTTGGTCTGATAAATCAGAGTGCAAGCACTGCAAGGTCATCGCTTTTAAATCAACTAAGAACCATCAAAATCATATAAACTTCCAGTACTTCATAATATCAAGCACATAAATTATGTAAACTAACTTCATCAAAGTTTAAACACTTATGACACTAATAGAGACAAGTCCGCAATAATTTCCTAGACAGAGATTTAACTGTTACTTGTTTAACAAGTTACTTTTAAGCAGCTGCACAATTACACACTAAAACTCTGCAAGCAACCTCAATCCCCCTTCACATAAAACGACTGATACATTCTACAAACGCGATAGGAAACGTACCTAAGGCTTTTGTATAATGCCCACTATATTTTATTCCGACGCTGAATTTCACATGTACTTACATTGTAAACAGTTTGCTGTTTGGCTGATCAGACTAGTCCTTCAGATATTTTCCTTTCATAGGAAAAAGAAAAAATCCCTTTACTTCTTCCAGTCTTAAATATTCACCACCTGGTTCAACATGCAGCCGCCTTGAATCACACACACAACCTTCAAAGTCAATCCAATAAGCAGCCAGAAGATGCCTGGGGTGTGTGTGTGTGTGGTGCGCGTGTGTGCAGCGTGGAGGAGGAGAAAGTGGCTGAGCTGCTGGTCGGATTAAAAGTAACCGGACTCGTCCTGAGATCGTCCAGGAAGGAAGTGACAGCAGGCGAATGGGAAAAGGCGAATAGCTCACAGCCTTTGTAACATCGCGGAGGGGAAGGGGGAGGCGAGGAAGGGATTCAAACTACACGCCTGATGAGGTGTCCTTTTCTGCTTCTTTCTCTTCCTCCCTTTTCTTCTCTTTCTCCGTGTCTCTATTTCTCTACCTCTCCCACAATCCCAAACGAATGACTCTCTCCTCCCGAGCTGGAGAAATAATCAGTTTCACTCTTGCAAAAAGGGGGCGGGATCAGATCCCGAAAGCGTTTTAATAAAACAAACATAGAGCAGCGGCAGCAGCGGCAGCAGCGGCAGCAGCTCCTTGCCCCTCTAGTCTAAACTAGATTGATAAATTGCTCCACTACACTACTTTAATTATGTATATGGTATGCAGAATAAATCACCGAGCATCAGCACCTCAATCAAGCACTTTTTAAATGATAATTGCATCTTGGGTGAATCAATCTTTCCATTCCTGACATTTTGCTAATTTTAGTTTTACGGTGGGGGTAATGGCATATGCCACACGCAAACCTAATGACATCCTTTATTATACGAAGCGAAGACAAGGCGGCGAGCCGGTGCGTGCTTTCCCTCTCCCGGCGACGTACCACCGCCTGCGGAGGGAAGGCAGGAGGGCTGCGGACCTGGGAGGCGCGCAGCGCCCGCGGCAGCGCATCTGCGGTTGGTCAACGCGGCCGGTCCGGGCCCAGCTGCGGGGCAGTGACTGAGCTCGCCCGCACCCGGGGACCGGCAGAGCCTAGGGCTCGGAACATCCCTTCGTTCCCATCCCCGGCAGCCCCGAGGCGGCACCTCCGGAGTGGCTTCGCCTCCGGCGGGGAGGGGCGGGCGCCGAGAGGGGGCAGCCGGCCCACGGCCGCCAGCGCAGCCCAGAGGGCGCCGACCCCTGCGCCGCCTCCGGAGCGTGGTAGGGCTGCGGTGCTCCGGCACTTGCCCCCGCCCCCCGAGACCTCCTGCCCAGCCCCTCGCACCTTGGCTGCGCTCCCCCTCCCGAGCCCTGCGCCTGCTGTGCAGCCCAACTTTCCCAACTCATCCGGCTCCGCGTCCCGCGACACGGGGAGCGCAGCCCCGGCGCAGCGCTGCTGTCCCTGGGGTGAGCAGAGGCCGGATCCGGGCCCGCTCGCCTTCTCAAGCAGGTCCCGGACACGGGCGGCTGCCAGAGACGGTCTCGTGTCAGACTTATCCGCAGAAATGCAGCATTGAGAGCACGCTGTGTGTGGACAGGCCTTTTTTTGTTTAATAGGTTCAGTTGCTTCTAAAACTGGACTGAAAGGACTGCACTGTGAGTTTGAATCGAGATTAAGCAGATGCAGTGATTTGTGAGTAAAACTGGATCTTGCACATACTTTTAAAATTTTTATTCAGATAGTCAACTTTTATAATCCTTTGGGAGGAGCAGGGGAGTTTGTAAAGGCATAGAGCATTATTTTTATGATAGATTAAGGTACTGGAAATAGGAACAGCACATGTGATAAAACCAAACGACTGAATTCAAACACAGTGATAAATATATATTTGGGTTATTTTAATACAAGTCCTTGGTCTCATAGTCTTTTCCCCTAGAAACATCTCATTGGGCCACTGACCTACTTCCAAAGTATTTGACAGTGAATAAATACCTTTTCAGTTCAACTGTACTCTTTAAGATGCTCATAACAGTCAGAGGAAAACAAAGCTCAGGTGGTTCTAACAAGCGCCCTGCAACTGCTCACAATGCAAATCCCTAGAGAATACTGCAGGTCTCATCCATGTCCTGGTCTATCTGGGTGAGAGTGCATGATGCTCAATGCAGTGACATGCTGCAAACGTACCCACACCAATAATGACAGTGATACTGATGTGCCCAGAGCCACCAGGCAATCAGAAACAAGCCAAGCACATTGTACACGCTGGTGAGAGGCACATATGCACGGCAGTGGCAGCAGAGCCTGAAAAACATTGGGAAAGAAATACTTTCTCAGCCTCAGGTCTGCCGTGAAGCACAGCAGGAAAGAAACACAGAACAGTTACACAGGTTGTACCCTTGCTAGGCCTCTAACACAGACAATTTTGGTCTCCCAGCGTGGCACCCAGCTATCCAGTAATATTTGTATATACATAGGGGCAAAAATAGAAAATTATGTTAAGACTTGGCACTTTTCTGCTCTAAATGAAAATGATTGGCATCTGCTTTATTTTGTGCAGGATATGTAAGTTTTCTGGTGTCTGGTTAGTTGATAACACAGCCCTTCAGGCAAGACAGAACGTGAGCACTTCATATTTTGAAAGTAATTATTACAGTAAGAAAATATTTCAGAAAAGAAAAGTATACAGCAGTTTAGAAATTCAACTACACCTCCATGTGGGCACTTGTGGTCTAATCTTTTTATAGTTGTGACCTTCACATACTGGAGCACCTTAAAGCCATGCCAAGTTTTTGTCATGAGCGCAGTTCATCAAATCCATGTAAAGGACATCTTGATTTTTAAAATGGATTCAGATGCTAGATGGACAAACAGATAGATATAAGGAGAATGATCATGATTTGCCACTTGTTTTAGGGTTAGAGAAGGCACAGATTTATGCAGCATAATTTGCAGTGTTTAGGTGTTTTTGTTTCCCTCTCTTTGGATTGATTTCATTTAAAAATCGGAAATAATTTCAAACAGTAAAAAACCTTTGTTCTAATGTCTGTACATGTACTGAATCTCCACAATGGACTCTTTTCAACTTTCTGGCACAAGAGTCAAATCTGTGCTTTTCTGCTGTCTACAGTCCATATGTAGATCTGCTGACAATTTTTTCCCCCCAATCTACCACCTGAGGCATGCAGTGGCTTAAAATATGAGACCTCAGTCAAAATGTAATAATTATAAAATCAGATCTCCAAAGGTTTATTAAAGAGTTTATCCAAGTATCTGTTTCCATTGCACACCTTGAGGTGTGATTACCTCAAGGTAACATTTCCTTTGAAGATGATTATCAAAGCCCATTTTTGTTCTTTTGTGGATGCAGAACATATTTTTCCCTTAGGAGAAATGAGATTGCCAGTTTACATCTTTTAATGGTGTTTAAACTGAAAAGCAGTGAGGTTACTATGAAATTATCTACCTCCTTTGCTTCTTAACCCTGGGCTAGCTTGGTTTCTGTTTTCTGTTTAAAAGTTCTGCTCAAACCCATTCCACTCTACACCTCGCTTTCTTCCACCACCTCCCTATTTGTAAGAGCAACACAGTATAACTCTTCTTCCCATGTCTGGCTGCTTTTAAACTTGGCCCACGCTGGGTGCAGCTCTTGAAGAGTGCTTTATGAAATTATTTTAAAGTGAGCTGGGGCGGTTGCCACAGCAACCCACCCTGAGAGAAATCGAGGCTATAGATTAATCTACCCCACAAGATTATTCAACAGTACTGTATTTGTTCTTCATTCATTCAGAATATTCCCTCAAACCATATGCTTTTATAATGAACAATAAGATGTAAACTCAGATAATTTCAAAGATAACAGAGTATGTATTCCAGGAGCACAAATTAATTGCTTTGTAGATGAGATGACATGTACATGATTCTTTGCAATATGGTTTAATTGCAAAAAAATATATCTGCAAGGTACCCACAGCTGACATATTAACTTTAAATAAAATGGCATGCCATTACTAATATGGTGTTATCACCACACACATCACACAATGATTATAGAAAGCCTTTGTCACAGGTGTACCTCTCAGTATGTAACAGTAGAGCTTTGCTCTCCAGGTTTTGCTTTGAACAAAAATCTAAAAATAATAAATAATACTTGGTGATATTAAAGGTAAAAAATATTAAACACTCACCACATGCACCCTCTTTATTGTCAAAATCATCCGCCTCCAATGCTTTACTTAATCTTTCCCATGGTAGTTACTTCACAGTTTACAATTCTTGTTCGGCACCTTGGATGTTTAAAAGCAAAAAAGTAGCATATTATTAAAATGTAAACCTTCAATATATTTTAGGAGATTAATGAAGTAATTTCTATAAAAAGAATATGAATCTTTACTGATGTGCACTTAGGTCTATCTTGTAAGTTGCTTGACGTTTTCAGAAGCTGTTATAAACTCCATCTAAATCCTTAGGGATGCTACACTACCAGTAAAATTATAAAACTATTGATCGCAGGCTGTACTTATCCTCCAGTCGGTATTTATGCTTTGACATGCATTTTGGAAAACACAGCCATCTCGTTGTTTAATAAATGCCTGTTTAAAAGGCCATGGTGGATTACAAAGTGGCAGAGCTCGGCACATAATTTTTTTTCCTTCTATCAAGGACAGATATGTGTGGTACCAACACCAGACACGCATCTCCTTGGGTCTGCTTAGAGGCAGGCGGCCCCGGAGGGTCCCGGGTCGCGCCGCCGCCGCGNGCTGCGGCTGCATGGGGCTGGCCGGGAGCTCCAAAGGGTTAGGAAGCCCTGACCAAAGGCCGACTCTGGTGAGGCTGGAAGCAGAGCCCTGCCCCGCGTTCCCCGGTAGGACTGCCCTCATAGGGCCCCTCCGGAGCCTGTCCAGAGACTTTGCCCACGGCTCCGACCTTTGGAACAAGCGGGTGTCGCCACTGTGGGAGGCCGAAGCACGGCTGTGCAGTGCCCGCGGAGCCCGGGCTGCCAGCCTCGGCTCAGGCCCAGGCCGCAGCAGGCGCTGCTGCCCGCTGGCCGCGGGACGGGCGCTGCTGCCGGCGGAGCCAGGGTCCCGGGGCTTCGGAGGGGGCTGGAGCGGCCGAGCCGGGCCGGGCTCGGGAACTCCAGCAGCACATGGCAGTTCTGGGAAGGGACAGATCAGTGTCCAGCAAGCTGGTGTTGAAGCCGTGGAGTGAGTGAAGATAGATTGAGGATTTGGAGTTGGACTAATACTGGGCATTATCTGTCAGCTTCCAGCCTTCTGGAAAGATATTTTTTTGAACTCCCCACTCCCCCTCTTCCCCTACACCGCCTTTTTTTTTTTTTTTTTTT
>VWYI01030595.1:330-11924 GCA_013399455.1 Anthoscopus minutus | reverse complement strand
GTACTCCCCTGCTGATATTTTCAAAGGCCTTTGCAGGGAAGAGATTGATTTTAGAGGGAAAAAGGCTGCCAAATGCGTTAAGTCAACAATGAAATAGGAGTTTGTTTGTTTTGCTAAATTGATCCTGTTCTAGTAATCTGCAGTGTTTCATTGTTACTAAAGTCAGTTTCTGAAACTGTAGTTTGCAAGATGCTATTGTCCTTTAAATATCTCATAAACAACTGCCCAGAGATTTTTTTTTACCCAAGGCATTTTTTAATTGTAATGTTTTAAAACTCTTTTCAGACTAGATAGATAACTTCTTCATAGACAAATACATATTCTTTCAAAGATTAGACATTACTAAATTTGTCCTTAAGAGTGTAAAAATAGAATTTATCACTTTGTGAATGACAACACAGACTGATACTAGAATGAAAACTGTGTCTAGTGATAGCCACTCTTGCCACACATGCATTTTAGATATAAGTAATTCATAAGGTATGTATATTTTTTAAATTTTTCTTCCAAATGAAACAGAAATGGCGGCTGAAGGAAGTTAATAGCTATAGAAATCCCAAATCTCCTGCTTGGTGTGGAACATGGATGCTGTGGAGCTTATATGGTGTGTCCGAAGTCCCCTGAAATCTGTTGAAATCCAGTGTACTCTGACAAGCTGAGATGGAAGCTCAGCCCTGTGGAAGCTCAGCCCTGTGGCTCTGGTCACCCATATCCAGCTTCTGTCTCAAAATTAATCTCTGAATATGCTCTAACTCCAGTTCCTTTACCCGTCACTATCTCTCTGTAAGTCATTTAAATGTCCTTATCATGGTATGACAATGTTCCACCAAATGTATAGAGTTTATTTATACACATATGCATTCTAAGGGTATAACTCTTGTAGCCCATGATCTTAAGTGTAAATAGAGGAAGAATTTAACCTACTAACCTCTCTCTTGTTCAGTTAAAGGATTCCAAAAATGTGAGTCTAAACTTGCCTGAAAGAAATGCATCAAGGGTTTTGAAGTTTTTCAGTGCTAGTGGCAAGCTAAACTTTAGTCTCAGACAAACTCAAATCTCAGTATCTATTTTCAATTCTACATCCCTTCCTCAGTCTCTTCTGACAAAAAGTTAATTAGGTAAGGTTTCAAGCTAAATGGGCTTTTTTTCTTTTTTTCCTATGCAAAAATACAAAAATAGATCAAATATGAGCTTAGAGTGGAAATTTGGAATCAATTCCCCATCTTAATAGGGTTTAAGTACAGGAATGTATTTGAAGAATAATTTTGGAAATGCTGTCATTTTCATGAACTCATCAGTCTGATAATTCTGCATCTTCTTATGCAGAAGCATCAGAACTTTTTTTCTCAAAAGCAAAGCATTTGGTGGAAATGCAATTTATTGTATGGTTTGATACATCTGTGATTAAAGTCTATCTAGATTATTAAACAGGCTTCACCCAAGAAATACAGTATCTTTACTATTCAACTCACTTGCTAATATAGAAGAGCTGTCTCTCACAGCTTCTAGAATTGATGCAGAGGAAGATAACTTTGTATTTAATTGTTAATTTGTGCAGCTTTAGAAGTCTTAAACCTCTGTACCATTAGGTGAGTATTTCTAAAGAAGTTCCTGCTAGGGCAGCTCCTTCTCCTTATCTCTAAGAGGAAAGGCTTCCATAAATTGGTTCAGAATTAGCATTTCAGTAAGGAGCACCCTTTTTATTCGTTCTACCACACTTATTTATCCATGTGATTGCCTGCCAATGAATAAGGAGAATCTTTCTGTGATTCACTTTCATTTTGGGAAAATCCAGGAGGGAACTAGGAAAGGATTTTCTTGGCTGTGTGTTTCTTATCTTTTCCAGAAATGGAATCTCCTGACTAAGGTATTGTGATATTTTCAGATATCTTGACAAAAAATACACAACTCAAAACAAAAAAATGTGATTGCACCCCCTTGCTAATTGTGTGACACTCAAGCTTTTGTCTATCTTGCTGATAGATGTACTGACATACTGAGTGATGATGCGATACAGAAGCAGACAGCCATAAATGGCCAGAAAAGGCTTAATTAAGTATTCTGCAGCTGCTACAAATTATATCAGCATCTGCATCTGTGTAGACAATGAAATTCATGGTAATTTTGAGGGCCAAGCAAAGTGGAGGTTTGTTTTGGATGGACCTCTAGCCACAATTCAAACAAAATTCAGAATCAAACATGTTCTAAGGGGGGAAAAAAGGTTGGTCAACTTCATCTCCTGTTGCTGAAAGCCACTATGGTTTCCCATTCTGGCTTTAGATTTATATTCAAATGTCACACATGAAAGGCATCTCTTAGAGTATTCAAAATTTTTTTTCCCTAAAATATAATTTTCAGGAGTTTTCCAGATTAGAGTTTGAGCTATATACATAAGCAACCAGCTTTTTGCTGTTTCTCTGACAATTTGCCTCTATTTCAGATTTCATACCACTTTCTGGAACCAAAATTGGAGTAAATGATGCACAAATTTTAATGGTCAATCATCTGACTTGTTCTAACAGAGATATTTAGACCATAAATTGAATATAGATACAATAGTGACAGATTAGTATATGGAATGAGAGTATGAAGGTGTTACTCTCAAACTTTTTTATACAGATATGCTTACATGCAGATACCAGGAGCTAATAGGTTATTCTTTGGATATTTTGACAAAATGCACTGGTTTTAGGTGTTTTCAAGCTTTTCAGTACTAAATTCATGATTTTGTTTTGTGTTTCAACAGCTCAAAACATGTTGATCTGTAAATATGTCTTCTAAGTGCTGCTCTACTACTACTACTACTACTACTACTACTACTACTACTACTACTACTACTACTACCACCACCACCACCACCAATAATAATATCTGTGTTGTAAAAACAAAAATTAACACAAATATTTTATTAGATGATTTAGAGAGGCCTTTTGACTGTTGACAGCTCTTCTTGGTAAGTGAAGAACTCGTAATTTCTGTGACCATAAATGTAATTGCACAATAGTTGAGTCAGATTTTAGATGTGATTGTGCCACTTACGTTAATCTATTTAAACCTTCCATGAGCATCCTGCTGTGAGGTTTTAACTTTTCCCATGAAAGTACTTAAAAAAGTTGATAATATTGATGTCAAAAGTAAGCTAAGCCTCAGGCCATGTTAGATATGTACTTTGGTTTGGATGTACTTAGCCTGAAATTGCTGTTACTGCCATATGATTGAGTTAGATCTTTGTACTGCTCCTGTATGATGCACAGATTTAAGTTCCTGTTTCAGGTCTGTTATGTTCTTGCAAGTCTACACCAACCAGACCAGCAAGATCTGATTTCAGCAATGACTTTTTACAGATAGCTACCCTAACATGGCTACTGGAGAAGAAACCTGAGTACTGAGTTGAAGTTCCTTCAATTGGAAAATATTATTCTTGTCAGGTAACTAAAAACCATACAGAGACAACTTCAGGGTATTCCTTTTTTTGTTAAAAAGTTCAAATAACTTCATTCAAATATGTATTGAAACTTTTTGAACTGACCTAATATATTGTTAGGCTTTTTAGTTTTACACTCTTAATAACAAATAAGTATGTTATAGTGACTCTTGTATTTGTCTTTATATTTTAAATCTATAGCAGCTAGAAGTTCTGGGCTGTAAAACCTCTTTATTTCTGGGTGTTACTGAAATGTTTTCTTTGCTGTTGCTCAGCTAAAGGGCAAGAGTTGGGGAATAGGTACGTGTTTGGAAGAGGTTTGGAAAATTTTCTGGTTCCTAAGTGAGACTGAAGGGCCTTTTTGTAGTCTACATATCCATGTAGGGGAAGATAAGACAATAGGAATTTGGGCAGAAATAACTCAAGAGGACTAGTGAGGATAGATGGGTTAGGAATTTTTTGATTAAACTGAGATTCAGTGAGAAGTTCCCTCATCCTTTTTGCAGATTAAACCTAGCAGTCTGGAAGCTATTGGAAGAGTGGTTTCTCATGTGTACAAAGGAACCAAGTGTTTCTTTATCCTAAGTGGAAGCCAGTTCCCTTGTATTTCTGTGGAAGAACACAAGCCTAAATCTCATTTCAGTGAGGCTGAGTTGGAGTATTAAATGGCTAATGAATTGATTTAGCGCAAGTACACATAATTAAATAGATGTATTTTTGCAAGGGTAGGAACAATCTCCTGATACACAAGTAGATTGTTTCACAGTCTCTTTTGTTTTATTCAGTGTTAATATACTCTTTTATAATTATTGAATACAATAATAATTTGTTATTACCAAGCATTCTTTCTACAAGAATTTTAAATTCAGGAGATGGATTGATGCTAGGGAAAGTCATGTAGGAATTAAAAAAATAAAGGGAAAGAATGAATACTGCAGGTACCCACAGCAAAAACTATAGGGAGCACCCATTTTGTATGCTTCTGTATTGTTGCTGTTATAATAATAAAAGAAAGTAGAGAAATGAAAATTATTGGGGGAGAGCTTGTGTGTTAAAAACAGAAGATAAAATGTAGCGGCACATAAACAGAAATGTTTGTTTTGCAGGGCTAATTCATCGCATGTTGCTATCATACTATTCAGCTTTTAATTTTTTGCCCTTATGTTTGCACAGGACACAGTGCATCAGCTACATTAGCATTAGATTGCACTTCATATGCTATTAGTACAACTTTTAAGTATGTATGTATGTATAACTATTAATGCTATTTAGCTATATTTATGAATAAAGCTGTAATTGCTGTTTTTTTCATTCAATTATTTTAATTATTTTTTCCTGTGCAGTTATTTAACAAGTAAACTTGTGTATGTTAACTTAAATCTAGACATTTAGTCCTTGTAAGCTGTGTTTATTAAATCTAATGTAGACTCCAGTGTCTTTAGAGTTGTGCATAGAAAGCACAGGGCTTTTGTCTGTATTGAAGATTTCTAATGTGGTGCTTTCAGAACTTGTCTCGTAATGAATGCTAAGTTTCTTTCAAAAGAACAAACTCATATCTGACTTTGCAATAAATTGTCAGTAGTTTAATTGGAGAAGACAACTCCCATTTACGAACAATTCATGTACTTGTACACTCTGACAAGGTATGTACTTTGAGACCTGTCCTTGTTAGCTAGTGTATGGTGAATGTGCAACAGCATTTTTGAAATGGAATAGGAGGGTGGAGCTCTAAGCAGTCATTGAGAGTCATGTGTGGGTGCATCTTCACCTGGGAACGACCACGGAGGGCTGGGGATCAGCTGGAAAGCCATCCATTTGCAGCCACCGGGACTGCTCAGGGCATGGAGCCCTCAGGCAAGGCTCCAAGTGGCTCCCTATGTTTCTAGCAGATCTGCAAAGGGGAGAGTTCTCCACTACTCCTAATGGTAGTCTGATCCTTTGATTTCCATGGTGGCTGTCTCAGACCAATAACCAATTACTCTCTGAACAAAAAGATTAATTAATGAAATTCCAAGGAGAAGGTTATATGACTCTTTTAGGATAAGATTTTTGTCTACTGTGTATATTTGTGCATATACACACTTTATATGCACAGGTATATGTATATGTGTATATATACATATATAACTGCACATAAACTTTATGATGGTAACATAAAACGGAATTTTTTCACGTTTAAAGTACTCTTACATGAAGCCATAATTATGGCTATTCATTCTCTTCCCCCACTGATTTTTTATCATGCATCTCATCTTCTTATCTAACTTTTATATGCAACTTCATTGCCTTCAGTGGACCTGTCCAGTTTTTACCAGTGTAAGTGAAAGTAGGTTTTAAAATATCATGTAACAGTATAGGAAAATTAACTTGAATTAACTTTTGAAGAATACAGTCTGGATTGTGCATTTCCTAAACTGAGATTTTTGCCAAAGCTTTGTGGTTAAATTTCTCTTTTTATTTACATGCACTATGGAAAAACTATATGGATATTCTCCTTTCACTAAAATTTGAATTTACTGGAAAGGATAGACGTGATTGAAGCTGAGCTACACCGTAGCTTTTTGAAATTAAAAAAAGAAAAAGAGATAGTTGTAGAATAAATTGCTATAGTTTACAAAACTGACCACAGAGTTCTTAGTTAATATTGAATAATTGTTACAAAAATAAAAGAATGTTCCAGACATTTTAGGGGTGATTCTCTTTCTAACTGAAATCATTATAAAGTTTCATTAAATTAGGTTTTCCTATTTCTTAATATCTCAGTATTTCATTAATAACAGAAATATTTCAGAATTTCACTTAATATGCTGAAATCTGTTGATGACAATAATAAGAAACCAGAAAGATTAATTAAGGGCACTCATTTAAATTTAATGGTCTAAATTGCCTAGTGAGTAATCTTCACCTTTTGAAACATTAACATCTTTTTCTAGAAAAGGAAAACATCTTAACTTTCATTTCACAAAGTACTTTTTTCCTGTCAGTGCAGTGAAATACAGACTAACTTACCTGGAATTTCATTAAATTATCCAGGAGTTTGTCACATTGGTTACTATTTCTAAGTCTTTAAAATCAATACAGTAAAATGTTGATGAACTTGGAGTGTACTGAACTAAAGGCTCTAAACTACAGGCTGTATGTTTTTTCTTGCTTAATGTGGCATGTGCAATGTCTAGCTAAATCCAGGAATTGCCATTACTATTTACTGACTTTGTATTTAATGGTGCTTGGTTTGAATAACTGTTTAGGCGATACAGTTTCCATACATTACACATTATCTGTGAAACAGCAGAGTTTTATAGGCATTGCTCATTTTAAAGCTCTAGCTTTGGGGGTTTTGTTTGTTCTACCTTTCATACTTGATCAGAAAATGTATCTTTCATATTCAGAAGTTTACTTTACGCTTTGACTAGTGATGTTTTTTCCTATTGGCCTTTTATTCTCACATACAGTAGGATAGCTTTGCAGCGAACAAATTTTCATGTAGCATATTCCGGAAACAGAAATAATCCATTTTCTTGTTTCCAAAAATGAAGAAAATGGATGACAACTATGCCTGATCTACCTTTGCTGAGGTAGGACTTCCCTGTCAGTGGTATGGGTCCCACACCAAGCAGCCTAGTAGAAACAAAAATCAAAGATCAGGGATGTTTAAAAGGGCATTATTATTCTGATATTATTATTATTCAGCCTAATCTTAGACTACAAATTGCTGATATATCGCTTAGTTTGATATGTGGGGAAAACCTACTACCAAAATAGTTTCACAGTATATTGACATATGATTCCTTTTTCTCCCCCATTAATGTCTTCTATACTGCACAGTGACTTGTGACTATGGAATCTGTTTACTGAAAAAAATTCATATGGCTAAGTTTTCTGTCTGTTTACTCAAATAAATGTTTTCAATTTAACACAACGATTTGTAATGAATACTGTGAAACACAGTTAAAAGAATGAGTTCTTGATATAGAAATAATAATAAAAATGCTTTTCTCCTCTCAAAAATATTTATTTTAACTTGTGGTCACATTTTCCTGCATTTTCACATTAATTGAAATCTTATTGTTCTAGAAAAAAACCCCAACAACTTTTTTCCCCAACATCTAGTTTCCCAGTCCTTATACAAATTAAAGAATACACACACAGGCATAATTTATGGTTTTAAAACAAGGGAATGTATAAATTAATGATATCTTTAAAAAGCACCATGTCAAGCCGTGCTCTCATGAAGCCTTTACAGTTTACATTTCACTTTAGTATAAGGCAATGGGTTTGTGTGGCAAACCTTTGATTGTCTTGTAAAATCTTCTAAACAGTGTTAATTTCACTCATTTTTTACAAAGGAAACTTAGTTGCTGTTCAGTGGAGATTTCTAAGCCTGTGGCTGCAGAAGCCCCAAATACTGAGCAGTCTACAGACAACAAATTATTTTGATTGATTTGGAAATTACCAGGATAACTCTTTTATTTTAAAGGGGGCAGATGGAGAGCATGGAGTATACCCTGTCAGTCAGCACTGTCTAGCTGCTGCTGTTCCTGCATGTAATCCTCTATGCTCTTTCCTTTCAGAATCATAGAAACAGTTTAAAGAAAGTGAATATAAGTATCCAGTCATTTACAGAAACTTTTCTGGCAAGAGAAGCTAAAATCAAGTACTGTATCAAGTTAAATGCAAAGCACTCTACGAAGCTTACCTGCTTTTCCTTGAGGAAAGCTTTGTGAGAGTAACCATGAGCCCGAAGCTGGATCACCCAGTGCTGCGGCTAGCAGAGCATTCCAAAGACATAAGAATAATTTTAAAATATTTTTTTATATTAAAACTCACCAGTGCCCTTCTTCTGCTTCTCCAGGAAGTTGTACCCGTCAGCACCTGCTGAGGGATCCGTTGATCAAAAAATCAGGTAAAAAAGTTCCTGTAGAATAAAGCCAGACCAGCTGGCTTTGAAGAGAAGCCCCCCAGTTTGGGTTGTGTTTGCCTCACTCACCCTCTGCTCTGCAGACCCAGGCTTTTTCTCCTTTGGATGTTGACCTGTAGGCTGTGTGATGTGCGTGCACAAGTGTCTGGCAGGCCAAGGTGCACCTGCTTCTGTCACTCCTGAGTAAATTTAGCTGTAAAAGGTATCACTGACAAGCAGACCTTTGTCAGTGCTGGCAAACGAACAGAGCATTGCCATCCCCCTTCAAAAGTACTCTGCAAGTTCAAATGGAAAATATCTACTCAGTCGTCTTATCCAGTATCCAGGAATCGCTTCTTCAAGAGGAAGGAAGGCCAGGAGGCTTGTGTATGGCAAAAAAGTTCCCTCCTTTTAATAGATGTTAAAATTACATTACTCCAAGAAGAATCTATGAACAACATGAAACTGTGTTCTCTTAACTGTGGCTGGAAGAAAACATTTAAAAATAATAACACAGAAATTTCAATTTAGGTTATTAAATTGTGCTAACTGTTAAAGTTGATTATCATTCACTTCAATAACTCATTGTGCTTTTTATCCAAATAAGTATTAGAAAACTAAAACATATCACATAGAAGGTATTAACCTCATTCCCAAAATTAAAAAGCATGAAAGATTGAGAGTCTGAATTTCAAAATCATGTGTTTATGGCACTTATGCTGTTGTAGTCTATGAACCAGCCACTTTTAAGATGGAGGCTCCTTAGAGGGAAGTGGTCAAAACTTGGTATGCTTGTCCTTATTGGATGTTTGTAATTTATTTGTAATAAGTGTATTTATAATTTAGATCTCCTCCTTTCTTTTATTTTTCTCTTTTTTCTTCCTGGAGATGGTTTCTAGTGCTTGAAAGAGAAAGGCGTAATTTGTACCAGTGTGTCCTCTCACAGAATTAAAAGAAGAGTTACCAAAATGGGTGCTGGGACTGGTAGTAGCATACCTAGATACTCCATTTTCCACTTGAAAACTAGGCCATAAACTCAAGTGGCTTCAAAGAAAAAATTTCAATAGTGTCTAGTTTGCTCTAATATGCTATTTAGAAGGAGCAAAGTGTTCCTTTCTAACAAATGAGACAAAAATTGTGGAGCTCTTTATAAGATAAACAAGGTTCCTATTTATTTACTTGTATAAACAAGCACTCACCAAGCTGTATGTCTCTGCAGGGGCACCCTTTCAAAGAGGAACATGGACCTTATTGGCATCATCTTGTATCCATGGAAACATTTTAAGTACCTCTCTCTCAATATATACTTCGCTTATTCAGGGTTCAAGAGCTGAGTACCAAATGAGTAAGTGTTTTATTATTTTCTATGGGGAAACTTGGTTCTTGGGGTTTGTATCTGTCATAATAAAGATCTTGTACTTCCATCATGTTTGATAAATCAAGTGTTTCATTTCAAGCCTCCTGTCTGCTCTATTCTTAGATTAAAATTAGTGTTCTAAAAGTCCTAATGAATGGAAATTTCTCATTGTCCTTTACTGTTTGAAAAACAATGATTGTACTTCACATTACCATCAGACTTAATCACTGTTCTCATTGCATTTAACGAGTCTGGTTTTCTGTATTTCTGAAAAAGGAATAGGAAAATTTAATAAGAAATCAGACTATTTTCTCTTGGTAGCAGCCTTTCCCACTCATGTCACTGTGTAGCAGGTCACAGAAGTTGAGAGCTTAACAATTGTCTTGAAACTGAATCAGAGGAATGAAAATAAAGGAGCTTATTTTGGGTTTTTACACAGAAATGACTGAAAAGCAAAATAATAATTTTTCTTTTAAGGTGTGTCTGCCACACTAGCTAGTTAAAATATCAAAGCATAGAGCTAAGAGAAGTAAGGGATTTTGTGTCTATATATCCATGTGGAAAAAGAAACACTGCTTTGAACTACATTTATTTTCAAAACTATCATTCTGAAGAAGGTACTTTGCAGATCACATGTAGTTATTTCAATATTACCTTGGCTCAAATTCAAAACTCTCTTGTAATTCCATCTATTACTTGGTACAACTGATGCATGCTTTTAATGTACTTTGAAAATATATGAGAGTTATTGCTATCCATTAGTTAACATCCTCTATATATTCTTTAAAAATCCTGCCTCAATTTTGTTTATAAAAAACATTTTCTTCACCTGAGCCAGGCTGAAACAATAAAATATCTGTTAATTAGAACTATCTGAATATATGTTAATTACTGCTATCAGAAAGACACATTTCTGTTTGTAAAGATCTGGTACTTCTCACTGAAATCCTAGTGAATATAAGATGCTAAGTATATATCCCTGCATATTATCTTCTTTTACCAGTCTTGCTGTTTTTATTTGCTGTGTTGTGTCCACAGCACAGCCCCTGATGAGTGCAGATGGCACAAAAGATTTTTCCACTGATTAAGCTGGAACAGTATTTGTGTAGAAATTCTGTAAAACTTTGCTCTGTGATAAAAATGGTTGCCTTTTAACATGCCATCTTCTCTTTATCAGGTTTATACTTTCATTTATGGATATCTGTTTACAAATGTGTAATCATTTTATTTAAGAAGTATGATCATAGTGTAGGCAAGTTGAAGCTGTGTGACTCTATGTGAAAGCTTCAGTGAGTAATCTGCCTGTGGGCTGGCCTGTTTGCTCTGCAGATTGCCACATGAGACCTAGGATTGTGATTGCTCTCAGGAACTTTTACTCTGAGCCAACTAAGCATATCAGAGAGGTGAAACTTTCAGCCTCCAGAGAAGGAAGCAGCACACATGGCAATTTTTTCATTTCCCTTTCATCATGTCCCTGACCTTGTTACAAGGTCAAGGTTGCTGGGGTACTAAATGGGGAAGTAGAAAGAGAACCAAGTCTCAACTCAACCCTCTATGTGTTCAGCCTGAGGTTGATGAGGAAGCTCTGACCTTGTTCATCATCCTGAAAAAAGAATGTACTATTTGGCTACACACTTGAAGGATTGCTCAGGTGCATTGCAAAATACAGTGAAAGCTGGGCTTGACTCTGCTATTTTGAAATGATGGAACCAAGATTTTGCCTTGTTGACTCCATGTAACTGGCAAAAATCCAGTTCTTCCTAGCCACAGACCTTGGGGAGAGAAAGGAATGAGGAAAATTTGTAGTGGTATCTCTTGGGCACATAAATCTTCATCTAAGTAATATGTTCTCAGCTTTTTGATTTTTAGCTTTTTAATCCAAGATGTCTTTTTTTTTAAATTTTTTTTTATTTTTT
>VWYI01030539.1:16232-64965 GCA_013399455.1 Anthoscopus minutus | reverse complement strand
CTGGTTCCAACTGAACCTGCCACAGAAGGAGAGTCAGTGTTCAACTGATCCTGTTATATTGTATCGAAGAATATAATATCATCATTATGAAGAAACGCTGATCCTGACAGACACTTTGATGTGCTAAATTAAATCCCAGCAGGCAAAGGTACCAAGTGGAACCCTGCAAAAACATGACAAACAGGTCATCATAATTAGTCAGATTTTAAAAAATTGTAATACATCAATATTTGATTAGTAATAAGTATTTCCTCTGATCTCACTCTTGTTTCATAAGACTGAAAACAAAGGTAGGTTGGGATCTGTCAAAGTTCACTGGGCTAGTCTCAATCTCTTTTTGAACTCAAGGATATAAAGCCCTGTAGCACCAGTAGGAGGTAAGTTATGCCAACAGTAAACACTTTTACATTCTATTGCTTATAGGTACCAGAACAATGTAGGACTTGGAGCTGTGTTTTACCAGAAGGTATCAGTTGTGACTTAATTTCACAGTGCCAAAAAGATTGGGTTGATAAAACATTTAAGTGAAATGCCAAATCAGCATGTGAAAGAACTTCTAACAGAATTGTAGAGTGAAAGTTGGTTTTGCCTTTTTACACTTATTAGCTCTGCATTTGTCACACATTATAGTCCACGCTAAGACCTATAGATATTCATTATTACATGGGGCATCTGTAGAAAAGTTTCATAATTGTCACATGAACATATCATGGGCCTGTGATCCATTCCACAATGGTCTCATCTCTAAGATGAGTCTTCCAGAGTTATAGGTTTAAAGGAACAGATACCAGGCACATCCTGGGACTTATTTTTTCAGCTTTTAGGCTTTGTTAGATGTGGATCTACAATTGTTGCACTTTAAAAGAGAAAATACAGTCAACAAATTTATAAAAGCATTTCTGCCCTGTATAGGATATTGCTGCAGAGTGTTTTCTTTCTGGCCAGCATTTTTTGGTTGCCTCCTGGTTGCAAAAAGAACCACAAATTTCTTTTCTGTGTCTCCACAGATTTTTTTTCTCTAAGTTACTTTAGTGTCCTCTGGACTCTCCCTACCACCCAGGACTCAGAGCTCCAATACATCTTTGCGTTGTAGTAGCAACACTTCTCTGATCATGCATAGCCCTTTTCAGAGGGAAGGAGAGCCTCAGAGAACAGCAATTGTACCTCAGCAAAAGTGCATATCCTTCTCTGCCTCCCCACATAATACTTTGAAAGATTGAAGATGATAATGAAAATTATTTGAACCCATGTTACCAACTGCTGACCTATTCATGGTGAGCAACAGGTTTAACTACCTTAGTTACTCTTTGTCCATGAGTTATCTAAGAGAGATTATGTCTGCTCAAGAATAATAGTTGTCATATATATGTGACAGTATTTCAGTCTAACTTCTGCCTTATAACTAATGGTTCAAATATCCAATCCACAGCCAGTTGTTTTGTGGTTTGTTATAAGCTCTATGTTGCCTGTTTTCTTCCCTCTTGACAGACGCAATTTTTTGAGTTAAGGACATAAATAAATCCCACGTAATCACACAAGGATTCAGCCTCAAATATGTGTGGTTTCAAAAATGTTCACAGCACTTTTTATATCTTCTTATGTGCTATTGAGTAACTTAACTTTGCATTAATAAACTCTGGACACGAGTTTTGGAAGTAAATTCAGAGATTTACTGCAGAAAATATAAGCCTATTCTCACTTTTTTTAAATTTTCTTTCTTTCGCTGTCAAGTCCTAACCACAGCTCCTCAAGATGAAGCAGGCTATTTTAAAATAATTAAAAGTTTCTGCCTTAGCAGGGCTTCCTTTGACACCACATCTGCTTGAGCATGGTAGGAAGCAGCTTCAAGCCAATTAAAAGGAGACGGGTGCATTGTACAGCTCCCTTCTCTCTTAGTGAACTTTTGACCAAGTGGGCACTGTATTGATGAATTTCATTTTTTCCTAATCTGCTTGTACTCTGCCTGATAGCTTGGGGCTTTGCTCTCTTCTGTTTCAGTAGAGTGACCCTGCTCTTGAGAAAGCTGTGGGTTCGAGACAAAGATTTCAAGTTATTATGAGATGTTGAGTACACAGATCTCTCTCCTTGGCTGTCTGCAAGATGTTGCCTGAAAGTTGAGAAAGGCTCTCACCCCAGACAAGAAGTAGTAAGGCATTACTTCACAGCTTTTAAGAAAATAACAAAGAGTTTCACTCAGCACTACATGGATAAATAGACCAAGTCCTTCAGGGTGAATATGTGAAAGGGACAAACTAAGTGCACCTGTGTTAGTGAAAGACATGAGTTGTATAAGGCTTTTAAGAGCTGTTTGGGCAGGTGCTCATGTGCTGGGCAGGCAAGTCAGAGGTCCCCTTATGACTCCACACACATGACAACAAAAGGATGTTTCTATATGACTGTTTCTGGGATGGTGCTGTGGGTACTTTTGCAGAGATCTCAAGCTGCAGTTTTGCCAGCCTTTCTGCCTGTTCTGTAATGGCTTGTCTCGAGCAAAGTCTACTGAACAGGGCTAAGGGTGCAGTGTTGCAGGATCCATGCCTCAGCCTGCCTGCTATAATGCTAGCCAGACAAAATGGGTTTGCTTTTTGACCTTAAGCACTGGTCTTAACAAAGAGGGTTAGTCTCAAATAGCTGTTCCTTGAGTAACCAGGAGAGATTTTTTAACCAATTTTTGCTAATTCTTGGGTGTTAGATGTTAATTGAGATATGCAACAGCAGAACAGGGCCACAGATCACTTCTTGTGAGGAGAGGATGATGCTGAGAGGAAAGCAGTATACATATCCTTCAGGAGAAAAGCAGAGCAACAAAAAAATGATCTTCTTAAACACAGCTACAAGGAAATACCTGACACCTACATCTTAATATTGGAAAAGTCCTTTGCTGTTCAGAGACCATACGTTCAAGATCTAAGTGACAGGTGGAAGTACAATTCTGAAACTAGTACACCATGAATTTCCATTTCCTTAGGAATTTAATATTTATAAAGTGGCTTAGCTTTGAATTGCTATGACAGTATCACAGCATTAAAAGACTTGCCTGTCCTGATAATATAAATGTAAGTGCTTTCCCCAAGAGCGTTTTTGACTAGTCCCTGTTCCAGACTATTTTATTTTTTCTTCAGTTATGACACTTTCCACACATACAGAATGTGCCTTTGTGGCATGGAAAGAACATAAGCATGACCTTTATCAAATAAAAAATATTCATTGCTTCTGCAACAAAGACTAAGTGTAGATGAAGTAGAGAGACTTGTATTTACTCAATATCTAGAAGACAAATACTGACCAAATCTTTTTATCACCAATACACCACTCCAAGTTAATTGGAAAGACAGAATGGCATCACAAAATCTCATCAAAGGGATTTAGAGATGTCAGTCTGAGTTCCTAAACTTACAGTGAATTTGGCACCTAATTTTTTCACCTAGTCTTTTGGACTTTCAGGATAATAGAAACAAAATAATGGAATGGATAAGATAATTTAGGAAGAGATTGTGTTTGAAACCACATTATCAAATAAATCACCCTCTGTGGGAGAAAACAATAGAGTAGGACCTTGACTTTACCGGCTGGATAAAGATAAGTATTCAGACAGAGACACCTAAAGCTAAGGAAGATAATAGCTTGTCCATCGGGGCAATGTTGCAAATTAATGTAAATAGCAGCATATAGATCTCCTCAGTATTGCCATTGGGCATGTTGGGAATATTATTAACACCCACGTGGCCATCTGGTATTAAGGGATTGGAGAGGCAAAGGAAATAAGAAGAGGATCAGCTTCTCATTGGAGATGCAAGGGTTGCCTTGTACTTAATTAAGCAGCATTTTTTTCAGGTCTGAAAAAGAGCAGGAGTGTCTGCATTTATTAATTCTTTGACTCCTTCACAAACACACCACATTTTGAAACCCAAGATCAGAAGAGATATTTTTCCAAGAAGAAAGCATCGTTTATGCTCCTTACAACACATCTTGAACAGTTTGCTAATGTGTCTACTTCTTCCTTGTAAGTCCATTAGTGTTTCAGATGAGGACAATTGTCTACTCCTCACCTGGATAACCTCATAGAAGATAAAAAATGGATAATTTGCTGGAAGCTGTGATTTGTGGAAAACTTACCATTATCTTAGCTCAGCTTATCTGTTTGAAATGAGAGGAAAAATTCTAGGCAAAGGAAGATTTGTGCTCAGAGCTAGTTATTAGGACTGATTATAAAAGTGTTGTGAATTTTTTTCAGCAAGATTATTTTTTCCCCTGTGGAAAACAGTGTATTAGAATGTTCTAGTGGAAAACAGAAATATTGTGGCTTAAATCCACAAAGAAATTAATTTATAAATACTTCTCTTTTAGTTTATGGAAGCTGCAATTCTGGGCTAAACAGGAAAGATCAGATACACAAATAACCTGGTTTGATCTCTGTAGCCACTCTTGACTCCTGAGCCAGGAGGGAGACCATTGGCATCATGAATATCCTGACCATGGTGCATCATAAAAACGAGCTCAGAACTTTTTCTGCACAAAAGAATGACAACCCATAGCATTTGAATCATAGGGTGTCGAAACCAATACAAAAATCACTATCAAATGCACATTTTCTGGTATGATTTAAACGCCTGGTTTTCACTGACTAGTTTCTCTATGGGGGAAAAAAGAGGGGGAGAACTAAGTGCTATTTGTGATCAATAATAGTTAGTTTAGTTCCTCAAGTGATATATACAGGTGTTCTTGCATTTACTGTTGTCTGATTGAAGCAGAAATACCAGGAAAATACTAACAGAACACAACTTGTATCAATACAGTAGCAGATGCAAAAGCATTGCAAAAGCAGTGGAGAATTTTTGAGTGCTGCCAATAAAGTCTTTTCATCTTAAGTCTGAGCTTACAGAACCTTCTGACTTGTACAACAATCTTTTCAAAAGACATCTGTGAAATAACACTCACAATTAATGTATTCTGGAAGAATTTGTGTGACTCCTGGTTTCGGTCCACTCCCAAAATCAAGGTCAGTAACTGAAAAGGGTTCCAGCTAAGAAATTTTAAGCAATCTTAATTGTCTGATGAAAACAAACAACAAGAGAAAAAGAGCAGAGATATAACTGCATAAATTCCAGGTAACAAAGACAAGCGCATTGGCCTGGCTGACAGACTGATGGTGGGAAATGCTTCTGCCTTGCATGTGTCCGTGAGCAGCTGGGGGCTCTGACTGCGAATGAGGATTTTGCAGAAGTGGCAGTGAATGTGTGTTTGTAAAGTTCCATGGCCTCAGCTTTCCACTACATGACCTAGTGATGGGTAGGTTTGCCCAATTGCCAGGAAAAGGCAGGGCCTGCCAGAACAGCTCTAGGGAGCTCTTATTGATATATGTCCTTTCTACTAAGACTTACAAAGAAATGAATTTTGCAGGGTGCTGACCACAAGTCTGAGAAGATTGAGCTTGTCCCCTCACACCACTAATGAGAGCACACCAATCAACACTGTGGTTAATTGGCTCCTCAGCCCACTGCTTCACCTTCCTGGCAGGTAATGCTCTCCTCCATCCTCTTGCTATTACCCTGTTCTGAATTTAATTTCTGGCCTCTGGTTTGTGAACAAGGATTGCATCATTGCATCATAACAGTGGTTAATTAAGAATGAAAACCCACCCAAATCAATTACAACAAATCAAATTACTCCTAGGACAAAAATGCAGCAATGACTATTGCAGTGAAATATATGAAAAAGCTGTCTTGATGGTTCAGTATTTATAGTGGCCAGAAGCCACTGTAAATTCCCCAGTATAACAGGAAACAAACAGCATGTGTGAAATGATCTCATCTTGTCAGGGTGCTGATTTTATGAGCACTTCTGTTGGTACTTATCTTCAGATGTGTAGATAGATCTACACGTGACCTGAGCATAACAGGTTTTGGAGAAAGCAGGAAGATAAGAGACCTGAATAAAAGCAGAGGGAAAAAGAAAAAAAAGAAAAAAAAAAGAAAGAAAAAGTAAAGGAAAGAGGAAAGTGTCAGGAAAAAGAAAAAAAAAAAGGAGTTAAGAGGCAAAAAGATCCCTTTGGTGGGTTTTGTTTAGATTTTGCTTCATATTTCTTTCACTTTGTAAGATGAACTGTCCCCTAGCAGCATCATATTTGCAAGTAAACTCTGTTCTCACACATGCATGTGAGATAGTGAGAGAGAACCCAGCAAGGTTTGTGGTGTGAGAGGAGGGGGCAAGCTCAGGCTTGAAACAGAAATGAACATTCTGGAGAATGAAGATTTTTATGGAGGCTAGCTATAGAGGCGATAGAGAAGGTGGGAATACACCACTACTTTAAGCCATCACCACAGGCACGAATAATGAGACCTAGGATGTAGCATAAGGCTTTAGAGTTAAGTCTCTGCTCAAAGCAATGCATGGTGTGAGGTATGGCTGGTGGAAATGCCCTTGTAGGCTTTCATTTACATAGAAGTACAACCACTAGGAGGTAAATTAAAAGAAAAGATTTAACCTGCTTTAAAGACTTTTAAGAGTGAAAAATTCCAGCAGTGAACCATCTTCAAGTTCACCAGATTGCTGATTTCCCAAGGATGAAGAGGTAAAGAAAGACAGAGGAGAGATGAGCAGAACTCACTTCAAGAAACACGTGAGTCTGGGCAAAGGTGAGGCTGCAGGGAAAAAGGAACAAAAGAAAGAAAACAGACTTGCAAAGGGACTGGGGGTGGGTACTGGGATGCCAGGGGTGGCTGTGGGGTGCTGGTGCAGAGCCAGTGGGATTCATACCTGCAGACAGGATACCGAGATGAGAAATGGTCATGTTGGCAGAGGGAATTTCTGGAGCTTTTTACCAGGAGTGTGTTCTCACCAGCACTGAAAATACGTCTGGATGGAGCAGACGACAGCCAGCATAAATCAACAGAGGGCAGCTAATTAAAAACAGTGAGGGACTCAGCCCAGTATTTCAGCTGTTGTGAGGTGCTGTGCTTTTTCTAGCAAGTGGGTTAAGGTGCAGTAATGCATTGACACTATTTAAGAAGCTTCCTTCTTTTTCTTCATATGTCTGTTGGGATGGGCTGGCCTGACCCTTCTGACTGATTCTCTGAAAAGTAGAGGTTTGGAGGGCTCTTCCTATGTTGGGGGAAAATAATCTTTCCCTAATAAGAAAGACCCTGAAAAAGACTTTTTTCTGGGTTTTTTTTGGTTTTTCTTTTTAAATTTGCATGTTGAGGATATGAAGCTGCTATGACATCTCTTTCCATGTCTGACTCCTTCCTATCCTTCTCCAAGAACGCATTTCCAAACTGGTCAGACTCACACACATGTAAGTGAGGTGGGAGATGTGTTAGGATATTGCTTTCATGGGACCTGGGGCCCAAGCAGGGGCAGGAGACCAGTGCTGAGCTTTCTTTGGAGCATGTGCTTTGCAAGATACCAAAGAATCAAGTCATAAGGTTGCTGCTGTCTCTGCTTCCCAGACAGGAGCAGAAAAAGTTCCACTTTTCTTGGGGAAAAAAATCAGGATTGTCATGAGGATGCTGGAAAAAGTGTGGGTTGTCTTCTACAGTTTCTCCCCATGGCTGGGAAAGGGTGAGAAAGGATGCATGACTTTGCTTGAATAGTAATGCCTAGGAGCCTCAGATAAAGCTCTCATTTAATTTTCTGTTTATACATCAGATGGCTGCAGGCTACATAAGACTTTGAGCATCCTTTAAGAAATGTGTTTATTTGGGGCAGGTTGTTCTATAAGTGGATTATTTGGGTTTTTTGTCGGATAGGGAGCAGCAGTGTGCAGAGGATCAGAGATGCTGGGGATGTCGAAGAACAATTGGACTGAATGCCAGCAATGCTCACAAGTGCAGTTCCTGAATGCACTTAAATGTTTGTGGAAGAACTTCAGACTAATAAACACAAAGTGCTTGTTTGTTTCTTTTTTTTATAAACAAAGAACACTAGAGGAAAATTAACATGATTGGAGAAAATAAGGAGATGAACTCAAACAGCTTGCTGCAGTAAATGGATTTTGTCAGCTTTAATGTATGTGCCAGTGACACTTCAGGTATAAATGAGGACTTGAGAAGCTCTTAAATCTGAAGATGGAAGCTGATGAAACGTGATATTCTTCCTGTATTTAAATTAGGCTTAGCAACTACTAGATGATTACTTAAACCTTATCTGATCCATCATTTCCATGTCTTAATAGTCCTTAATTTCTCCAGCTATTTCGAAGGAATTGCTATTGTCCTGTTAAGCATCTTCCCCGAATTCGCTTTTGGGTTAGCGTTGTTAACTTTTGATAAAGGTAAAATTCAAGATCTCTTTGTGAAGATAAAAGATAAAATCGTATTTTGCAAACAACAAATAAATAGAGAAAAACCTCACATGCGGTGTAAACATTTCAAAGTAATTTGATGATAACTTTTTTGCTAAAACAAACAAGCCATCAAGTGGTGTGCTGTATGTGTTACCTTTTCCAGGCCTGCTCTGATTTGTTCAGCCTGGGCTCCACTGATTGTGAGGCCTTTTATTTTTCACATATATTTTCTTTGCATTCATAACACTATTTATATCTCTGAGGAGACACAGGAAGGGGGTAAATATCTGCTACAACCTAAATGGCAGCACAGTTTGTTGGTACAGTTTGTTGGTAGATTAAAAGCATGAAGTTTTTTAGCATGCAGTGAATAGATCAATGTGTTTTTAGAAGCAGAAAGAGCCCTCCTGGTTATCCAGGCTCATCCCTGCAGACTGTGAGGTGTGAGTGACTCAGCGACCTGTCCTTCTGGTAGAACTTATTTTTCACCTCCTACAATTAAGTCAGGACGGGATTTTTGAAAGCACGATGCTTTTTCACTACTTTGTGGAGACAAATGCCTGTTGGCTGGCTGAGAGTATGTTTGGGCAAGCCCCTAGGGCTGCAGGTGCTGCACACAGGGATGCCAGTCTGCCCTGTCTAGTGCCACTCTGGACTGGACATCACTGTACATTCCACCTTGCTTCAGCTGAGAGCAGTATGGTCAGCAAGGGGTGGCTACTCACTGTGCTTAGCTGCAGTACTGCCCCATGGGGGACAAGGAGGGTAGGTGAAGGGCTCTAACCTCTCCAGACAGCAGAATTGCTGCCAAGAATTGATGCATTAATTGGTCCAGGTTCCATGGCCATGCTCACCCTTCCTTGGAGGCAAACTGTGCACGCCCAACACAAAGGAATTTTTCATATAAGTGGGCATAAATCTGCCAGCCAAGAGGATGAAAAGAAACCTTCTTTCTGAGCTCCTTACCTAGGAGCAGGATCTGTCTAAGGCATTGGTGTACTTCTCCAGAGAAGCATGCCTCTTGCTCGGCTAAATAAAAAACAAGAATAATTCCTAGTGCAGCATTTGGGCCATTGTTCAGATCTGAAGCACTTTTTATTAGGCATTTTCGTCTGAATTTAGAAACTACAGCTCCTTGGCTTTGAATGTCCATGTCTTAGAGGGAATTGTTTACCCCCACCCACTATCTGATTCCTGAATATCACTGTCTTCCAGGAAAACTGGCTGAAATTTTAAGTTGCTGAAAATAAAGGACAGGGTAGTTCTGCTGCTTGGCACAGGCTGTGGGTTCCCCAATTTATGCTTCATGCTCCCTAGGGAAGTGGCAGCCAGTATCCTTTGCCTGTGTGACGGAGCTGGGAAAGATGAGATGCCCTTAGTTCTGAAGAATCCAAACAGGGAGCCAAAGATAACTGAGGATTTTCACCTTGCACTCTCTGTACACAGTCTCCCAATGCTGTAGAGAGAGCTTAAAACAGAGCTAGATGAATTGGGTTTGTGGAGAGTCAAGATTTAATTCTGAGCCCAGCACAGGGTACGTGAACTGTGCTTTTTGTTCTGTAACTTTTTCTAATTATTAGAAACATTCACTCCTCTCAGTCTACTTCATAAAATTATTAGCTCAGAGCTCCTCTGTTACAGAATGGTCCTAGAAGTAGTCTTTTATTTGTATCCGCTTAACATTAACAAACAAATTATCTGTCCCTGCTCTTTGCAATGATAACCTAACAGCAAGGACAGCATTTGCCATAAACTGCTTCTGTGCTGGTTGCTTTCAGTAAGACTTTGATCAGATTAAAGGATGAAATAAGGTTTTGCTCTGTCAGCAGGAGGAGTTAAAAGAAACTGGCTTGTAAACAATGAACAGTTATGCTGGGAATTAACTTCCAAGGAGAGAACAAACTCTTTCAGAATATAACCAGGCGGAAATTAATGTTAGGCAAATGGATAAGGTTTCTCACAATCATGTCCAAGTCAACCAGAACACTTAATTTCCCTTGTCCATTTTGCAGTCGAAGTTTGCACTTCTCTTCCAGCAAATTCCAACATATTGAGTCCCTGCTCAGTATAAGCATATGGATTTTATGGCCTTCACAGTATCGCCATTGCTTTTTTTTTTTTCTCTGTTTTAAGAGTAGAGGAAAAAGGAAAATTGTGAAGAAGGAGGCTAATTAGAGAAAATGGGCTTAATTTGGAAGCCACAGGTACCTGTTTTATAAGCTTTTGTTGAGCTTGTGCCCACAATAAATTTAAACAAGCTTTAGAGAGATGGTAAATCTCTGTTTGCCGTGGCTTGCTTTAAATGGAGAGCTTTCAGCACTACTTTGCTCATAGCTAAGGGCACAGATGAGGTAATAAAACCAACAAGTCCTGGGAAATACCCACTCAGCTGTGAGAAACATTTCCTCGAATCCCTTGTTTTTTTGGATCCGTATAAAACAGCTTTTATTGTTTCAATAAGATGCATGGTAGCTACATCACTGTGGGTTTAACAAGGGCTGTTGAGAGGTTTGAATCCTCAGCTCTCTGCTGCCTTCTGTCTTGCCAGTCAGGCATTTCAAGTCTTGTTTGAAAAGAATGTCATTTGTTATCACAATTTCATCTTGCAGGTCCTGGCCAGCCTAATTGTGGAAGGTTTCATTGCAAGAATTGAATGCTGATCGAACTGAACCGCCCCCGTTGAATGAAGCATGACCTGTGTACACCTCTCCATTGAACAGGAGTCACTTAGGTGAATTACTACTAAAACAGTAAAAATCAAAGCAATGCGATCACATTTACAAACTGCAGCTGCATTTGGTGGAGGTATCTAATTAGACAACCAGAATGTACTGCTGGGCTGGGCGGGACCAAACTCTTGACAGGCTCACTTTTCACCAGGGCCAATTCACATTGAACGTGGTGAGTGTGTGGGTTCCCCCATGGCACAAGCTCGCCAAAGAGGGCTGCCAGGAGCAAGTCAAATTGTGCTGTCCCACTACTGCAGCAGCATGTGTGCTTTTCTCCCAGTTACTCCAAACCAAGGCTACGCCTTTGTCACCCCTACCCTGTCCAAACTACACAGCAAGCACTTGATCTGGAGAGGTGAGAAATACCTGTCACCTGCAGGAGCTTCAGCTGGATGGTGAATGGCACAGCATGTTTCTGCCTGGATCTCATTGCTTAGGGAAAAAGGCCTGCTAATAGTCTTGGCTGATACTAGTCACAGCCTAGCATCTCTGGAATTAACATTTTGAGAGCCTCAGTTAGGTCTCTGGTGTCACCCTAACGACTAACACATTAGCAGCTCTGAAAATCCATGTGCAAAGGAATTACCTGCCTAAAGAGCACTGTGAAAATCTATGGCATGTGTCGGCATGTGTCTTGTGTTAGTATCCAAGAGCTGAGACACAGACACTGAATGTTTAGTGTCTTGTCATCTCTATACCACCACTGTAAAAGTGGAGTAAATTACACCTGTTGGAAAAGAATGCATTGATTGATTGAAAAGGGTAAGAGGTCTCTGTGTGGTTTGTATTAAATTTGTTATTCTCTTAAATGTGTTAGAGTTGTATGGGAAGCAATCTTGGCATAGGATGGGGATGGCCAATGGCACTTCACGGTCTTGTGCCACTGAAGAGCTGGAAAATTGTTTCTGTCTGTAGAGGAAAAAGCCACAAACCCCAAATCAAAATTCATATCCATGCTAAATACTAAAATTCCCCATCATCTGTAGGATGGCAGTAGTACCAGCTCCCAGGTAAATCTGAATGCTGAAGAAATACTCTGCCACTGAACTTCAGCACTCCTCTAGTGTGAAGGACTGAATTTTCTTTACGAACAACCAGAATGGCTATGCTTCCCTGAGACAGGGGAGGTGGTAGTCTTCCCCCCTCCAAAAGAAAGAGGTTTTAGTATGACACTGATTTTATTAAAATATTCAGCTCTTTAAAAAAAAGTTTACCAGTCAGACTTGAGTCTAAAAAGCAGATGTGATAGATATAAATGAAATAGAAATAGTAAAGAGCTCAACAGTGACAGATGGGCTAAGCCCAGGCTCCGGAGGCAACTCAAAAAAAATCAGATTGAAAAGTTGAAAGAATTAAGAACTCAGATATGCAGGCAACACGAGTCAATCAATATATTTATTTATTTTTTAAAATAAAATGTCAGTTAAGATTTCCATACCTTTAAATATAAAAATAGAAGCTGGCAGGGTCATTTTGTTTTGTATTTGTTTGTTTGTTCATTTTTTGTTGTCTTTTAAAATAAAACCTCCCCATCTGAGCATAGCACTAGTATCTACTGTAATTCTGAAAAAAACATTTGAGGAAATGTTTGTAAGGTCTCAACAGACTCCATGCAAGATTGATTTGGGAAATGACAAATGGCCATTAATCCAGTAAACTCTGGCCCTTTAATTAAATGGCTTAAAGAGCAGCACAGGAAAAGATGATCAAAGGCAGATCCTTTCTTAGTAACTACAAATGTGGAGCAGAGATAAGAAGAGTGAACAAGTGTCTGATTGCCTTTTACAATGAGATTATTAGTCTGTGTGATCATTAGATATGAATAAGGTCTTTTAATCACTGTTGCTAGGTCTGGTCATTGCCCATCAGCTGAATTCTAAAAGAGGTGTGGTGTAATTTATTTAATATTGATAAAGATATTCCCTCCCTCACTAAGTAGCTCACTATCTGTTTTGAGTTGCAGACCTTGCAGAGCAATGGGATAGTGCTGTCTGCTAGCTTTTGCCCATGGCTTTTGGTTAGTGAATGAATAATGAATGACACCTTTACCACTTTGAAAAGTTACTAGAGCAGCAATTTGCAATTTCCCCATTGAGGAAATTTACACATTCCTCTGTGTAAATCTCATCGTTTATCCCTCACTTCCTTGAACTGTGCATTTGCTGTAAGACACTGTGAAATCCTGAATTTTACCATCATAAGCTTCTGTCCACAGTTGGCCTCTGTCACACTGGTAACTACTGGTGTATCAGGGACTACTAGATTTCTAGGTGCTATGGGGTCCTGCCCCATTCTCAGCTTTCCACTTTGCAGCTGCCCAGATTTTCCTTACAACTGGCTACTCCACCATCTCTTTGCAGCATGCTGTGCCAATGTGTATTTCTATATCTGGACATTTCTGATGCCTATGGCAACATGTCTTGTGCACCCCTCTCTTGAGCCTCTGATGGATGGCAGACATCCTGATTACTAATCTTTTATCCAACTGCTATTCAAATTCATTCTCAAATGCCTCATTGCATCATTTGCACAGCCACACTAATTAAACATGATACTTCTCCTGGTTTCCAAGCGTCAGTTTGGCATGTTCCACTTCACTGCAAAAACTCTCTCTCTCCATGCCAGTCTCACTGCTGCCATCCCTGCAAATACCTTAAGTTTCCTGCACTTCCAAGTCCTGACTGAGTACCAAACTTATTGAATCTACCTCTGTCCTGTAGTGGAAGTGAGAGATAATGGACTTTGTCTCTGAATTACTGGCATTTGACATTTTGTGATAACAGCTCCCTCTATCAGCTACCAGAAGGCACTGAATAATAATACTGGGAAAAGAGCCATCCCCTTAAAAACTGCAAAATTATCCTAATAAAATCAGTAATGAGATCTAGTTTTAAAATAACACACATCCATCTCCTGCATACAGATAAAATGCAGACCTCCATTGACAGCCAGTGGATGCCAAATTCATTCCACACTGTGGCTTGAAGATTGACCTTAAAATATTATCTGTTGCTTTTCTTAGGGCCATCTTTAAATTCCTTTGGAGCACCTGACCAGAAAGTTAATATGGTGTAAAAGAAATGCGATGTGTAAGGGTTCAGTTGGTTTAAGGTACAGAATATAGAAATTACTGTATTCTGGATACTATAATTAAAAGGATTACTGAGAACAGTGGTTTCCAAAGAGGAATTTCCAATTTGAATTGAAAAAATAAATATATTGGTGGAGAGAAGTGCTTTTTCTATCACAAAAATTAATAGTAACTCCTTTGGTTTACCTGACAGTTTGCCTTTACCTCCAAAGGTAATTGTGTTATTTTACAAGGCTGTACAGAGATAGTTACACTGCTAAGCACAAAGTTGCCATATAGGTTTGCTAAGTGCTCACAATATAAAATAGCATCATATGCTAGAGCCCTCTTTATCTTGTGCCTTATGTCAAATACTTCTCCCTCCAGATGAGAGTGGAAGTTCATTATTTTGGGACTCACAGACTGTAGCCACATTGCAGCATTTGGAGACAGATTTTCTATTATGGCTGTATTTTTCTTCCTCAAGTCAAAATCATTCAGTCTTAAAAGATAAGTAATAATTATTGGCCCCCCACTGATGATGTTTTAAAACATCATCTCTAAGCCATGTACACTCAAGTAGAACTGGCAAATGCATGTAGTTGTGTTGCACATTTTTGGCATTAAAATGTACAATATATATATATGTTTGTCCTCACATAACATAGGCTGCCTTAGAATTGGACTTCAGTCTCTGGATGGCTATTATTGAAACAGTTCAGAAAAGCTGGAGGTCTAAATCCATCAGAGAGTTTTGGAAGCCCCAGAGAATTTCAAAAGTGTGAGGCTGAGTTCAGACTCAGCACAGAGCTTTATGCTGTTCATCCACCCGTGGAGCAACTCAAGTTTAGATGCAATGAGATGGCTCTGTTGTATATTGACATCAGGAACTGAGACAGGGAGGGCTTAACCTGGAAGTTTCTGTGCATTAACCCACAGGGTGTCACGCTGATTGATGCAGCAACGTCGTGTGCCGAGCCCACAGAAAACACTTCAATGCAGGCTCTGTAATAAGAGGGCAGGAGAAAATAGTTGTGTTGTGCTCTCTGCATACTGCAAAGTGACAAAGGCAATGGTACATATTTTTTATAATCCTGAGTTTCTGTTGTAGTCATTTTTGTGTGTATTCTTGGGACAGCTTGAAGGACAAAAGAGGATGGTGTATTGTACGTGACTGTCATCTACTACTAGGATGCCATTTTTATCCTTTTATTCATCTCATGGTCATTCTCACTTTTCCTTCTTCCACATGGTTTTACCTGCTCTTTTCGCATTCTGTAGTTTAGGCCTGGCTCAGGTATCACAAAGCATGGGGAATAAAACAGAGCACAATAGAACTGATAAGAAGCCTAGATTCTTAGGCCTAATCAAAACAGAAACCATGGGAGAGACAGACACAGATAACTGCTCCCTGGGGTAGAAGTGACCAAGAGATATGTTGTGGAACCTTGTAATGATTACCAGGTAACTGATGTCATGAAGAATGTATACCCAGTGGGAAATTGTTACCAACATTAGAACCCTATATTAGTGCCATACAAGTAAAACCCTATATAAATGCCTTGTATACTCAATAAAATTGGCTTCTGATGTCATCTCGGATGTCCCCGTCTCTCAAGTGATGATAAAGAATTTCAGTTCTAGTTCTTGATCAAGAATTTTAGTCCAATTTTATTTGCTCTCAGCAACTGATATTATTTCTAGTATTGTTAAAACTAGACTTACTCATATTCCCTAATAAATTTGAAATAAAAGTTTCTTCTATTTCTTTGTAAAACCCTTAAGAGGTGTAGCTTGAGTCTCTGCAAAATGCATGAAATGAGAAAATATTTAATTTCTGGATGCAGCAGCCAACATAGTATGAAATTCAACTCTGTGATGGCAGCAATATAATTCCATAATATTACCACTCTTTATACAGAAAAGCTTTTTAGCTACAGTTCTGTTTTAGTTACACCAAAATAATGTTTTAATTTTTCTTAATGGAATGGCCAATTTTTCAATTGAACAGTGTTTTTGTTAGTAAAAATATTGCTGCTTAGTTTTGTGGTTTTGAGCAGTAGTCTGTGGATGGTAGATCTAATTTCCTTTACCTGAAGAAACACTGCAAATGCATTACTTTTGGAAGAAATTCACCAAATGAGGAGTAGCAGGAATGAAATGGCTAAACAACATGAAACAAAATCAGTCAAATGAACTTAATCTGTTAAAAGTGGAAGGTGGAAGTAAAACACCTCTTATCTGAGTCTTTGAGCATGTGTGAATCTTCCCCATGGAGCTGTGAGCAAAAGTGGGTAGGAATGGACATGGAGGCTCGGAATGCTGTTTTTAGAGGTGTGCTCAGTTCCCAAAGGCAACAGCTCATCCTATTGTTATGCCTGGAAAATATTCCCAAACCAGCAGTATTTCGTCTTTGAACACAGAAATTTTCTGTATACAATTTTTCAATAATGTAAAAATGAAGTTAATTTCAACTCAAAAACAGACAAGGGGAGCCCTTAAGGATTGGGTTCTACTAGCAGAGCTCTTTTGCCTAGAGTTATCCAGAAAACAAAGTTCATCAGATCTTCCAGTGAAATCCTTATTTGTGGATGTGTGAGAACCTGTGAGAAGCTAAACGGATGAAATCTTATTTCCTATGATATTTTTTAACCTACTCTCAGGCTGCTCTGCATTTTAGATAAGTTAAACTAGGTTCTTCCCAGACCTCTCATGCTTTAGGATTCAGCAAGGGCATATCTGCTGCTCTTTCTCAATTTTTCAGCAAGGTTTCTTTTTTTTCAGCACTTAGCAACCAATAGAGTTGGTTCAGCCCAAGAATTTGTTGGGATAGAGAAATAGAGGAAAGACTTTATCCCATAGACACAGAGGTTAAGGACATTTGTTTCCAGTCTTTTCATTTAGTTTGTCTCTACCCAGGATAAGGTCAAAGACAAAATTGCTTTCACCTGGACTTGGTGGCGATCATCTTGTGATCCCAACAAGGGTTGGGATTCCACAAGGATATTGCCCCTGTGGATTGCTTTCACCTGAACTTGATGGTGATCAGCTGGTGATCCCAATGGCAGAAGAAAACCCAGAGCAGCTCTCACTCAGATGCATAACAAAGTGTGAGGTCAGTACTGGTGCTCAGAACAAAGGTCTTGTAAAGCAAGAGTTCCTCAGTCTGGAACAGGTAAGTCTGCGTCCCGACCAGCTTTGTGCTTCCTGTGGACTTCCAGAGGATTGGACTAATCTTTGCTCCTTGTTTGGCACCACCAGGTAAGACAAAACATGAGTATAGAATGAGGTAAGAACATGAGTATAGATTTGTATTTGATGCAAGGTAGGATATATCTGAATTGACTCAATAAATCTGAATATAGCACATGAATCAAGCTTGCCCTAAAAGCCAGTTAGGTGTCAGTGCTCTTAGCTGTTTGTTTTGATTGCTTGTAGTAATAATTTGGATTTCAATGTAACTTCTGCATCCTGCAGTGTGATTTTTTAGGTGTCTACCATAATTTCTTGCCCATTCATTCCCTTAAACTCATCCCTTGCCTACACAAATGATTTGAAAATCTCAAATTAATATGTGTGCCACAGTGCAGTTGTAGCTGCATGCTCCTACAGAAAGCTACTAAAAGTTTGCTTTAACTTGGAGTGCCTTAGTATTAACTGCTCTGCTGTTTGCTCTTAGTGACTGTTTCTGCCTTCGAGGCAGATGCAGCTTCTTGCTAGAAATTGGAAAAGAGACAGGTTTTATGTTTGCTTTCCTTTGTCTCTAGACCTCTGTCTTCTCCAAAGTTATTCTTCATGGTTCTGCTTATTTTTTTACTATATTTTGACCTTCTGATCAAGGTGCTTGAAAGCTGCAGGTATTGTGTGTCCATTTTTCCAGAATTTCTCCCTGACCTCATTAAAAGAGATTTTCTCCCTGCAGGGGACCATCTCCTGCAGTGGTGGGGGGAGGAGTGGATCTGTAGTTCAGTCCAACATACAGTAAATAAACTAGACAACCAGAAAAATAATTTTGAGGAGTGCAATGGGTTTAAGATGGCTTCAACCCACCTTCTCCTTCCTGGTGATCAGGGATACCTGTTGTTAAGCCAGTTGGCTTAATATGGAGATCAGCAGTGGGAATCATATTGGAATTGTGACTGGACTGTGTATTGCAAATGCTGTAATTTACTAAGTGTAACATATGTTTGTATTATACTTTCAGTACATTTTCTATTACTCCACTAAATAAAAAATCCCATGTGGCACCAGCTATATTCAAACAAGTACATTTGAAATTAAATATTTCATCTGCTATGTGTGGACTATCTAAAAGAACATAGTCTGATAGAAAAAAGGAGGGGGAAAAAGGCAAGATCAAGATCTAACCTTAGCAATAAATTCACACTGACTTTGTTCTGGAATCTCCAGTGGTAATGGGTCAAGGCAAAAATTTAGTCTCTAATTCCATTATTTCATATGGTAATGGATCAACACAAAAATTTTGTCTCTAAATCCACATAACATGAGGTAAAGTAGGCTTCTCTTTCTTGGCATTGGGGACAAGCTGAAAAAATCTCATATCATATGTGAAGAATGCCTAGTTAATTTAATGGGGAAAGCTAAGCAGGGCTGCGCTTAGGGTGAGAACAAGAGGCTCGCACAGACAAGACAGGGAATGCACATACCTCAAGGTTAAAGGTGGAACACTCCTGTAAGGGTAGACATACAGTGTTAATTTAAGTGCTCAAAGGGATTTTGTATAAGCAGGAGGGCAAAGGGACACCAAGTTCTCTTATTTTGTCATTGGGTGGTACAATATAGAAGCTGGAAACCTACTAGAAACTTATAATTAAAGGTCTTTACAGAATATGTGAAGGTTCTGCTGAGCTTCCTGCATAATTCTCAGTAAAAGGAGAGGAAAAAATTTCTTTGAAAATCCAGGAGGCAGTGAATCTGTGTGAGAGAGCTCCAGCAGCGATGCTGAGGCCTGATGTCACTGAAGGGATGTAATACTTGGAGTGCAGCATGATTAAATAAAATAGGCAGAAACCAAGCACAACCTTGTTGAGCTTGGCTCATTTCCTTTTAAGCAAACAAATAAAAAACTGTAAGAATATGGCAGGGGAAAACAACACAAGGAAGAAAGCAAACCTTTCATTCAGGAATTTGAAGTATCCAGAAGTCACTTCTGAAGCCACATCAGGACATGGATATTATTTGACCCAAGTTATGGACCATGCTCTGTGGTAGCTTCTGTGTTTCTGAGGGTGCAGAACATCGTATCCACAGCTGTCTGCTCAGCCCCTGATCTTTCAAATTGATTGGTATGGGTGGACCTGGTTGCCTGTAAAGAATCTCTGTTGCATCTGTTAGGGCTGTTAGCAGATCTGGTTTTACTGTGTGTCTATGTTAATCCATTCTGGAGAAAGAAGGAAGAATAAATAAAACTTCACAGAAGGAGAAATAAAGCTAATTTTCCAGAACATCCCTAATTGTCACTGTGAGCTGATCTCCCACCCCTGGTTCCAAACCAATGGATTCAGTCTCTCAGGCATTTTTGAGCTCAGATGGAAGCACATGCATCTGGTGGACCCCTTGGGGGGACCTCTGGGATCCCTTTCCATCTTCCTATGCTTCCCCTTCCCATGTGCTTGCCATCTAGACAGTAAATGCAGAAGGTACAGCTGGCTGGCTTGTGGTAGTGAGAAAAAAGTGCACTTTCACTACATGCAAACTGGTCTCATGTTTTGATCCACTCCCCAAGTTTGTGGTTTAAAATAATTGTTTCTATCTTACACTTCTTGTGCTCTGATAAGCCTTCTTGTCCACTAGGCTTTCTGGATCAGAATTTTGTCTTTGATCTTCAACAGAAACTGGATAGATGAATTACAATATCAAACAAATAGGCTTCTTTTATTACCTTTCTCCCTAGTCAGCTAACCTGGAGCTTTTCCAGAAGCAGAAGCTCCTCCATTTATTACATCTTTTTATGCTGATCAGGGTTTGCCATCTTTGTGTAATAGGACACAGAGCTGGGAATAGAAGAAGATTGTTCCTACCAATTTCTGTTTGATCTTCTCTTCACCACACTGCCATTGAGAGATTTTCTCCACCCCTGCAATTGGCTACAGTATAAAATCACTTGCTGCTGACAGTGCTGTGCTGCTCTTTCTCAATTTTTCAGCAAGGTTTCTTTTTTTTCTTTTTTTCTTTTGGCGCTCGGCAACTGATAGAGTTGGTTCGGCCCAAGAAGTTGTTGGGCTAGAGAAGCAGAGGAAAGACTTTATCCCATAAAGATATAGAGGCTAAGGACATTTGTTTCCAGTCCTTTCATTTAGTTTGTCTCTACCCAAGATAAGGTAAAGGACAAAATATAATGTCACAATGTTCTCATATAGAGGTAGTTGTTTGTTTTTTTTTCATTCCTGGAGCATAGCAATAGTAATTTGCTTAGAGAAGACTGAGAAAAAGAAGAGGACAAGTGGCTGTGGACTGTCACAGTCCCTTGTTATGGTCGCTGACTTTCTGGATTTTATGATGTCTCAGTGGTTGAAGGTCAGCTCAGTATTCCATCTTCTTAAGGCAGGTGTTTCAGTGAGGCTCTGAGCTTTCATGTTTAAAACAAGACAGCCCTCCCAAATCTATATTCCCCAACCTGCTGGCTGTGTAAAAAGTGGTAAAACATGTTTTCCTGGCACCAAGGACTTCAAAACTGCTGGGCATCTTTAAATTGCATGCTGCTGATCCTCTTTCTCCAAGTGAAATAGTAGCACATCCCACTTTGTAGACAATGGGAGTCTTATCACTGCTGTGTTAAAAGCAGAGTAATTCCAAAGCTGAGCTGTTCTGAAAATCCCTCCTTTAGTTCCCAAGCTTTAATCTCCTGGTCCTGCAACTAAAGACTGTACATTCCTTCAGACCCTCTCTGGCTTTAAAAGAAGTACACCTTCTTAGTAAGCTTTTGCCTCAAATGTGAAGTGATATGGGGATGAATGAGAAGGGTTTACATGGACTTGGAAGTTACCCTTCAGTTTTTTCACTCTATTGTCATAGGAGCGACAACCTTTCCTTTGTGTAGTAAAAAAATTATCAGTATATGCTAGCTAAATTTTACAGAGGAGGATATGACATGGTTTATCTAGAAGGATGACAAGGCATGAGAAATAATGGCTTGAAAACCCAGAAGTACAATTTCGTGCATGGTGCCATTTCTGATTTGCATTTTACTGTGTACCAATGGCAAGGAAAAAGACATAATTAGTGCCATAAAGCATGGACTTCCAATCCCCTTGAGAAACACAGCAACCCCTTCTAGAGTTTTAGTTGACATGGTGATATTTAAAAACAGCAATATAGGATCTTGGAAGCCATGGTAACTCTTATTGTAGAGACACTAAAATGTAAAGCACCCTGTGGTGAGATAATGCAAAAGGCGTGTGTTGGCATTGGAGCTGCCCTGCTGGGAAGCACTTATGTGGAAGTTGTCAGGGGCGGATGGTGTTTGGTACCTGACTTCGTGTCTCTGTGCTCATGAGAATTACCTGTATTGTCCAGTGCTGCCCTTCTGCAAAGCTGCTATTACAGGGGTCACTCTGTTGACCCACCATGTGGGTCTTGTCAAGAAAGGTGGTCTGCCAGGCAGTGCATCAGGATGCAAAACCTGGAGTCCTGTGCTCCGTGTCAAGCTTCTCTAGAGGCTTACAGTGTTGTGTGGTTTTCTGCTCTCTGCTTGGGTCAGAGCTGTATCTTGGCTCCACAGAAATGTGCCAGGCTTTCAGCCAGAGAGGCTTGCAACAGGGATTCTGCCTGAGAATACTGTGCAAAAATTTGCTGGGGCCCTGATCTTCCTCAGAGCTTCTCAGTTGCTAAAGCAATGTAAAGGTTAGCAAGAATTACTCATTATAGACAGCCTAGCAAAGCTATTCCCACAAAGAGTCCTAGAAGGGTCATCTCTGAGGTGTATTTGACTGGGTCCACATGATCCTGCCTAATGCAGAGCTCTACTTTCTGGCAGGCTTGAGCAATCAGTAAATCACCTCAGGTCCTTAAACCCACGACTGCCAGCTGTCCTCCTGTAGCCAGAGGGAAAACAGCACTCGCTGAGTTGTGTTGTTTCCCACCTTGGGAAAAGTGGCTTTTGTTTTTCCTACAGTACTCAAATGAAGCTAAGTGCCATTAGTGTAATTTTTGTAACTTTTTCTGGCAGCAGGTGATGGTGAATATATAAATGCAGTTATTCCAGGTATTAAGACTTAGACCAGTCTGAAGCTATAATGACAATATACTGACAATATAATGACAATATAAAAAATGTCAATATACTTCCAAGTTTAGAGAGAAGTGATAGCTTAGTATTACTGCAAGTTTTTTTCTGTTTACTTGTTTCTTTTAGACATATCAAAAAAGATTCAGCTGTTCCAAACAATATTGAATGAGCCTCAAAAATTTTTCCAAACATACAGTGGTGGCTGACTTCATACTAGTGATCCAGTGGCTGAAGAGACTCATGCTGCAAACCTTGTAGAGCATTTTATGCCTTCATCAGTCTCTTAAGGTTAATGTTTTACTGTGCAGATAATTGTATTTGTGTGCTGTTGTCATGGTTGCATAGGTATGGACTTTCTCATTCTGGAAGACAGAGAGGAAATTTAACAGCATGTCACTGAGCAGGTAAAATCACACAGGGACACATGCCTGTGGAAGCAGCAGGATTCTGTTCTTCCTCTTATCTTTTCTCCAGCCCCTCTTCCTCCAGTTCTGCACTCTCATTTTAATCTCTGTGGCACATTCCCTGCTAGGAGCTCCTAAGCTCTTTACCACTAACCTAAGGGTTGATATTGGTAAGAGCCCTGTCATGGAGATAAACAGAAGGTCCAGACCAGTGCAAAGAGCTTCTGGCAGTTCACCTTGCATCTATCTCCCAGCTGCATTCCAGTATAAATCTGCAAGAATTTCAAGGGGTTTTTTCCCCTCTTTGCACCACTTCTTACCAATCTCCTTTTTCTCAGCAATGTTTACATTCATGAATCTTTGGTCCTTAGACTGTCTTTCCTCTTCTGCTTTCAAGGGGTATTTACTGATTTCTTTCTTTCATTGTATTCATGTCTGCACTTACAGGTGAAGTTGGGTCAGGAAGCACAGGCTATGCCAGAAGAGGGGAAAGGATTAGAGGAACTGTCAATGTCCTAGGCCAAAGTTAGACTTCTAGAACCATAGATACCAGTTCTGTCCTCCTGATCCTGGATAGGCTTGAGCAACAGCTGAAGGTCAATGAACCAGCAGACTCCTCTGTCACCATTTGCCATCATGTAGTGAGGCACTTGTTGTGTAACAGGGCTGCTAATGATTTCTCTGTCTGGACCCTTCAGGCAATTTTGTTTTGGCTCCTTCTAACAAACTAAGTGTGATACCAGCAAGCCCAAGCAAATGTGTATTGTACTGCATTATTGACATAGGTAAGGCAGACACTGAAGATGCACCAACAAGATGTCCACAGCCAAGGTACAAATGCTTTCAGTGAGCTGGATATCTGCTTTGGTAACTAAGGGGGCTGGTCTGGTTTGACCAGCCATCCAAGCACTTACTGGTGTCTGAGACCACAGACTGATTCTGCTCTGGAAGTGGAGAAGAAAGAGGTGAGGATGTACAGCAAGTGCTGACAGCCTTCCTGATTTCCCTCAGAAAATCATACTTGGCTAATGTGCCAAAACCTACTTTGCTGCTATTGTGTCCCTGTTGGACCTTTCAAGGCAGCACAAAGATGTTGGCACTTGCTGCCAAGGTGCCTCTGCTTTGTTGTGTAAATGCATTCATAATGTTTGGGATGTATGACTTTAAGAGCTTGGTTTCCTTTGGGTTAGCAAAGCAAGTAATGGGAGTAGCTGTGTCCTGCTGCCACTTTGAGGAGAATGCAAAGAGACAGAAAGCAATTATTCAAGTTAGAATGTGTGCGGAGCATTTTTATTATTGTTATTTATTGTTTTATGGTCACACGAGTAGTGCTGCGCTCCAGAGGAGGAAAAGCGACCCTTCAGCACAGCTCGTGTAAATCACCACAGCTCTGTGACACCTCTGGATTTACACCAGCTTGCTTTCTCTACATCCTGGCCCTTGGGTTCAGCCTCCAAAAATTGCCTTCTGCATTTTAAATGTGAAAAATTGGGACAGCAGGCATGATGAACAAAAGTGAGGGGATAGGAGGAAGCAACCCAGCTTGCTGCCTGAGGTGAGATGCTGGGTGCATGGGCAAAGCATGACCTTCTCTCTCCTTCTGTCTTTTCATCTGAAAAGCTTTGGTAAAACTTTTCATAGTATTCTGACTAATAGTTACACTGGAGAAGGAAATGTACTTGGAAGGCAGGGCGTTTTATTAATCCTTTAGGTGAAAATAGCTAAAACATCTAAATTCTTGTTTGCATTAAAATATGTTGGTTTGTCTGCTTCTCTAGCTGTTTAGCTGGCAGTAGTATTTTTATTTCTTTTAAACATGTAGATGAGTATCCCCTTGTGCTGCTTTATATACATGGAAGCTGCTGCAATGCCTGAAGGTCCAATGTGAGTAACTCAGCCACTTGGTTTGGGCTCAGCCATGATTTAGAGCCTTTTTTAGTTGTTGTGGTTTTCCTCATCCATATCCCAATACTTAAGATTTCCCAGGGTAGGGAAGTGCAGCTACGAAAAACCATGGAGGTGGTTGTAGAGAGTTGGTGAGACATTGTGTAAAAAGAATGTTTTTAGGGGGGTGTGGGAATGAGAATTTCTGACTCCCTTCACTTTGGAAAATTTCCTGAGGCCCCTGTGGCTGCTCTGCTCTGTGCACCTACCACCTTGGGGACCCTGGCTGAGTGGACCACCAGCTGCCAGTGTTCCTGCAGAGGCACAAATTGAGGGTGGCACCCCTCCTCAAAAGAGGGGCAGACACCCCATGAGTTTGCCCTGTTTCCTCCAAGCAGATGCCTCTGGAGTTGTTGCAGGAAAACCAAGGTAGAAGAGGGTTGTGTGGGCTGGCTGGCTGGCTTTCTTTGGGTATGTGGGCTTTATGAAAGCAGAGGATTGGCATGGTGGTGATTGGGTTCCTGATCCTTGTAAAAGCCAAAGCAGTCAATGCTATCAAGATAGATAGGATAGTAAGACAAGGTAGCTTACAAAATTTAATCCCTATTAATTTCCATGGGTTGAAAATTAGGTTAACCTCTGTAATTAGCAAAATAAGACTTTCAATAATCATCCCCAGGGAAAAAAGGATTTCTAAAAAAGCAACAACTCAACAACAAAAAACAACCTTAATTTTTCTCCATCTATTCTATGCTAACTGCTAAGGCACATTTTACTACTGTGTCTTCCAAGCAGCCTAGGTGAGGCGCCCTGCTCTGCCATCAGGCAGCGCTCTCTGCAAAATGTTCCCCCGACATCACCAGCATTGCTGTAATTCATCTTAAGGGTGCTTATCAGTGTGTTTACTGCCAAAACAACTCTGGCAAACTTTCTAACTAACCTTTGTAACTAATATTTTTGACAAGCTGAGATGCCTGTATTTTCCACTCTAGCTGTTAACATAACATTGTAAGTTTTTCATTTCAGCTCAATTGTTGTAGCTCACGTGTTTGACTGTACCTGTATCCTTGCAATCTCGATACTGACAGTGACCTAACTCCAGTTAAAGTGCAGCTAAGCCTGCTGAGGCTTCAAACCTAAAAATGTTCTGCTTGCATTTTTATAAAACAAAATTCGTAACTTTTACAAGCCTAATTTGCAGTTTAACTACACAAAGTTGTGAAGGGCTATATGGAAAGAAACAGAAACTCTTACAGAATTGAAAATTTCTCCTAAAGAAAAGCCTAAGCCGCTCATTGATCTGAATGTAGATTTTATTCTTGCATTTTTTGTAAAGCAAAAAGAGCAGCTTTTTTGCCTATCAAAACGTGGAAAAGGTATTAGGTGAAATATTATTTCAGTCAGTGGAAGGAAAGGGAAAATTGGGTACTTTACCCAAATGAAAATACTTCTCAGCAGAGAGAGAAACATTTTGGAAAGAAATATCAAAATGCTTAATTTTGAAAGTAGTTTGTTTGAACATTTTCATTTCTACTTTTACCTGGACATACCTGTCAGCTAAATTTAATTTGAATTTTCAGATATTTCTAGTTAAACCAGAACAATATTTTAGACTTCTTTTTCTTGGTAGTCGAGTTTATATTTTCTTCATATGAAGACTGCTGTCTAGCAACTATTAGCATAGCAGAGCTGGTATGACCTCCAGAAATAACCTCTGAAACTGAAATTTGCTGTGCATTTGAGCCACCTCCATCACCAAAACAAAAGTTCATCCGTAGTACTGGCTTTTTCTCCAACCTCTTTATGGTGTTTCTGTCCCAGCACGAGTTGTGTTTGGGGGAGTGTGAGGGATTGGGTATTGATATCTTTTGGCACTAGAGAATTACAAAAGTTTGGAAGGGACCTTGAAGGATGATGTGGTCCATCCTGTTGTGGGAAGTGGAGCCTAGATGAGACCAGCTACGTGCTGTCCCATTGGACCTTGAAAACCTCCAGTGATGGACACACTACCGATTCCCTGGGGAGGGTGATCCAGAGACTGACTGACCGTTTCACTGTAAGAAATATCCTGCATCAAGATGGAATCTCTCTTGGTGCAACCTCTACCTGTTGCCCCTTGTTTTGTCCATGTGACCCTTGTGCTCAATCTTTTTCCTGTTTCCCTGCATCTTTGCAGGAACACTGTGCTTATATCCACATGCTTCAGGCAGTGAGGTGCTGGGAAGGGAGGACACATCACTACTTTGCCAGGCAGAGAGACTGTTGATAAACATTGCAGGCAGAATTTGTGGTGAGCCTCATGGAGTTTGGATGAAGCTGCAGGAAGCCTAGAAAAAAAATAGAATAGCTCAGAGAAAAGCAGAGGTAATGAACCCTAATTTCCTGTGTGTTTGTACTTTGAGGAGCAACTCTATGTAGTTTTGCTAGGGCTTGGTCAGAGGGAGTATTCATGGTACATTCTTCTCCCAGCCAGGGTCTTAGACAGTATTTTCACTTGCTCTCCTGCTAACTCCTGCAAAAATCATGAATGTTTCTGAGGGCACTTCCTCCCTGCCAAAGGCGAGGGAAATTGGCTAACGAGCTCAGTCAGTGGAGGGAGGCAAAAAGGCACATACAGAGCATTTAACTGGTTTGGAAGCCAAACCACAAACTTAATCCTTGGAGAATATAGTCATGTGATGTGAGGAGTTGAATTGCCAGCGGGTGTGGAAGTGAGTGGGTTATTATGCTAGCACCCATGGGGATGCCTCAGTGGGTGGGAAACTCCTAAACTTCAGCTTTGATTGGGAAGTGAAATCAATTAGAAAAAGACTGTTATTCTAAAACTGCTTTGCTCACTCTTGTGTCCCATGGTATGACTAAGGGGCCTTGCCAGTCAAAAGGAAAACAGAGAGCTGGGCTCTGGGAGAGTGAAAGCTCCCTGAGGCTGTCAGCGCTACAAGGCCCTGATGCCAGCAGGGCTTCCAAACTGATTTAGAATGAAATGAAATAGTGGGGAGGCATAAATATTTTTCCCTTGTTAAGTTATTTTCCCCTTTTGTGCATGAGCTAATGCGATGGAAAGCGGTGCAGCTAAAATAAGAGCATTTGTTGGGATCTGTGTACTGTGCTGTGAGCTATGGCTGGAAATTGCTCACTGGCCAGCCCATTCCTTTTCTGCACTGTATCACCGTGTGCTCCCAGGCAGAAGGCCCCTGGGAAGTGTAATGAATATGGTGAGGTGACAAATGCAGATGTGGTCAGCACACAGAGCAAGGGCCAAGCTGCGCAGCTGCTTTCGCCATCGTGACTGTGGTTCATCACCTGAACCCAAAGTGAGGGATGTCACCAGCTCTGGGAGAAGGAATAGCAAAAGGGCAGACTTCTAGCAGGACAAGTCATGGGATATGCCACTTCCTTCAGGAAGCAAGAGGGCTTCTCAGAGAATGTGTGCTTCTGAATAAGGTTTTACTTCTTCTCCTTTTGCCACCTATTTGAGAGACTCTCTCTGTTGCATCTTTACCTGGTCTGCAGCATGTTACCACAAAAATTGTAAAGCAGTTCTAGCTGTGAAGTGCCTCATGTTTTCCCATGGTGCACATCTCCTGCAGAGACTTCTCCCTCCTGGCCTGCATGTTCTAAATGAAACTCTCATTTTGATGCATCTTCCATCTGCTTAAGTGTTGGCCATAAATAACAACATATTACAAAATTGCCTTCTTGTCAACACACAGATTGTTTATGTGTCATTTCCTCTATCCTTTGTGTTGCTGCAACTTCCTAGGGAAGGAGGATTTATTGGTATAGCAGCATTTGGGAATTGAACCAAATCCTATGGAGTATGAAATATAGTCAATTTTTGGTACTACATTTTTATTTATTTTTTTATGAGACATCTTCTTTCTTTGACGGCTTAGTATCTCACCATGTGGCATCCACTAGCTTTGCCATATCATCTGTTGTTTAGGGTCTTATATTTCCAGAGTATGTTTGCAAGCTGAGTGTAGAACTGTGAACCACAGTCCCACGGTATTTTTGACTGAAAGCTAATCTGGAATTTCCACTTAATGTAAGCTAATCTTGAGTTACCACAGCCTCATTTTGGTTTCAGATTGAAAGAAGGGCTCTATCAAATTTAAAATCCAGTTGAGAGATTGGTCAAGGGTCACATTAGGAAAAGAAACAGAAGTTTCTGTCTTCTGTGATCCCTAAATCAAATGGGCCATAAATAAGTACCCTTGAGTTAAGTATTATATTTCTTGTGTCAGTAAATTGTTAAAGCTTTTCCATTCAGAAGGCAGTGCACTTTCTTGTGCTCCCTTCCCTAGGGGCTGACTGGGCCTAACTCTTTAGGGACCAGCTGATATTGCTACTGCTCCAAATGCAGAGTTTTACTAGGGCTCACAATTTCCACATTGAGCACTGTGGGAAAGTTGCTCTGTCATTTGAAATGTGGAAATATTGTTATTAAAATTGTTAAAGACCCGTATTTTCTCAGTGATAAGTGCTCTTGTCCCAGCGAGATTTACTCTAGATGCAGGGTATACAATGTGTGCCCAGACTTAGGCCAGACTTAGGGTGGCAGTGGTGGAGAGCTGGGTGTCTGTCCCTTGTTCCCCTGGGCCAGCAGTAGCACGGCTGTCCTTGATGCTGGATTGTGCTATTTCACATTTGTTTTGCAAAAGCAGGCTTCTTGACTTCCTGCTTGAGGACAATTGTATATGTGCTATGTGTGTAGCTCATCCTCACACACACAAGTGTATTTCTGAGCAGAGTTACTTTGAGATGGAAATGCTTGTCTTTCTTGCTTTTGTACAAGGATAGTTTTGTTCCATCCCCCAGAGGAATAGGGTCTGGCTAAGTAAGCTGGGGATATGCTTTTGAGGGAAAAGACTTCATCTAAGCAACAAATACTCCTGTCTCTAGGCCACTCCATTGGACCTGGAGAGTTTTAATGATGATTCAAGAACAAAAGCTCTGCCTAACACGGCCTATTGCCATTTCTGTGTAGACATAAGTCTGAGACATGCTGCTAGCCTTTTTACGTATGTGTAAAAAACATATGTGACAAATTCCCAGAATCTGCTGCTCTAACTTTTCCACAGGGATGGAATTTGGACTGCTTGTTTGCCTTGAGGTTTATTAGATCCTTTGGAGAGCTGACAACACGGATAGCTTTTCTTTAAAAATGGTTTCCTTTAATCTTCACTGAGCTTTCTTGGCTCTACTGGTGCTATGTTTGACAATTAACATTGGTGGATTTTGTGATCACCAAGAGATCACTGGCTTAACTCTGTTTCTGTTCAGATCTGCAGTCTCCCAGAAAATCCTCCTCTTATTTTCCCTTACCCAGAGCTTGCTTATACAAATGTGTACAGAAATTTACCTTTCCTTGCATACATGAATTAGTCCCTTAAAAAGAGTTGATGCTCATCTTCCTTGGAGAGAAAGCAAGAAGGCTTCAAGCTGCTGAGAGGAGGGAAGGTCACCTCAGGGTCTGCAGAGTGCTGGCAGGAAATGCAAAATTTAGCCTCTGCTGTGACAGGTGGGCACATTGTAGGGACCCCAGAGTTCACATAGAATTTGCAGAGAGCCTTGGAAATTTGGTTGAAACCCCCGGAGACATGCAGTGAAATCAAAGCAAACAGGGGGATTATTTATGTTCTGCTTCCTTTCAGGTTTTTTCATTATTGCTTTTTTATTCCTTCAAATGAGAAAGTTGGCTACTCTTGCTTATTTCTGATGAAAATTTGTCTTCTGAGATTTAAAGATCTCTTCAACTATCTAAAGATGTTTAGTCTTTTTGGTGTATTTGTTGCTAAAAGCAGAACAAAAACTTCTGGCTGCATTATGTCTGTAACATGAAGTGGCTCTGTTTTAGTCTTAGTATAAATATATCTTTGTCTTATAGAAAAAGATTTCATAACTGATCTTGTGCTGACCAGTAAATAAGGGGCATTAATCATAAGAGGCAAAACTCATATTTATCAATTTCTTTTTTAACAAAAGTGAATATATTGTCATTTTAAATAGGGTGGACATTCCCCAGAAATTATTATTTTGTTGCCTGTTTAATCTTACACTGCGGTTCTAGGGAGGTATATTACAATTTCTAGATATATTTCTCTGCTTTAAGAGTAGTGATGATTATTAGAATATAAACATATCTGAAATAATCTTCCTTTTAAAGAAAGAAGGAAACTCATCCACTATCCCCCTGGTTTGTAGTGGATAACATGGGAATTTGTTTACATTTCTGGAAGAAAAGATTAAGAACAAGCATTCCAACAGAAAAGGGCAGGGGATTAAACTTTCTGCTTAGGATCTTCAGATCTGATCACAGATCCAGGTCTCTGTGTCTGGTCTTTAATTGCTAGTCAGGCAGAGACATTGATCAGGAATGACATGGGCAAAACTGAGTTTGCCTTGGCATGGAAGTTTGCCCTGTAACTTATGGAAGTCCTTTCCATCCCTGTGGGTACATGATAGGTCCATGCTCTATGGACTTATCTTCCTGACAGGTGTTGCTTCTCCTTGGATATGTGTGGTTTTTGTCTTCCTATACAGAGAATGAGCTATATGCTTAATAAACTGAGAACCTGTTTAAGAAGGAAAAAGGAAAAGTGGATACATTCCCAAGTAAAATGCTAATTATTTATAAAACTCTTTGATTCTATGTGGATTTATTTTGATCTTTTGTCCTTTTCTACATATATTTTCTCATGAGGCTTTAGCCGAATGATCTATATTTAGTGTTTTTCATGTAGAATCCCTGTCTCAGCCTGAGCTGTGCTTGTAGAACTGGTAGCAGCTTACTCTTGGTTGTTCTTCATACTCAAAATTAGTCTCTGTATATTCTTTACTTCATACTGTATCTTGCTCTAAAAACAAGGCATCTTTATTTTCCAAAAGACACTTCCAGTGTTGCTTCCTGCAGTAATGCTGAATAATTGGTTAAGTGAATTATCAGCGAGTGCAACTCACTGTTACCATATTCACCCTGCACCTGAGATACATTCAGAGAGACAGACAAGCTAAAATCAGTAAAAATGTAAATTTATTGTTTCAACTCAGTTATTTTTTGTGCAAATTCTTATTTTTTGCTGTGCCATCAAACAACAGTCTCTAGGCAACTCAGAAGTTTGAGTTACATGCTGCTCTTTGAGAAGGTGGTTCAACCTGAGTGTATAGAATTTGAGGTTCACACTGTTAAAGATCATGCAAAACTTTATGGTTGCCAAACATTATAAATATAAAAATGTAGTGTTCCAGGTCATGGCCTTCATGCTCTCTTTTTCATGCCACTGAGGTCCTGCTGGACAAAAATGAGAGCCAATACATGGATGCTACTGTGTTTTATTTTCCTTGTAGTCCTGAAAAGCAGGTCTGGGGAAAAGGATGATATCACCATATGTGCCATTTCTTGGGGGGATGTTCATAGCCAACAAATTAAAGCAAAGTCAGAGACTGAAGCAAAACATGGGAAATATGATTGTGCTACTGTTTTTTAGTGCATCTAATGTTAGACTTGCTAACAAGTCTCTGCCCAGTGTTCCCTGCATGAGTTTTTTTCATTGTTAGCTAGCTTCTGTTAGGTGTTTGATGCTGTAGGAAAAAGTGGTGTTAGCACTGAGCCTCGTCCTCATGTGTAACTCATCAAAGAGTGCCATTTCTGATAAAAGACTGCAGGTTCTCTTACCATTATAACTAGATACTGCTCAGCTTTCTTGTTGAGCAGAACTTTTTTCCCTGCTTCATTTCCTATGTTCTGTTTGTTGAGATTTCCCTGCATTTTTGCAGTTGGTTAGAGTTTGACCCTTCTCCCCCTGCAGTTAGAGCTCCTGCATGATAATGAGAAACAACTTAATAGTACTTCTACTGCTTTGGGATGGAGGCAGAGATGCTGTTCTGAGGCCCGTTCTGAGCATGTTTTATGTACAGTTATGAAACCTAGGCTGCTAAGAAGAGTAGAGCTGTCCCCACTGTAGCAGCCAGCTTGATTTTGACTCCAAGGACTGTAAAAGAAAGTTATCAGACATTTTCACCTGATTTTCTTTTTAGCATTTTAAAATTGTTTCTCTCTTGGAGAAATGTGTACATTTGGGTCATCTCTTTTAAACTTGTGCACAGAGATAGCTCTTAACACAGATGATGCTGTTTAACCGTGCAAAAATGTGTAGCATCCATAGGCTAGCATATTCAATAAAGCTATTGCTTTATAGGAGTCTATTTAGACATTTGCAGTCCCTTGCTATCCTGCTTATGAGTTACTGGTGGAACATCATGCTTGCCAGCAGGTTCTGTGCTGTGCCTTGCTGTCTCCCCTCTAAGTGGAGTCATATTTCTGTGTGATACAGCAGTGAGGATGCTTCATGAGCAGTGCTGTTCATCTGAGTGTGGTGGGCTGCTGTATGAGAATGTCTTGAGTCCTTGGTCCCCTCTGTTGTTTGGCAACCTGAATTGTGGGGCTGTGAAATGCTTAGTACAAGGTCTGTCCTGCTCTGGCAGAACTTGAGCTTTAACAATGTGTCTGGAGTATTTTCCATGGAGTTCCTGACCTTTTAGCAGTCTTGGTACACAAAGCCCAAAAAAGTTCCCTGCTCCCCTAATATCTGGCAACTGAAGAACTTTATAGTGTTATTGCTGCTTTCTCCTATTACTCTGTACTGGAATGAAAGTTACATCTTCCGGGAATGCTGCTTTGCCTTTGATCTCACAGATAGAGCTGAGGGTAGAGCCAGGGCTGGGTACATCGAGAACACAGTGAATGTGAGCAGAAGCAGGTTTCTCTGTTACATTCATTTCCAGATAGCCAAGCAATTAGCTTCAGGACTTCAGAAAACTATTGCTGTTGTGTTCTGACCCTTCAGAAGTGGCTCCACAAGAGCCATTACCATTCAAGCATTTGATATAGAAGTGCGATCTTCACTCACATGCTGCTGATGCATACAATATGCAAGATGAATTTTCTGCTCAGACACTCCCCAGCTTATTGTAGTAGAAAACTGTGCTTGGTGCTACATTGTTTCTTTTGCTGTACATTCTGTGTTATATTTCCAATGCTTGATTTAGGCTTACAGATTTCTGGAGTTAAAAGATGACAGCATAACCTTGGAACTATTTCAAGACAGTGTGGCAGGTAATAGAGGCCCCAAATTTATATTTGGTAATATAAAAATGGCTTCTATAAAATTTAATATGGACATAGAAATATTATTATGACTTTTCAAATCACTGCAATGGAAAAGCTCCCCTGCAAGGTTTTCTGTCCAGAGGCAGCACTTGGCAGTGGTGGTTTCCTCACTTAGGTTAAATGCATCTTTGTAGTTTTCAGTCTTGCAGGGTGATGGTAAGAGAGGAAGTGGTAGAAAAAATAAATTAGATTTTTATTGTTGGCTTAGTTTCAGTAATCTGGGAAGTTTTTAATAACTGTAGCTACTTGAATAATTTATAAGATGCATCTCTGGTTTTTTTCACATTAATTATTCGATAATTTCCCCTGATTATTGTTGTTTTGTAATTACAGTGGTGCCTAGAGGATCAAATTAAGTTGAGGGTCTCTGTCTACTAAGATGGAGTTCCTTCCTAAAGAAGCTGCAAACTAAGTTTCTGTGATAAAGATGGAAGAAAGAAGATAAAACAGTTTGCTCTGGGTTATAGCAAAGACTCTGGCAAAGTTGCCATCTTTTTGTAATCCTTAATGCCAAAATGACACACTGAAGGTTTGTCTTTAATGCCCAAAGGGGTATTTAATAGAACTGAGAAGTCTAGAAGGAGAAATGAAATCCATTTTGTGCCAATGGGAATGAATCCATGAAGGCTTGGATGTGAGGGCTATTTTAATAGCTTTTCCTGAAGCATTTGTTGTCTATCATAGCTTGACCTCACGACAAGTCAGAGGTCTCTGACTCTGTCACATGATGTCGTTCTTAGGCTGAACTCAACAAAATTCAGTATAAATTTCTGATTCATCTGCATGCTTTCCATTGCCCTGACAAGAAAAACTGTTGAAACTGTCTAATTACACTTCTGTGGTTTTATATTGCTTACTGTAATTTGTTATCTTGGTTTAACTTATGTACAGTGTTTGCCGTTGTAGGTGAAGTTTGAGAATTCAATAAATTATGAGATTGAATTATTTGCATTAAAAAAGTAATTTTGAAATAAGATTGCTCCTCTGTCATGCTATAATTGAAGACTGAAACATAATGAGAGCGAACAATTGTTCTTCTGTGGTTTTCACCAAGCCATTAAAAACAAGGGAAAAAGAAACTTTGAGAACCACAAACTCACTCTCTCTGTTTTAGTTTAACAGCAAATCAGAAATATAGCTGCTTGCTGAAATCGAAACAAGTAGCTCTGTTGTGTTTAAGACCAAAGAAACAGAAATGAATTAAAATATTTTATGAATAAGGTAATTTGCTTGAAGATGTATTGTTCTCTGCCTTTTAGCATTACAAACCTTTTTCCAGTTTCCTATTGACTTAGACCAACAGAGATCCTTTGTGCTTGCAGTCAGATTTTGGTGTAAGCCAGTGAAAAGGAGAGATGAGTCCCAGGGGATGATTCAACCCGTGTCTCTTAGAAGGCCATGAATGAACTGCACTTTGGTGTAGCTTTTCTTTCTCTATTAGACAACCTTAGAGGAGGAAGTTAATCCTCAGGACATGAATGCTTAGGACTGAAATGTCTTATATTTGTGGTTTAGGAAAATAAGGAATAGGTTCTGGGAAAATAAATATTGCACATCTAGGTTTGTTTTTTTTTCTTGAAATTGCAAGGAATCCCAGAAAAATTGTTCAGAAAAATTGTTCATTGAATCTCAGTGGCCAGGTCCTCCTTTCCTCCTATCTGAGAGAGGATATATTTGTTGGGGTTTTCTGGTCACATTTGTTTGAAAAGTTCTTAAAAACCTTCAAGTAGCCAAGATTCCAAACAATACAGAGTAATTGGTTTTCCTGCTTCAGTGGTCTCTGACCCCTTGAAGTTCCAGTTGCAATTAGGAAGATGGTTTTAAAACTAAAAAGCTAACTTGTGCTATTTTTGTGTGCACTTGTGCCAAGTTTTGTAATTTTTAGAAGAACCACCAGGCATCTGTGCTGTAAAGGATTCCTGGAAACACTTTGCTATTACAAAGAGATTTACTGTATGTTCCAAAACAGAACACTGTCTCATTCTTCATGTGTCTCAATGTTTGGAGGATTAAAATTCAGGTGTGTGGTGTTGTGTGTATGTGTGTGGTGTTCCATTTTGATTGTCTTAAATACATTATTTTGACATCTGCACGTTCCTTGGCACATAACCAAAGTTTCTTTGCTGCCTGTGGACAGATACTTGGATATGGAAGTATCAGTATCTTTAAGGGGAATTTGCCTTATTTTAGGCAGTAGTGGAGACTCACATGCCTGTGTCCAGAATGGTATTAAGGAGGTTCACCTGTGATTAGCAGGAATGCAAGAGGTGCCTTGAATCCTTTGAAACATATAACATTAGAGCTGTGCCAGAGAAAAAGATCAGTTTGCTGCTGCAGGGCCTGGAATCTGATCACCAGCTCCTAAAACAAAACCCCTCCAGTGAGCCTAAACCTTTGTGGCACCTGGGTTCTATCCCATTAGGTTTCATTGATTTGTTGGTCACACCTTTTCAGTCTGCTTAGCTGGACAGGTATTCACTCCATCACCCAGAGGGAAAGCGGCTGGCTGGGGATATGGTAATGAGTGACGTAATTACAGAGGTCACCAGGCAGCCTGGCTCTATATCAGGACTCGTGTGACTTCTTGATTATTCCCAGGTTACCAATGTTTTCAGGTCTGTTTATTTTCAGTAAAACATTATTGGTGCATGAAATTACTGCTAAGATCTCAAGAGGTTCCAGAGGAGAATGTTAATATTGTTAGGATCTCGCAGTTAAAAAAGGAAGCTGGGAAAAGGTGCACAAAGGTAGGGGAAGCAGGGTCTAATTATAAGCCAAATTAAAGTATCTGAAAGAATACAAAGTGTAGTCTAAGAGACTAGTCTAAGAGAATAGACAAAACAGAAAACAAATCCATCTCTGCACTGTGATTTCTTTGACAGAAACCAGGTTGTGCTCTGGTTTTACAAGAGCATTGAGATTCCTTAACAAGAATACTTGGGAAAAGAGAAGGATATAAAGTAAACCCATTATAGAAGCTTTTTTGTGTAGTAATCAGATGGGTGGTGATGGAATTCTGTGCACACAGCAATAGGAAAAAGGTTGGTTTCTGGGCCCTCAGACCCACTCCTAAGGCCAGCATGGCTCTCCTGCGCTTACTCTTTCTCAGCAGAGATAATTATATATGTCTAGGACCCTGAACGTTGGCTCAGCCACTGGAGCTGAGTGATGCAACTGAAGACCTGAGTTAACAGCATTGAAGGTGTCAGACACGTTTTAAATGGATTAAACAGAGTGGAAGCTGTCTGTTTATACATCTCAGCAGGTCAGGCTGAAGCTTAACAAAATGTTTAATGCATGTGCTTAAATCCATTCCGCTGCCACAGAGCAATGGTAGTCCATCTGTAACATTCAGTGTTGAGGCTCCAGTGGAGATGCTGTGCTGACTGACTTGCTGGCCCTAGGCTCACATGGTGTTTCTAGATGTACATTTTCCTTCCTCGCAAAACTCCTTCCTATTTACCACGCTGGTTTAGCTGGAGTGTGGCATCAACCAAAATATCAGGGTGTTTCCTGAGACTGAAGTTGGCTGCCTCTGATAGTTTGTAGATACAATGGGTGTTTCACAGCAGAACTCGAGTGGTAACTGAATCCCTTTCTGTTTGGAAAGATTGTTCAGCTAAGAAGTGCCCTGCAGCTAGATCCAGGAATTTGTTCTATTATTTCTGTGGATGTCACAGAGGATCACTTATTCACAAGGATCCTTGTGTTTTTCTGACTTCTCAGTAGATATATGCTTTTTAAACATTTATTTTAGCATTAGGGTTAAAAGTGGCATTGCATTCACTTGTGTTTTCATTCATTCAAATAAATGGGATTATTAATTATTATTTATTAATTTCTTTAGCTACCCTTTCAGCTCTGTAGTCGAAGAGATTTCTGGACTAGAATGGAAGTTATTTTCTACTTTTGGTGAGATAATTTTTTTCCCAGAGCCTTTATTTGTTGTTCTTATCCCTAGCCTTAGCTACTTAGTAGCATATTCCTCTGAGGAAAATAAACTATGAAGTACAAATTGTCTGCACAAAAAGTAAGATTACAGAGTAGATAGATAAATTCCTTCAAGGGAGAGGAAAGAAAAGAGCAAAGAAAGGCTGGAGTGTAGAAAAAGATAGAGGAGAGGTTTCTTTGAGAAATGAAGGTAGTAAGTCAGGCTGTTCTCCTGGGTCAGCCATCCATGACCATCTCTTATCTTCTAGAATTTCCAGCTGCATTTGGGAAGTGGCACGTTTCACTTAAGGGTCTCCATGTCTTGGTGCATATGCAATTTTTCAGGGGTGTCCTCACCAGGTACGAGAGCTGAGCGTTCAGTTGCTCTGAGATTCACTTGGTGAGTTTGTACATTTAATGCGTGTTTCATAAGCTCATTTCAAATGCCCCTTTGCTGAAGTACAGTCACCATGGCCAGCACAATCACATTCAAGCTGTGTGACTCATGGCAAACTGGAATGGCAAGGCCAAGCACTGCTGCTGTTTGTAGGATTCTGTGAGATATTTAATGAGAAACCTGAGATCCCTGCTGCAGGGTAACGGAGTGGTTTACCAAACCGCATGGTTTACCAAAGACTTCAGTAGAGTCTCTAATCCTGGACATTTTTTAATCTCTACTGGATGTTTTTTCCACAAGATGTTCTCATTCAAGTGTACTTTAATTTAGGAGAATAGTTTTCCAAAGGTCAGGTACAGTATTGCTGAGATATTTAATGTCTTTCTTTCTTTCTTTACATTTCTATAGACACTTAAGTAAATGGTTTCAGGGGATACCAAACACAAGAAAGACAGAGAGACAAGAGGATTTGTGCTGAATGAAGTCCAGACTGAAAGCCACTGAAGCACAGTTCTCCATAATAATAGTTGTGTGTACCTGGCACCATAAAGTGTTTGTGTCAACCATATTGTCTCAATTTTTCAGCTGCTAAAGAAAGTATAGATTTTTCAAGAGTTTGCAAATCAATAGTCAAGAGACATTTCCATTCAGAAACACCAGTAAAATAGCCTAGCACCTACATTGTGTGCAAACTGATGACCTTGGTATAAAGCCTATAACATAATAAACTTTGAAATAAGGTGGGAGGAAAGTGATTCAGGAATTACAAGCTATTTGGAAATTATATGACAGTGCATCTGTGTATTTCAGGAAAAATCAAAAGCTTCATGATAACTACTTAGAATTTGCAACAGCTCAGTACAAAAACAGCATCAGAGGTAATTTCTTTATTTAGCAATATTTTTTTGAAGAAAAATACAACAAAATTATTGGTATGTGGTTTGTATTTTTAACTGTGAAGTGACCACAGGAGGACCGGGGCTAAATACCTTGACACCTTTCTTTTTCCAGTCCTTCATATGCTAAGCTCTTGCAGCAGTCATTGCTGGTAGGGTACCCTGAAATGCAGGCTTTGACACAGAATATGCTCATCCTCCAAATTTTTCTGGGAAGGGAAATAAACAAGCATTGTTCCTGGTAGCAGCTGAAAAATAACATCCTTGGCTCCTTTTGAACAAGATCACAAAATACCTTCTGAAAAATAAATCTCTCTATTTCTGACCTCCTGTTTTAGTGTGGCCAACCTGATCTGGCCACTGGTGTTTTTCTCAGTGCATTTCTTTGATTTGGAACCAAAGTGAGGCATCCAACTGTGATGTTTGCTTTGATGGAACCACTGAATAGGGCAACTGGCAACTAGTTAATACTGCTGTCCCTAAAGCAGGATTCTTTCACCCAGTGATCAAGAGCCAATCCACAAAAGGAGTTGAGGTATTTGATTTAATTACCATTCTGCAGAATAGGGTGCCAGGCATCAAATGCTCCCAGCACACCTTCTAGGAAGCAGACAGCCTTTTATCCAAAAAGGGAATAAAGAATGAAAAATACAGAAAGAGATGTCTGTTCACTCACAATTATATAACAAAATTCTTCATGCATGTGTGGTGGTCTTGATCTGATTCATTTTGTTATCATCTGCATATATAAATTTCCCTGGATGTGTGTTTCTTGCATTACAATCATCTAGGGTAACTCGAGGTTATATTTTCATCCTATCAGCAAAGACCAAGTTATTATTTAATCATATACTCAATTACAGTTTCTGCTTGAGTCTATTTGAACAATTAATTGTCAGTGAAATAAGGATTTATAATATTCTGTTCCTGGGGACACTTCACTCTTCCATTGCTCTGGTACACTGTTGTCATGGTTTAAAACCCTACCCAGAGTCAATGTGAACTTCTTTGTGGATTTTTAACCTCAACTGACATCAGATTCTCCCCTTTGAGACTTATGGACATATCCACAGAACATTTCTTAGAAGTCACACCCTGTGTTTGAAGAAAACCAGTTAATTCTGTCGCCAGAAAGAACACAATAAACATATATATTTTGATTTTGTGATAGATTTTGGTGCATCATTATAGTCTTTAAGTGCCCTACAGCTGTATATGCAATCACCAGAACAATGTAAAGTTCCCTTTTCTTTCTGCGGCTCATCTCTCCAAGTGTGGATATAAAGTTTCCATCTTGAAAGTTGTGTCCTGTCCAGGGACAAAGGTGCTTGCTGACTGAGGTACCTGTGTAAAGATAAAATATGCAAAACAGACACAAATAACCTTTTATCGTTCCTTTCCCTTTAACATGCATTTGATTGCCTCAATTGCCCAATGTTTCAGCTGGATATGACTTCCCCCACAATAATTCAAAAGGACTCTCTCTTTCACTGACTCAATAAGTGAGTCTCATCAAGACATCTATATATTTGATCTGAGCTGCCAGGCAAAACTTTGAAAAATTTTAGTTTTGTTTTCAATCATGTTCTTCACCTTTTTGCTTGACTGGGGCCAACAGATGGTGTGTATATCCCATTAAATTGCAGAAATTTTGATACTTCTTGGACATTGGTTCCCATCTGAATTTTTTCATTTAGATTCTTGAGATCTCATAATTTCAGCAGTTCTGAGAAAGTGTTGGAGTTCTCCACCATTCTTCTGTTTTGTTTTTTAACATTTTGATATTTCTGCCAATGGATCTTTCTTCTTTCATCAACTTATTCCAACAAAATTACATTGTTATTGTAACCTTGCCATTGTTCCAGAGGCAATATATTTTTGCTAATGTTACCAAACAGAGTAGAGCTGTTTTCAATTCATAAGGGAGCTCAGTATAGCACAGCTGCATCTTGCTTTCCATTAAGGAATTCTCTGATTTGAAGGCAAAAATTGTTTTTCTTTGTTGTCTAATGGGGTTAAAAAAAAAGTATCTTTTAAGTCCAAACCCAGTAAAATAAGCATTTGTTTCTGGAACTGAGGATATCAAGGTGTAAGGAGGTGGGGTATGTGTATATGTACATATATTCATAGTTATTTGGTTTATGACACTTAACTTCTGTGCCAGTCCATATTCCTGAGAATGAGGCTTCTTTACTGGTAAAATAGGAGTATTTAATTCAGACTGATACTCCCTAAGCAGTCCATACTGCATGGCAGTATTTATCAAGGGCTCCAATCCTTTACATGCTTACAGTCTAATAGGGTATTGATTTATCCTTGCTGGTTGTGCTCCTGGCTTGAACTCTAGTGAAGCTCCACATGGAGCTCACATTCCCTGCTTTGTGTAGTTTCTCTGAAGCCTATCCCCCAGAAGGATTACCACATTGTGTATTGGATCTGGGATGTCAATCTCAGGTTCATCTGAGATCTGGTCCATTAGTAAACAGATTTAAACCTTCTGTGCTGTTTCCTGTGGGACATATAACTTGTACAGACTTTTCTTAAAGTTTTTTTGAACATTTAACTTGCATCCTGACAATGGAAAGGACATTCTGGAATATGTGTGTATATATATATATGAACTCGTGGGGCAGTTTAGTATCTACATTGTACATTTTGTAGGTTGCCAGAATGGCTGCAAAGTTCTTTTTCCCATTGCTCCAACCATCACTATTGTGACACAACTTACAGGCCCTTACTGCTCATTATTATTGAATGTGAGGCTCTGCTGTCTATTAAGAGCTCTATTGCTTTGTTCCTCTGCTTTATTGGAAGTACAGCATCTGCTGGGTATGCTTTGATACTTTCCCCCACTCTCCTTCACTCATCAGAATCCTCCAGCATTGTAATGTTAACATCCTCTAATTGACCCATACTGCCTACAAGGAGCTCATTGATTCAGGCTCAAGGTGGGGGAGGCCTTTTGGACCCCAGAATCTCTGCCTATCCTTTTGCATTCTTTGATATCAACCTCTTCTGCAATAAAAAAGTGTTCCACACAATCCCCCTTCCATTAGGGTCATGAGTCAGCATAATGCTTTCTAGAAGTTGATATATTCCTGCTGGATTTTCTGGATTCTCTGAGTGTAAACAGACAGACCAAATCAACGAGTCTGAAGCATTAAATGGAACTTTTACAAAGGGCTGGCAAACCCTCTGTCCCCACTGTTTGTCTTAGAGGTACCTTTGTCACTGGCTGAGTACGCCTTCAAGTCCAGCCTGCAACAGGACTAAAATTTTCATTTTCCATAGCTCAGTGTCAGTCTCTTGCCTCATCCAGATGGTGATCTTGGTTCTGAGGAACAAAAGAGGGATTTCCAAGGCAGTGGAACTGTAAAGAAGGGCAAGTCTTGCCTTGACCCTTGCCCAGTTCTTGAGATCAAATGCTGAGTGTTCCAATAGCAGGAGTGGGAATGACAGGCTAGTTTTGTGTCTTCATTCTCATCTCTTCCGTTTTTTGACATGTGTTTTTTGGGAGCGTATACTTCTCAATCCATGCATCAGGCATGATTTATTAGAATTTGATTCTGTATCTTCAATACTCATGTAAGTTCTTCAAAACAAAATCTTAACATTTTGTTACTGCAATGTGTACTTTTTTTTTTAAACTGAGCTAGGTGAATAGTAGACTTTTTTTCAGATCCTGTCCAAACTCAGGCTTCATTCTGAAGGGACCAAATGTATTTTCTATAGTGAATGTACTGTATGCTGACTCAGTGATGTCTCCCTTCTTCTGGCATGGGGATGAAGGGGAGAATTTGTAATCGAGTGCTCTGTGTGCTGTGTAACTTAGGAGCAATCAGTGATCAGGAATGATGGGTTACAAATAACTCTGACTGAGGACTTGTTGATGTTTACCACTGTATTCCCACAGGTAAGGTGTACCCCTCCTCCCCCTGGGCCTCTCACCTACACATACCTCAGTGTTCCTTCTCTGAAAACTGGAAAATGCTGCTTCTTTCTGTTATCACACTTCTGGAAACTTAGAGCTTGAAGGAAGCATGCTAAACAGGTGCTGAAATAGCTTGGGTACAGATGAAACTTGCTGTGTGCTATGCTCCTACCTTGAGACTGCCGCATGTATTAAATAACAATAGTAAAATCCCTTCCGTTGGAAGACTTACGGTAAAAATGATTGACATGCTGCAACTGTTTTGATCTAAATAATTCAAGCATGTTGTGAAGAAGCAGTGTTGGAATGCCTTAATTCTTCCAGATTATCATGTTCTGTCAATAGCAATGACCTGAGACTGTTGGTGCTGCATAGATGAAGGCATGCTTGCATTTTGGAGCACTCTTTTAGCTGTAATTATCACTGTTGGTGATTATAACCTGTGATATATACCCTGTGGTAATGCCTCAGGAAATCTTCTGTAGGGTTTTTTGTGATGATAATTATCTTTTCCCTGGATAAGTTTCTCTTCTGCTTGGCAATAGCACTGGACAGTGAATTCCTGTACTTGAAATACTTTCCATTTTGTCCTAATTTAGTTAAAACCAAACCACAGCTGAAGCAATCTAAGAAATCTAAGCTAAATTCTTATTTAGATGCTTTTCAGTAGTTTGAAGGCTGTAAAATTAACTGGACTCTTGTTCCATTGTCTGCTGATCTGAGACAGCGTTGAAAACACCACCTTGCCTCCTTTTAGATTTCACAGTGGAAATGATATCTGGCATGGAGATGGATCTGCATGCAGTCCGTCTGACACTGGGATGCCCTGCAGGTGGCTGTTTGGTGCTTAGGCACCACCTCACATAAAGTATCTTGATATTAATGGATTAGAAACAGAGCCTAGAAATTAGGGACTCTTATGTCCAGTCCTTCAGATCCAGTTCTCTGGCCTTTCTAGCAGAGCGACTCGTTATCAAGTTATAGACTGTGCAGCCCAGATGTTGAACTTGATCATCATTTGCTCATCTCACATGTCTAATCCACATAGAAATGGTCTTGCATCTGCTTGGGGTAGTATGAGCAGGGTGAAGTCCGCAGTAAACTTTCCTAAAGTGTTGTACATTATGGCTGTGTTCCCTGTTCTGCTTCTCTGGACAGATGAGATATATCCTCCACCTGAGTGGCCCCTGCTGTGTTAATGATGGGGTCCTACCTTTGTGGTGTTTAGAGGCAAATTAGCCTTTAAATGCTCTGCATAATAACAATGAGGAATCAAAGTACATTTTAGTTTCTTGCCTGTCTTTTTTATTGTATCAGTGGTGGTTAGGATGCCAGATTAAAATTCTGATTTTAATGATGAGCTGCTTAACTTTTGGCATTAACAATCTTCAGCTAAAAAGGGGAAATATGTCCAAACCTGCTCTACAGCTAACACCTTAAGTTGAAGCCTCAATTTACCTTTTCCTTTTGAGGAGTTTCCACAACACTTGCAGTCTGATTTTTCTAGTGTCATCAGTATCAATCAAGCCTCATAAATCAAGCTGTAACTACAAGCCTTTTATCTGTGAATTTTATTTGCAGTGCAAATAGGAGGCTTCAGGAGGTGAAACTGCTGTCATATGAGCTATATTCACCTGCCTGGAGCAGCACTCAGACTATCCAGGTCTCTGAGAGAGAGAGCCTTGTTCTTGGAACTGATCTACAAATAGACTTCCAAGTCAGGAACCTACCACACACTGTTGGCATACACTTGAGCTGCACTGAAAGATGGCATGGTACTTAGAGCCTTTCCTTGGGATATTGGCATTTGCCCCTGCTTTGACACAGATTTCTTATGGATTGCAGGTGCTTTACTTGGACTTTGCATGGGAAATTGCAAGTGAGTCATGTGTGAGTAGCCAAGGACTGAACAACTGTGTTAATTATCTTGCAGAAAAGCTATAGCATGTGAGAACCTTTGCTTTTTATGTTCTACATAGGTTTTTAAATGTACATTGTCATTAAGCTATTAAGTTTCCACATTTTCTTGATCCTAACATGTGGACAAGTTCTTTTTTTTATATATAATTTGCCCCATATAAAAAAGGGATAGCAGTTCTCAGTTCTTTCACAGAAGTGTCAAAAGGACAGAGGCTTGAAAAGCTGTTGCTGGTGGAGATGGAATGTTGTCTCTTCCCTGGTAAAACAAATGAGAGCGGACTTGGATGGGGGTGTTGCTCAGCCTCTCAGAATCCAGGGCCACAGTTTGCTGCATAGTTGGTCTTCAACTTTCTTCTAGTGCTTCTGCTGTTGAGGTGAGAAGTTGGAAAGGTTAGGATGGGGAAAAGGTCATCTTCTAGTGTCTAACAGCTCCTACTGCCAGATCATCCTGCCTTTTGAGCTGCAGTAAAACTCAGAGCACTGTGGTCCCCGCTCTGAGGCAGCTCCAGTTGCTAAATTGTGAGTGGAGTAATTCAAGTTTGGACGGTAATTGGGGTGGGGCTGTTTTCCAGGGTCATTCACCTAGCTCTAAAGGGTGACAGGACAGAGCCTTTTGGATTACTGAATCTAGTTTGTCACTGAAAACAGTTAAGATTTCATTCAAATACTTGGATAATATGTCTTGTGTCTAAATGAAGACTGTGTGTATTTCTGATATTTTGAAAAATATCCTTTAAATACCTAGATCAAATGACTAATGCATTCTTCAAAGTGAGGAGAAACTCCTGTGGACGATTTTTCAAAGCTTGACACCTTCCTAGCCAATATACTTGTTCTCAGCAGAATAAATGGAAGCAGCTTTTCTCTAGCATGACTGCTGGCTATTTCACACAGCTGCCTTGATGCTCTTTAAATGGAGCCCACAGAGAAATCATTGAAACAATAGAGGAAGGGACTGAAGTTGCAGGGAGCTAATTATTTTTCAAACATGGAGGTTGCGAAGTCTTATTTTGATCTCAGCCAGGTAAGTGAACTGGGTTTAGAAAACTCATTTAGGAATTAGTGAAGATATTTTTCCTGATGTCTGCTTGCATGCATTCTGTGGGCACATCGTGTATATAAGAAATGGCCAGGCTAACTTAACTGCTAGCTCTGAATCTAGTCTGACAAGTATTAAGGAGTGGTCAGCTATGGGTGATTTTGAAGGAATTGTTACAGCACTCCTTGCTAGAAATTGCACACCATCAATTTTTGCCATGTTATTTCTAGATCTCCTTTGATAAAATTCTTATTTTGCTTTTGTCCTTTGCAAATTCATGAGTGGTACAAAACAATTACCTGAAGCCACAGAGCAGATCTGAACTTAAAGGCATTCAGACATTTCTTTTCTCTTCAGATATATGATCGCTTGGAATCTCAAAACTGTTTGGGATATGGAGTGAGGAGAGAGAACTATATCTTTGTTTTATTTGCATAAACACTACAACAAGGTGATGCCGCTAGAGGAAATGCAGTTGTTAATATTCTGGAGTGAGTTATATCAGGCATGAGAGGTAGTTGTAGTTATTCTGCTCTACTTGACAAAAGTGTGAACCTGGTTATGATACTGGTTTCTACTCAGATATTTCTAACTCAGGTGTTCCTGAGCTCATGGAGGTTCATCTTAAAGGTCCCATGGTGATTCCTTATCTCTTTTACCAGGAATTATAAGCTCTAAATGTTACCTTTAAGAAGAGAAAACTGCTTGTTCAATCTAAAAAAATTCTTTTCCTGTGCAGAAAGAACTCACAAGAGAAGAGCAACGAACAATGAAAAACTAACCTCTCTTTGAGGTTAAGCCAAGAAGTAATTAATCGAATTGGGAGCAATAGAGATCCTAGCTTGTTATTGGGAAAAACTTCTTTGCTTTAAGCACTGCAACTATGTTGCCCACATGCTCTGGCAGAAAAGTTGAGTATACTGCACACAAAGAGGGACAGAGAGACACTATTTTATCATGTCTCTAGGTTGGACATATCTTGCACTTCTCTGTTTGTTTGATTGGCTTTTTTTTAGAAAGGGCGTAATAAGTGAAGACTTCTCATTCTTTATGATTTTGTTTTTCTAAGACAGAACATTGCACCGAGATCCCTACAGGACTTCCATGAAACTGTACTGCATGCCACAGTCAGACTTTCTCTACTCTTGATTATTCAGTCTCTCATCATCCTTTCTGTGGAGCATTCTCAGTCACCCTTAGGGAAGGAGGATTCCCTTTTTTTTTAAAAAAGGTAAATTTGATGCAAGGGAGAGTTCTGAAAATAGGCAAAAACTCTTTATTGCATTCACCTATGCAGTAAAATATAAGCAAATGCATTAAGCACTTGTATTATTTGCCATGCCAGGAGGTAGGAGCTCCCTCATGCAGCTCCCTCATTGAGCTCCCTTCATGCTCTGTGACGCTCCATCCATAAGCTCCCCCTTATGGATGAGACGTGAGTTGGATGAGCTGTTAGTTGGAGTGCTGCTGTACATCCTGTTTGGACACACAGGTGCTCCCACTTGTCACTTGTACAGTGTTCATCAAAGTGTTCCTATCTCAGAAAATGCAGCACTTCCCTGCAGCCTGGACACTAGCTGATAGATGTGTGAAACTGCACACTCCATAGTTCTGGATAAATGGAGTGCTTGCTTAAAAGACAAAGTGCAGGGCTCGTGAACCTATGCCTGTACGGTGTAAATAGAATTCAGTTTCTAGTCTCTGTGAGATACCAGTTCAAAACTTTGCTGTGGCGTCAGTGGATAAATGAGGAGTACCTTAAGGGTTCCTGCATTCCAGAGTCAAAGTGTTCGTATGGAGAAAAAAGAACATTTCAGACATCCACTTTAATTTTGATAGATGAAAAAAAGAAAAAACAGTCAGACCTTCTTAGGTGGTTTTCTCTTGTATGGCTTGAAGCAGCTAACATTTATATCCTGTGCTAAGGGCCCGGGTTCCAGAGAAACTGACTGCAGATAACAATAGTTTTCTAATAAAGAGATCACAAATTACATAACTTAGACAACTTAGATTATATCTGTGCTCCAATTTATTTTCCTGGTTCAAATCCAACCTATCTGTGCTTATCTATTACTTGAATTGAGTTCTGCTATGCAAAGGAAAGGCACATTTGTATTGCTGAGTCCATGTGTACACTGCCCTGTTTGTGCAGAGACATCTCTGGAACAATATTCAGTGTGAGATTCCATGCGCAAGTAGTTTCAAAGGAGATTTTTCAAGATGCCTTTTTTTTCTTTTTTAAAAAAAAAATCTTCTTTCTTTCAGGAATTCTCTCCCATCCCTTTCCTCATTTCTAATCCAAAAGCCTTAACCAAGATGCTTCTGTCCCCAAATGATAAGCCCTTTACACTAGTCATGAATGGGAAGGATTGGTTGAGAGAAAGATCCTAGTGATCAGTGATCACTAGGAATTGCACAGCATGTTCCACAGTTGAAGACTATTTCTTTTCCACCAGCGTACCAGTTTGTTCTTATATAAATGGTATAATTACAGAAGAACCACAGCAGAAAGGGGTGATGTGGGAAGTGTGTGCACCTGCACTATTCTGTCTCTTGATCAAAGAAGGTGGATTCCAGAACAAGGACAAGAAGGTGTGCTGGTTTGACCTTGGTTGGTATTGGGGAGGAAGGAAGGAAAGACACCCCTGGAAATAGTTCTCCTGAAAGAGGCTCTCGAGAACTTCAGAGAGAGTCAGTGTCTGTTCAGTTCTGAGAACTGACACCTGTGTAAGCCATTCAGAGTCAAGATCCACCCCTGTGAATACCCATTGTGAAGCCCGGGAAACTCTGAACTCTCTCTCTTCGGCTTCCGGCTTCTAGCAGGGAGGG
>VWYI01030539.1:0-15869 GCA_013399455.1 Anthoscopus minutus | reverse complement strand
CCCATAAGTTGACAATGACCCATTGACTCAATGAAGGAAAATGGGAGGATTTTCACAACAGCAGAGTTTTTTTCTGAACCGGGCAGCTGCTGTTTGTGAAGATGCAAGCCACAGAGAACTGTTTTTGTGAACATATCTCCAAGGTGTTGAAAAAGAAGACTCCTTGCCCTATGAGAATTGAAGAAAGATTATTCTAAAAGTGATAACTGATTTAAAATCCCAGATTTTGTTTTATGTTGTCAGGTGGGAAGGAAATAAGTGGGTAAGGGAGGGAAGTGTTCTGGAAGTTTCATTTGGACTTTTCCTTTTAATTTTGTTTTTTCTAGTTTGTTAATAAATTTTCCTTATAGTCTTAAGTTTGAGCCTGTGTTTTTCCTTTCTTCTAAAATCATATCTCACAACAGAAAATAAGTGGGCTAGTAGGTTTTAGCTAGCTCTAAATCCACAACAGAAGGGTGGGAGGAAAAAACATCCTCATTTTGGGGAACTAGAAAAAGTGACTTTCTAATCAACAATATTATGATACGGAAACAAAAAGGAAAAAAAATGATCCAAACAGCAGGAGTTAAGTGCTGGGGAAAGAAATTAACCACTCAAGTCCTATGAAAGCACCTGGTAGTGGGAGGAAATCCCATAAATGCCTAAAAATTTAGCTTAGACTGGAAACTGGTAGAAATTTTGATAAATTTAAAGGGAGGGGAGTGAGCTTCTAAAACAACATCCCAGTGAGCATGTGTGTGTAAAGGGGACAACAAGCTTGCTAAATCACTTCTAAATGGAGCTCAATCACTTAATGCCACTGTTTACAGTGGCAGAAGGCTGGATTTGATGAGCCAGCTGAGAAGGTCAATGCAAACACTACTCTACCTCCACACTAACATATAAACATGAACTGATTTAATTATTCGATTTCTTCAGGAGGCAGGAACATCTTAAGTGCCTTTTGCAACCTCATGCTGTGGTTTAGGGCCTGACACCATTGAGGCTTTGCTACAATAAACATAAATCATAGAATGTGTGGATGTTACCCAGCCATCATGGAACTAGTCTCTCCTGTATTGAGACTGTTTCCATTTAACAAAGATTGCAACTGTCCAGTTTAAACACCTGCCTGTTGAACTGGGAATCAGGATAGCTTCTAGGGCAGACTAACATCCCAGACACTAAACAGCAGCTACCAGCATTATCTGGTATCATCATCATCATCTCTTGAGCATAAAATCCATCACAAAAAAAGCAAGCAATTTCTGATGCTTTTTTAATGAACTGTCTCAGAGAGAGAGTGGGAGAAAATAAAAGTGTTTGTTCCTAAGTTACATGGCAGAGAATTGACTACAGAAAGCTCAGGATTTCTTTTGTGCTTGCTTCATAGTTTGTAATACCACTAGGATTGCACTCTGAACCTTTCTAGCTAATACTACAGCCTCTTAAACACAAACATTGAATCTGGAAGCAGGCTTATTGCAAACACTCAGAGAGCAAAGAAGATAAACACAAGAAAATTGTTTCAGTATTTTGACAATCAAGTCCGAGAGCTTTTACACATTGAGTCTTGACAGTTCAAGAAGTCAGAATACTGGAAGTAAAGGGTAGTGACAGTAGGAAGAAAACAAAATACCCCTACAGCAAAATAATAATTAAAAGGTGGCTCATAGAGGAAAGATGTGATTTTTCCAAGGTGCTGACACAAGAATACAAGATTTTGTGTGGTCAGGATGCTCATGGGGCTTCATTAGGGCTTTTATGACTGCTGCTATTAACAAACCAATGGTGTGTCCACTAAAACTCAACATCAGCTGTTGAGTATCAGCACGGGAGCTATAAGAGCATAATGCTAATTTCTCCACATCTGCCTTTTCTTCTTTGCATATAGTCCCTAATTGCAATCGCTGGTTTTGGGTTGGTTTTTTGAGTGGTGACCTTCAGTTAGATTAAGGTCAATTTGTTCACAAGATTGACAAAGTGTGTTAAAGTTTGACAAGTTGCAGTTCCTAAGAGCTTCAATTGTAGCACTGCCAAATGAAGTATTGGAGCAATAATAATCCTCAGTAGCTTTTTTGTCTTTCATGCCAGTTTATATTTTTTCCCAGAGGACATTTCCATGGATGCTTTTCTGCAAAGAAAATTATATTTTCTTATTGAACAGTGTTCTGATTACATTCCTCATATCAGTGTGTGATGCCCAATTTTTATCATATTGTCACGGTCATCTCTTAAATGATATGTATATGCATAGTGCTGCTTTGTGTTTTAGTGTTTTGTTTCTTCTCTGGTAGAAGACAAATGGGATTTTCAGCCTGGGACCATACCTATGTGTTCTTGTACTTCTTACTTTGCTGTCCGTGAGACTGAACCCAGTCTAGCAGAAAAGCTGTTGGTGGATGCTGAGTTGATTTCCTCAGTACATGCTTAGATCTGTGTGACCTCCTGACACAGGGACACAAAGAAACAGTGAAATTGGGTATTGAGAGGCTTAATGTTCTGCCTTGGTCCTTATGTGGTCTCAGTTTCAGTAAGCAAGGCATCCTTGTATTCTCCTCTTCTGAACATTCTTGGTACATTAGTAGAAACAAGAACTTACACTAAATGTGCAACATTTAGATGCCTTTAAACAGGAGGGGACTAAAGATATCTTTTGGAGCTTTCTGACAGATTTTCACATGCATGACTTCAATATTTAGCACTTTGGCCAAGGCTGAACTTTGCCCAACACTCAAGTTACAGCACAGGGAGTGAATCTCTACGTCTCAATGTCTGCAGTTCTCAAACACCTGCATCTAAGCACATGTGAACACAAATGTACATGCTCTTGTTTGCCAGCTTCTCTGCTCTTAAAACTCTGCATGACAAAGGCTCACACTTGAATTCAGGCAGAGTTCCTTCATGGAAAGGTTGCTAAGAACCTTTGGAACACTGGAACATTGGAACAGAGTGTCCAGGGAGGTGGTGGAGGTGTTCAAGAAATGAGTAGCACTCAGAGCAATAGTCTGGCGACAAAGTGGTGATCAGTCAAAGGTTGGACTGGATGGCCTTGGAGGACTTTTTCAACCTAAATACTTCTGTGACTTGGCATGCCTTAGATTTAGGCCTGGCAGCAGGCAGTGGTGTTTACTCAGAGCTGCTGATAGCACTATGTGAAATTGTGGGTCAGATGAGGAAAATTGCTGAAGCTCAGATTACAGTAAAGGTTGCAGAATTGCTGCTGCCACAGCATCTATTTTCATTTTTGGATTGTCAGGTGTTTACTCTTGCAGAGTGAAAAAGGGAACACTAAGCACCTCCAGAAAATACCTTAGCCTGGATGCAGGATCAGTCCATGCGGATGCAATAGGAAGGATGTCTAACTGAATGGTTTGTCTTGCTGCCAAATCCAGATTGCATCTTTAAAGCAGTCTTCTTTTGGGCACTTTGCATGAAGGAAGAAATGTCAGCACAGTAGTATTCTTTCCTGTTAAATTTTACAGAATGTCAAGCTCTGTGTGGAAAACATAGTTTTTTCTCTTAGTGACGTGGAACTGGTTTTTAAAGTGAGCTCTGTGTCTTTACAAGAGCTCAGTACTGTTCATATGACAGTCCTCTTTGTAATCACATTTCCTCTTCCACTTCTCATTGTGTGGGAAGAGGGCTCTGTGTGCCATACTGATCATTAAATAAAGATTGTGAACGTACTACTCAGAATGTTGCTGCTATTATAAGCAGTAACAAAACTAGGCGTTAAGTGATGTCAAGACTTTCAATTAATCATGCTAGTGAGTTACTTTCTGGAAGATACTGTTTAATGGCCTTTGTAGAAGTGATCTCGGACCATTTCTTTATAGGTGCATGACTCATACTCAATATGAAGTGCTGTTGCATCATGGACTCATACTTCAGGACTTAGAAACTGAAACAAATAAGGCAAGTTTAATTGACTGTTATTCCTGCTTGTATGTGCAAGGCCTTCAGCCCACAAATCACCTTGAAAACCACAGTACCTCAGGCCTACTAGCCAGCAATGATTGTAACAGCAGAGCAAGTCATCTGAGAGACTGTAGGGGACGCTTCCAATGTTCCTGAGCTGGAGAAGCTTAGCTCTAGAGAACAGACCCCTTATGGAGCCAGCATGAGAAGACTCTCTTCTTGTGCATTGATAACATAGTACTGTGTTTTTTCAGTCCTCTGAATCTAGTCTAAGTTCTGGTCCTTTTTAAGGTTTCCCAGGATACATCTGAAGTACTGGACCATCCTCCTTCTGCCTCCCTCTTGGGCTCCTTTTGTCATGGTAACCAGTGGTACATGATATTTATGTTACTTTTCTCTGTCGCTGGGCAACTAGATAGGGATGATGATTCCTAGAGCGTGGGAAGGGACCTAGTGTTACCATCATCTAGCAGTAAGTGAGATAAATACCATGTTGCTGATATGTACAAAGTGTCAGTAAGGCTCTTCTGTGTGATTGAAACTAAATTGTGTGTTGGGGCAAGCACACTCACTTCTTGAGGTTATGCTGAAATTTCATGTACTGCTGCTTCAGAGAACTGCAGTTTAAAGTAGCTCTATTTGCTTTGTTGCCTTGGGTTATGTGTTGTGTTTTGTTACCAGATAGAAAAGCCCTTGGGAGGCAGCAGGGAGCAGAAACAGCAGCTGCTGCTCAGAGGAGAACAGAGCAATTCCTTGTTCAGCTATTATTCCTGGCATGGCTGGGAAAGGGCAAGGAGAGAATTCTGCAAGGTTTGGAAGGTAGCTTAGAGAAGGAGGAAACCTTTTGCAGGATTTGGGAGGTAGCCAAGAGGAGGAAAAAACCTTTACTCTTAGTAGATGCTGTTCCTGTTGTCTTAGTGGAAGGGAACTTCTGCCCATCCTCCTACTTGAGTAGTTGCTGGGAGATATCTGTGCCTGATATTTCAGCCAGGAGGACCATAAAGCACATGCTTACCCTGGAGTTATTTGGAGGGAAGGAGGCTGTGGTATGAGTCTCCACAGTTAACATGTGGTACTGTTATCTATAGAAGTCTGTTGGGTGGATAAAAACACATGAGGTCAGCAAGAAGGTAGTGGGACCTGTAGTGCTTGCTGTAGGAAGAAAACAGTGGGTAGATAAAGGCCTAATTGTGTAAATAAATGATCATCTGAGAATGCTAGAGAAGAATCCCAAAGGCTAGGAAGGGCATGTTGTCATGGAATACTGCCTGCACATTTGTGTGTCCTGTCATTTGCATAGTGTAACAATTGGGGATCCTAAGATGCATTATCTGAAATTATGCCAAATGTTGCTTTGGTTCTATAACACCTGCTACTGCACAAAGCTTATACTCTTTTAAAAAGATTAATCCTTCTTTTTTGTTCGTTTATTTCTATGTAGACAGCTAAAATGAGTTCCTGTTGGTTATACTGCAGCTGTCTCCTGCTCCACCTCTCCTGGTTCATCCACTTATAGTGATAGTGGACGAGTTCTGTGCTTTTTATTTCGGCAAAAATCAAGCAAGCTTGTTGTTTTGAAAGAGAGCTGGGAAATACTACCTTAAATATGTAGCTAAGTGCTTAGAACAGATTAAGAGTCTGATGTTTCTAATAATAAAAAATTAATGAGACAGTGCATTTTCTGATTGGTAACTGACTGGAAGGCAATAAGATTACCTTCAGTGTTTAGCTCCAAATATTAGTTTTCTTTTCCTTAAATTGCATTAGCTACATCTAATTACAGGTACAGTTTGTGGTAATCAATTTGAAGCATAACGATGTGAGTTGCCTCTCTCTATGAAGAATATATTTTGACTTGGAACATTAGAGGTATTTTGAATGCTGTGTGATTTTCATTTATGATTTGATTACACAGGTAATTGAAATGTGACAAACTCTGATAACATTTTGTTGGAAGAAATTGGTGAGTTCAAACTTTTCCTCACATATATATTTTTTTGCCTCCATAAAGGCAAAAGAAATGAGAGTTTTCAGTTTCTTGACATGCAGATACTTATGAGGAATTTAATCTTTTTGCAGTGGGTCTTAATTTTTCTTTTCACTGTGATGTCCATTGGAAGAAAAAAACAAACAAATAAACCTCAATTTCCCCAGCTAATAAATCCAGCAACAGAGCTGTTGCTGCCCAATGACAGTAAATCAGAATTAAGTGCACTTGAGCAACTTAGATATAGATTATAATGAAGTTCTATCAGCTCAAAACTGTGCAATTGTGATTATGATATAGTAGTATTCACAAATAAGATATAATTCTTAGCTGTGATGAATTGTAAACATCTGTAGGTACCTAAAGATTCCAGAGTTGTACAATTTTGGGGAAACATCTGTAAATGCTGTTACAGCTTTTTCCAATGAAACAGAATGACCAAGGTTATATGACATGTCAGTTAAATTAAGTCTTTTTTACTTCCATCTTATGTCTGGGGACTGATTGGACCACTGCACTCAAGTCAGCGCACAAAACCTTTATTCAGAAATAAACTATTCAAAATAATTCAAATTCTTTATATGCAGAAGATACTAGAAGCAATTAGGTTGTACCTAGCCAAATTTTTGCCTTGAGTAACCTAATTTTAGACTCCAGTCATAAATGTACTCACCTATATTTACTTATGAGTACATTAACTGCAGCATGTTGCTACTTAACAATGAACTGAAGTGTGTGCATAAATCCACTCAGCATTGGGCCTTAAACATGTTGTGATAAATTGCCTTGTTCGAATGGTTAAAAACAAGCAAAACCAGGCTAACCAGAAACTGTTGTTTCCCTTTGGTGGAGGATCTGAGGAAGTATAGAGAAGGAGAGTAAAATGAGAGCTGTTCTTTACCGGCTGATAAGAAAAACTTGACTCTGAGACTTCCCACAGAATACACATATCCAATATATTAATTCAGGACTACTACCCATATTATTTTGGGCAATATTAAAGGGTTTCACTGGGGAAGTGTCTAAAATTGAATTTACATAATGTATTTATAGATTTGTGCATATGTGAAAATACACTCTACAAGCATGAGGTAATGCCATATGTAGTATTACAGGTCCTCTTCTAATACCATGATTTGCAATTTTTTATTCTTTCTTCTGTTATTTGTAGATTGCTAGCATTTTTTCATAGGAGATGTGGATCCCCATGTGTGGTAGACTTAAGCTCTTTAAAAACAAGTCTGTTCTTCCTGATGGTTTCTGAAATTGTCACAGATTTGCAGATAGCCATAAAGTTGACAGCGGCTTTGAATTGTGTTTGAAAAACGTGAAGAATGTTTTGCTAGTGGCTTTATTCTTTTCAATTCATTATCAGCAATGTTTAAAAGCAGGAAAACGCTCCTGATAACATTTTTTGGGGAAGTGTGTATATTGTTCTGTGCCAGTAGGTTTATTGTGATGAAGTTGCAGAGCGAGGTAGAGAGGCTTCCTTCAGCTACCTGTTGAAAGAGATGAACCGTGGGCTGTTCCTGAGGTTCTGCGTGCGCCGGCTGATTCTCACCACCCTTCCGTGGAGCAGAAGTCTGCCTGGCTCCCTCCATAAAGTTTCCTTCCAGTGCCACCTCTTGGTAGGTTCACATGCTGACTTTGCTGCGGAGTTAATTCCACGAGTGAGGAGGTCAGCACACCCCTAACACAGAAACAGCCCCTGTACCCTGAGCTGCCTCGGCTGGTGCCAGGACTCCACATTTATTAGTTGAAAATACTGTTGGCCTCATAAAAAGGAGAGGTTGGCTGATGTACCACTGCTGAGTTTAAGGCATGTTGCTGCAACGATTTGCATGCATTTGGATTTAGCCAGTAAATAAAAAGCTGTAAAGTAACATTTTCCAGCAGGTTTTTGTCAATTCAATGTGTCTCATTGCCTGGATTTCTGGTGCTGAGTGGTCAGCAGTTTTTACAGCTGATGTGAAAGGAGTGGTGCTTTCACTGCACCAGGGTCTGCATGACCTTATGTGCTCTGAGGAGCATAAATCAAGCAGTATGTCCTTTCTGAACTTCCTTCTTCCTGCTTCTCCCAGGATATCCATAGTACTTCAGGTGTTAGGGAGGAACATTTCATTTCAATGGCAGTGCACATTCAGCTTCCTGAAACAGGATCCAAGAAGGAAAGAAAAAAATGTTGTGGGTACCTAGCACCAACAACTCCAGATATTTTAGTTTATTGATTCTGTCTCAATTTCTCCTTTTTTAGGCTGCTGTCTGGGATTTTCAGTTAATTTCCAGAGCAGCATAACTGGTAAATCTGCAGGTGAGCACTGTGTGCCCTCTAGTCCTTGCATGTGTGGGCATGCTTTGGCACGGCAGAGCCCCTCCTGTAAATTTTGACCTTTGGTCAGTTTGTTAACATCTCTTCTTTATGGAGATGGTATTGGTGGTTATAGTGATATAATCAATATCTCCCTTACCCTTTACTTTGTTATAGATTACACTTAAAAGTGCTGAGAAAAGCCAGAGATGAAGAAACAGCTTTGGAGAACACTCCATAAAGATGCTCATCTAATCTAATAATATAGACTGAACAGAAAAGGAAAAATCAAAAAGTGCTATTCAAATATCAAAGAATGCTAAAGGAAGTGGCCTGCAAAAGTGTTTTGCAAGGATCATTATGAAAGAAAACCACTTGTAACTGTACATAATCAAATGCAAAAGGGAGCATTTGTATTAGCCGAGAAGGTGAAAAGATTAATTTTTCTTTCAAGTTTACTCTTAATGAAGTTGTGGGTTCCTGACTGACAACTGAGCCCAAAAGTCCTGGTGCCAATCTCTTACTCATTTTAGCAGCAGGTACTTAATGTTTAATTGCTTCAGTATTTCCATATGTTTTGGAAGCTTTTCATAGTGGTTTTTGCATTGTGACCTACACAAACATCCTCACTTTCTCCTGGTGCCACTGGCTGGCAGGATCTACTGGCAAGACACAGATCTCTAGGTACATAGAAAATTATTTTTCTGGGTAGTTTATCTTAAAGATGTTTCTGGTTACTCGAAAATCAAGATTATGTCATTTGGCTTTCTCAGCTGTCTTATAAAAAAAAAATAAAAGCTTTGAGTAAATGTTACTAGGCCAGCAAGAAATGTTGAAACATTTGAGGCTCTAGGTTTATCAGTAGGACGTTCACTTGGGACACAAGAAACTGCACTACTTGGAACGTGCCGTTTTTATAGAATTCATCTTGGGATCAACATAGAGTTAGTTTCATTGTATGTGGGTCAGTGAGATGTTTCTTGCAGCTCTCTGCATGATGGTTTTGTTTAAGTAGTTAAAAATTTGGAGTTTTGTTGGCTCACTTTATCAGTGAAGCAAGTTATGTGTTTTTCACTGTAAAACAGTGGGCAGCAAGCCAATCTTCCTAAACTATTGCTTAAGCATGCCTGCTTTATATTGCTGCACTATATAGTAGCTTTATAGTCACTCTGTATTTATTCCTACTAATTTTAGATATTCTGAGTGGAGCCTTTCTAAAGTACCCAAACCTGAGTAGTAGGTGTTTGTAACAAGCCTTGAGTGCAGCTCCTTCAATACTGGATGGAAGTCTTGGTCCGGCTGAAGCTGATGCAATAACCTCTTATCTTTTTTCCTTGCAACCAGCTTTTCCAGCCCTTCTGCTCTGCCCAGAGTGTCAGCATGTGCCTCTGTGTACAGTAGTTAATGCTGTACTTTTAGGAATTATCTGCTTTAAAACAACTAAAGGAGGGAACAAAATCAGGCTTTGATTCTGCTGTCACATTCAAATTTCTGGGAGAATTGACTTGATCCAGAAAAATTTCCATTGGGGTTTGAGTGGGATATTTTTGTGTCTCAGTTCCATCTGTTTTGTCTTGTATATAAGGTCTGCATTGTTGACATGGCCAGCTGCCTGTGTCCATTGTAAAATCACCCTGACAATTTTAGAGTCCTTGATGCCCTTCTTTGAAATTACATGTTGTTCTCTGAAACACAGCACGACTGATCTTTTCCAAATGTGGTGATTTGTCCCATAACATATTTTACAGGCAAATATTGTGATTACAGTGCAAGTATTGTGTTGCAACTTGAAATGGGAAATAATACTAAAAATTATTAACATGTAGTAATAACTCAGGTATATGGAAACCTGCCTGAATAGCTTCTATAATTTTGTGTCATGTATATGTTTGCCCTTTATACATTTTTCCTTATAAGTCACAGAAGTTTTAATAGGATGTGGGAGTCTCCCAAGGCCTGATTCATCACAGGCATTCTTATTGAAATGCGTCTATATTTTTCAGGAGGTGGTCTGTAAAGGTTCTCTTCTCTTAGTTTGATTAGTGGATGGGGAGGAGAAGGATGCATGGAGTGATTAGAAGCATGCACCATTACTGCATTGCAGAGATGCACCCTGGGCTTGTGGCACAGGGAAAAACTACTGTGGAAGACCTGAGTTTTCTGAAATGTGGCATGGTTTAGTGTTCGATTGCAAGTAAGATTAAGTCATTTGGTTTGATGATGATATTCTGATGCATTGGAAAATTGGCAATGGCATTGTAACAAGACTGACTGAACTAAAGTGTTGTTCTTGATGTGAGGTGATAATTCTACTGTGAAAGCACGCACAAAAAAAAGCATTAATAATGCAAGTGGTACACTGATTTTAGATGCAGTCAAAGCAGTAGAGAGTTTTAACAACTTTCAGGATAAGTGAAGCACTGCAGAGGTCATTTTCTCCCTGTGTATGCTGCAGACTCACAGTGAGGCATGTTGAAGAACAGCTGGAAAAGAGCTGTAATACAGGAGAGGACATGCTCCTTTCTTCCTTGCTCTGGGAACTGACACATCAGTTTTCTGCTATGGTGACAACAGATGGTCCCAGCTGATACTGCAGGAACCAGGGAGCACGTGTAGTCTCTAGGAGTCAAACTGATCTCTCTCAGTACTGGTCACATAATCTAAGCTAGCAGTCAGGGCTCTTTCTGTGGCTGATGAAGTTTTCTCTTAGAGCAAAACACATCCAAGGTGGATGAACTTAGCTGGCTTTTGGTGAAGCCTCCTTGGTTCCTAATGGGAAGGTTTTAAATGTTGCAGACAAGATAGTTCTATCTGACAGCAGCCAAGTGGTCCTCTGTCTGGAACGGATGTGTATCAAAATTAATTGCTGGGAAGTGGTGAGGAAAAATAAAGGTGAATTAAAATAACAGATAACTGAATAATGCATTTGCTTAACTTCATAAGAACTTGATCACTCTCTCCTTTTGCATTTACATGTTACCCGAGAATTGAGCACTATTTACAGCTTTATTCCATGCTGAATTATTTCATCTGCTCATTATTCCAAATAAGAACTTTAGGTAAGTCTCTATCACAGGTGAAGAAATCTAAATAAATTAAGCACATCTGCAAACAGAGCTGCTGCTGTATTTCTTATGAACAAATAGACAAATGTTAGGAAAAATATTCTCAGCTCTCTGCTGTGTCAATGTGTCAAATCTCATCAGGATTAACTTCAACCCCTGAGTATCTGCGTGTCTTTCTTCACAAACATTTATGATTTCCTGGCACTGGTTACCCTGTCCTTACCACCGCAGAGACTTTTATGCTGAGATGAGTTACACAGATTGAGTAGAAACATTAGCACAGCAATTTGAAATGATTGATATGTGCAGTGCCTTGTCTGCAAAGCTAGTTAGTTTGCTATTTTTGACAAGGGAATTTAACAATAGAAAATTGTTGATAGTGATCAAAACAGATTGCCGTGTGGAGGTGGTGGGTTTTTCAAATGGAATCTAAGCTTTGTAAACCTCCTAGTTTTGCCAAAAGCTATTTACCTTAAGTTACCCAAGTTCTTAAATTACTTAAATGCTTTGGAAATATTGCCTCTAAAAATCGGCTCCAGAGAATCACAAAACCTAGATTTCATTTAATTGTCACAAGGTAAGATTCTAAAAATTGCCCAAGCAGGAATAGGATTTTTGCATTCATCCATCTTTGAAGTCTGGCTTTAGAACTTCAAAGGCAGACTGTGGAAGTGAACTCCAAAGACAGAGGTGTGCTTTGGTATTTCATCTCCAGATTTACTGTTTAAATTAATGGATTTGCTATACAAATAGAATGTTGTGGTGTCTTCTAGATTGACAATTTCCTTCTGAAAATCACTGTGTATTCCCTATGTTAGTCCTGAGCTGCATGCAACCCCTGGTTGGCTTGTGCTATTCTGAGGTGTATCAGTGGAGCTCTTCACCTGAGCTTTCCTTCTGCCAGCCCTCAGTTGCTCCTTGCAGCTTTCTGTAGTCATGTTATTCCTCGTATCACGGTGGTGCTCGCACACTCCAGCCATGCTTAGGCTGCTTGTTGAGCTTGGTGCTGAATGAGAGGTCTGAAGGGTTAAAAGGTAGGGACAGAGAGGCATGAAGCACTTGGGAGGACCTGCCCAGGAACATGGTTTTGTTGCCTTTGTTCTTCCTTATTTTAGTTTAACCAGGGATGTGAAGGTCGTGTCCATTGGCCCGGGTGGTGCTTCTTTGCATTAGCTCTGGCTTCTGTCGTCTGCTGTGGGAAATATTTAATGGCACTAAAACAGCATGAAAAGGGGATAGCAGGCCTGGTACTTGGCACTTCTACATTTCTCAGCTATGTTGAGCTTCTGTCAACAGATGACTACACTTCTATCATTGTTGTTCAACTTCAGGTCACTCCCATGATCTCATCTTGTATGAAAAAGAAAAATCAAATTAGTTTCTCAAAAAAATTGTATTGATGAAATCCAGTTTATGACAGCAGTCTGGCTTCCTTAGAGCAGTAGCTCTCTTATCAGGATCACAGCCTGAGGAGCTCCACAGTCCCTTTGTTTTTATGGTAATCAGATTCTTTCATCCCAGAATCCAAAATGCTGTTGGAGGATATTTAATATTCTAGCCATTCCATGTGTCAGACAAACATTCAGGCTGTATCTGAGGTGGAACACAAAATTTTTCACATGCTTTTTCCTCCTCCTCCTCTGCACGGCTGCCATTCTTTACACATGTTGGTGACAGGATTTCCCTGAGCCCACTTGCTGTGGGGTAAGGTGAAGTCATGTCTTGGCAGCCACAGGAAAACCTAAATTTGTTGGTCATGGCAGAGATGCTGCAGAACAGGCAAGGAGAGCAGCAGATTCTGAAAGCCACTTTATGATTAGTGAAGATATGGGTGGTGCGGGAGGAATATTCCAAAGTATCCAGAATTGACTGTGAGCCTATTGCCATAAATAACTCTGGAAAATCCCATTTACAAAATGATTTTAAAAAACAGGCTGGATATAGAAGAGGAGCTGTGAATGTCAAGCATGATTTCTTGCCCAAAGCAAGATTGTCTCATGCAATATGGTGTAATCTATGTACCTGTCTTTTACAGACCTGATTATGAGGGTAACTGATATCTTCTTTTTTTCCTTTTTTTTTTTTGGAAATTCACCTAGAAACTGTCTTTAAAATCATATCCTTCCTTAACCACATAGCAAGATAAGAGACAAAGTGCAGACAATATGCGATAGTTTATTTTGCTAGGTGAGAAGGAAAAGCAAGATGTTCAGAAGACATATTTAATTTTTTAAAAAGGTAGTTAAATATATAAGTCTTTCCTCATAAATTCTCCCTGAATGATCCTATTTGGAAATTTATCATGTTGAAATACTTTAGTTTCACAATTCATTTTTTTTCTACTTTACATCTTTAAGTTGAAGACTGATGCCTGATTAAAACCTTTTTCCTACACCAGAGAAATTTCCAATTAAAAAAAATATCCTCAGCAAAAAGGAACATGTCAAGTGAGAAAATTCACAGCTACCTGCTCTGTGGGTTTTCTACCAGATACTGACACCTGAGCTCTTTGTAGACTGCAGGAATAATTAGAGTGCATTTGCATAGGCTGGTGCTGACTTCCTGCAAAAGAAATCCAGGGAAGGATTAGCATGTTTATTCACATACCTTGCATATTATACAGTGAATTCTTGAACTGATTGTCCCTTCTCCACCCTCACCTCGTGCCCCACCTCCTAATTTTATTGTTGTATAATGTTTCTAGCTTGAAAATTTTAGATAGAAACTGCCTATATTGGAATTTGTGGAGAGAACCAAGCAGAAACAGTAAAAGAAAAGTAAAACACTGGCTCTGCCTGACTCTTTTTAAGTGCTCTGTGAGAGTAGGACCTGCATACATCACAATCTAAGCAGTATTTTCAGCTGGTTGGGGCTGGTCACGATTCTACGGCTAGAATGAAACACCAACCTACAGTTTGGGGTTTCTTTGCTAAAATGACATCTAGAAACACTAGCAGGACCAGAACCTGAGTACTCCGTTCTGTACACAAAGTACATACATAAAATGTTCCTAGAGAAACAAGACCTATGTCCTACCTGCTGCATCTTCTGCCATTTCATTTCATAGGTTCTTCTGTTTCACTGTGCAGAAGTAATATTCTGCCTTTGGTGAAGGGAAAGGATTTCCTTGCAAAGGGAAAATCAAGGAGAGCTGTCACTATGTGCAGGTTTATGAAAGGCTGCTGTACTGATAGGACAAGCAGTGATAAGGCTAAACTTCAGAAGGGATGATTTAGATAAGATGTGTTAGGTGAAACACCGTGACAATAGGATTGGTAAGGGCTTGTGCTGCTTGGGTACGATGCAGAGCCTCAAGTAGCAGAGATGATGCAGGAAAAACCTGGATGTGTTTTTGCAGAGGATAAAGATGACTCTAGGCATTCTTCTAAGGTGCTTTCCTGTCCTGTGTCTCTGCCTTTCAGTGCCTTCAAGGAGATGATGCCCTCTCAGAATTATTGATTTATTAGTGGACAGAGCACTAATGGGTACACACTAGGGCTTGTTTTCTTTCCAGTTTTATTGCTAGCCTGATGCATGACTTCTTGACACTGCTTATATGAGAGACTTCAAGAATCTTCTCCTGTGTCTTTGTTACAGGGACAGGTCAATGCACAATCTCTCAAATGTTAGAAATGCCCCTGTCTTTTTATGGTAATCACTTCTTTCAGTAAACAACTGCTATGCTTGAAGCAATTCTGCAAGCTTATGCACTATATTTCAGAAAAATTGATTATTTTAAAACATATCAGTTATTTCTATTATTATAATGTCTACTGTATTACTTTTATTTACTGCAATTTATTTCTGGGTACTGAAACTGCCTTGTTACTTTGCTTATGGTGCAACGCAAAATAGATTAATGAATTAGTTATTTACCCAGCTTTGGTGTGAATTACGCCCCTTTCACTGTAAAGTTATGCATTGCAGAAATTATTTTTGATCCTGCAGATTGAAGGGGTTTTGAGATTATGGACTAGTCTTTTGGAAGTGCTCATAGCTGCTCTCGCTCAGAACAAGGGAAAAGAGCTCCCCCATCGTGAACAAAGGGACCTGTGAGGTGCAGAGCAGTTTTGAAACTTGATCCATACAGCTTTAGACTGTGCATTTTGTTAAGGATTCTCTCTGAAGGTTACAGTAGAAAGGCTTGGTTTCAGCAGGCAATAACACCAAGGGATTTGAACGGATGCTTATTTTTCCTCAGTTGGGCAAACTAGGGCATACTGGAAAGTATGACTCCCAGAATCCAGGACCTGAAGAACAATTTTTTTGTCTGAGCCTGAAAAATTACCACTGCTGCTGAGTATAAGCCTGCTACATTCACACCTATTTTTAAGCCCTAGCCTTCCACATATTTATATTACTCCTTCTTTATCTGCACTCTGACACGACAAGGTCTTTGCTTTCTTTTTTACCAATGAACCCTACCATCAGTTCTTGGTCTTTCTCATTTCAGGACTCTCTCTACAAAAACTCTTGGGACAGACTTTTCAGATATATTGATTTCTTCACTCTGCTTTCCCACCAATAAAGTCTTGTGCTAAGGTAGTAAATGCTTTTCAACCCTTAACTTTCCTGTGAGAAAGTTGAATGGTTGCAGTTTAAAAGCAAG
>VWYI01030537.1:11256-22247 GCA_013399455.1 Anthoscopus minutus | reverse complement strand
AATTTCCAGTGCAGTAGTCAGTGAAGAAAAAATATTTTCTCTGTTGTGATTTGTAATGCTATGATTTTCAGCAAGAAAAATAAAATGGTGAATGAATTGAATATTTATAGCTGTATCCCCCACGTGGATCTGCCCTGATTATCTAGTGTCAGGACTGAAACTTTATGGAAGATCACTGCATCCCTTAGTTTGGTCACTAATCAAAGGTGTCCAAGCAACAACTCTGGTCGCGCAACACCTCAGTCAGTTTTAACTCCATTCCTTTGTGAGAGCCCATGTCTGTGAACTTTGTATCAAGCTAAACCATTTTACCCAATATTGATAGAAAGCAAAGGCCTGATTTGAACAAGTTCAACAGTGCTCAGATGTTCATTGTTGTTTCTTTTACTGAAAGACTTGAGCATATTAATTTCAGAGCCGTGTTATTGTGTCAGGTACTTTACAGGCATGGAACATAAAAATGGTCCCTGCCCCTGAAATTCTGGGCAAGAGAAAGGCAAAACCTAAAGAGCCCCTCAGGAATACTGGGAACTACTGGTTATTGTTGTTTTTGCTAATGTATTGACAGGCTTTCTGCAAAGGTGTTACAGCAAGTAAGAGCTTTAAGGAGGAATTTGAAGAAGGCTGCAGAGATGTTATGGCTCTTCTTTACAGGAAAAGCCAATAAAACCCATGGGGATAAGTAGAGTGGAAAGCACAAAATGATTGAAAATTTCAAAACCTGATGCAGGTTAAACACCACGCACTACCTGGAGGTCAGAATTAACCTCTTGAGAGCAGTGAGAAATTATGTACAGAAACAATCCTGAGCTATGACTGTCTTTTTCACTTTGTGAAAACAGTGAGAGAGTGAAGGCATGAAGGAAAAAGAGAGACAATCCCGTGTTGTACATCAAAAGAAAAGCTGTCTGCAGCATTCACGCCCAGATAAAAGGGGTGAAATTGAGATACAAGGTGTTGAGAGGATAGGTGAGAGTTTTCCTCTGTGGATGGATGTGAAAATCCATACTGTGTACCTGATCTGAAAAAAGAGTCAGTCAGACATACAGAGTGGGTTCTGAGGGTCTGGGTAGACTTCTGCAGCACAGATGTCCCATAAGCCAAATTTTCTGGGCTAGATGTAAATAAACAGGATAATGGGCACCCAGAATCTGGTCTGGTGGAGCAGTGACTGGGAGGAGGACTCAGCATAAGTCCTCACTTCAGATCCAGCCCAGGGCAGAGAGACCAAGGGAAAAATGACATGAAGCTTTCATTTCTGTTTCAAATTAAAATAGACAAAAAAAGTTTTGACTATTAAATTTATCCTTAAGATAGCTGAAAAAGTAGATTGAAGTCTTTTATATTGCTTGCTAGCTCGTCAGTATTTCAGTATTCAGAAGAACATTGTTTAATTCTTCATAGAGCTCTTTATTTTTCTTTTAAAGTGGTATAAGCATATCGGTAAATCAGAATGATTTTATTATCTTCAGTTTTCTTCTGAATTATGTCTTCTATGCCTTTTTTTTTGTTCTGATGTCTTTCTCTTGCCCCTGAGTTTTACTAATTCTCATTTTATCTATTTATGCAATATCCTCTTCCAACTGTCTTGTCCAGATGATTCACTAACAACTGGACTAATGGCCATCTCACTCCTTAGCAGCTGAGAGGGTGAGAGAATGAAGGGGTCAGGCCATCAGCTGCTGCAAATTGGTGCTGCACCATTGATTTAATTGAAATGGTGCCAGTTGACACCAGCTGAGAATCTGAGCCTGGAGCTCTGTTCAGCATAAGCTCAAGGAAAGCACACCTCCAATCTGTTCACCCACCTGAAGTTTGTTACCTAAAGTATGTTAAAGCTCAAGTTGGCCATCCATTGGCTCTCCAGATGAACAGTATGCAATTAAGGGAAAAAGAAAAGCAGCAGCATCCAACTATTTCCTTTCATTCTCATGACCCTCTCAAAGACAGTGGCACCTTCATGATTTAGACATGCACATTTGGCTATGAAATAAACCATCAAGTAAACAGTAAGATCTAGGACACTGCCACAGTTCTACTGACTCAGTTAAGCAGTGTCTCTTTTGCAATTCAGTTTGCTGATGATAACACTGTTTTTAGTTCATAGCCCATATATTTCACATTAGTCTTTACCAGACTAAAAAATAAATTTTAGCAGCAGAAGTATAGCAACTCCCATTATCCCACAGGGAGTTTTACACCAAAGTATTTAGAACAACAGACTTGAACTTCCTCTTTCCCCATTAACTGCTGGAAGAGGCAGAGATGCTTTCTGATCTGAACCATTTGGTCTAGCTCCTCCCTTTAAATTTTTATTCAAGTGTGACTATTTTGCAAACTATGTATCTAAACCACAGTACATTGCTATTGTTTACTGTAGGGAATTGTACTACCAGATCATCTTGCTCTGTGGTGCACATTCTGTTTATTCCCATGGACTGAATGAATTAAAAAAAAACCCAAAACACAATCTAAAGTCACATTCTATATTTAATTTTTTGTTTATTTTTACTAAAAGAAGTACCAAATTTCACTGTATTCAATGCAGGCTCACCTTTCTGAGAGTTGTCAAGATTGGCCCATGGTTAGCAAGATGACAAATACCTGGATTTTGACACCTGCATTGATAAAGTACAGACGATATTACAAACTACAGAGAAGAACAAAAGAGAAAGCAACTGNCAAACCCCAAAACCTGGGGGCCTGCTTCCTTTTTTTTTTCTCCTTTTTTTTTTGGCAAGAAACCTGCTACAGAAACACATGTAGATGAGGGGGGCACTGAGCCATATAGAAGTGAGTAATTATCTACTGTTACAGGCCTTATTATCTCTCCAAATGTTTGCTAAAAATTCTATTGGGCAACCATCTGGACCCTGAGCTTTAACAGTGGATAGAGAGTGGATTGTTGCTTTAACTTTTAGATGGGAAAATTTCTTTCTTTAATTCTTTCCTGTCATCCTGTGCTAAATAATTTAGTTGAATGTCTCCTAGATAGCTTTCTGAGTCCTCAGAGTCAGTGCATTCTAGATTATATCATCACATAAAATATTCTTTGAAAGTTTATATATATCGGATTTTTTTTACCACTAGAGGATCTGAGGACACTTTGCCATCTGTTGTAAGGGTTTGCTAATGCACCTATTTTCTCTTCAATCCCTAACATTCTCTTTTTAAATTACTAGACTTAATAATTTGCCTGATTGGTAGCCTCCCCCCACATCTGAAATTATATACGATGCATATTGCTTCCACATCCTCTCTGTGTATGAAACCTTGCAGTTCTCCTCTAGGAATTTCCATTGTTACTGTATTGCTGTAGTTTTCAACAGCAAATATAATTTCCTTCATTCAGGCTGTGATAAATAATTCAATAACATATCATCAATAACTATAGACCAGTTGCTTAGCTTGAAATGTGTCTCTACTTTGCTGTGAAGGTCATCACTATCAATTATGCACCTATCTTCCATGGAATGTTTCAATTTAGTATTATAATCATAACAACAAATGATCTTTGTTCTTATGAAGGATATTTCATTGACATAGGTTTTCAAATAGGTTTTTTGTTGTGTTTTTTTTTGTTTGTGTTTGTGTTTTGTGGTTTTTTTGACTAATTTCCAGATAGATACTGCAAGACATCCAGCTTAAACTGTCTTGACCAAAGTCAGAATACTGCATGGACAGCAGAACCAGAAATATAATCAGTCACCTGATGTTCTGCAGTTGCCTTTGGATATTTTCAGTGAAATGCTGTGATGACCAAGCTGTGAGGCTTCTCCCGTGACACTGAACCCATATTGCCTCCTCCCTACCAAGTGATGGCTTTCAACTCTCCCCAGTTTCAAGTTGCACAGGGAACCTGTAATGGGATTGCATCACATTTGAATTTACCTTTTGAAATGCAGCCCTCGGGCAGTCTCTGCATTCCTCTAGCTGAGCAGAGATATGGGTGAAACAAGTTCTTGATTTAGCTGCCAATAAGTGTCTAAAGCACTTCATGACTGACAGTCTACAGAGGAGCAGTGGGATCCCATCGGAGCTAACAAGGGGATGCAGTTAAATCAGCCTCCCAGCCAAGGGTAGGATTGTTCCAGAAGAAAAGGAAAGAGAAGAACTTGACAAAGTCCTTGCTGTGCCCCCGATTTCCAGCACTGTGTCCCGGGTGGGGAAAGGTAAGGGTGCTCTGCACAAGGTGCAGGATCCTCCTCCAGCTCCATCCCAGCTCCTCAGACCCTTTGGCACCTCCCACCTCTCCCCCAATTGAGGGGAAGGAAATTAGACAAGGTATACACACATGATTTGTATTCTCCTTAGTCAGAGGTCTATTATAAGTCAGAATGGTAATATTCTATATATAATGCCATTTTCCTACTCCTCTCTTGCTGCAGTTTTTTTTCTACCTATTTTATTTTGAATGGTTTTTGGTTTTTTTTTAATCCACATTCTCTTGTTCCATCTGGTCAGGCTGATTCTTCTGATGGTATTAATAATTTTTTGGAATTAATTGCTATTATACCATGTTTCTCTTTGTGGCTTTTCACATTTCATAAGCTTGGATTAGTCTAACTTATCTGAGATCTTTTGCTTGTAATATGTAAATAAAAATAACTTTTTAGGAGAAGGTTAATATTTCCAAACAGGACTTTGCTTTATCTAATCATGGTTAGGATCAAGTCTTTGGAGTTATGGAGCATCTCTCACTAAATTTTTTAGAAGTAGGTGAGTGTTTGGGAGTTCAGAAACAGATTGTAAAAACTTGTCCTGAAACCTCCAAAAGAGAAAATTAAATTCTTAGAAAGGGGAAAGAAGGGAAGAGTTCCAAGGTGTACAATACAACCATCATTGTGAAATACCTGCAAGACTATGAGGTGTGGGATAAATTCATCTGGATGATGGATAATCCTGAATGGGAGAAGTGGATAACATAACTTCATAACTTTTAATTCTTTTAAGTCTTCCTTGAAATTCTTCCATCAGGAAACCAAATTTTCTGTACTCCAAACCATCCTCAACACAGACTTGGAAGCCACAAGCAGGAGCAAAAGCAGTAGTTTGTAAGAGGGCTTATCACGTACCAGTGGGAATGACATCAGTGGGAATGCTAGCTCTCCCTGATGGTCTCTCAGAGCGTGCAAACACATTATTATAAATATCAGATGCAGAGAGGAAATGGGAAAAAGTGTCATTGGATCAGCTGGAAGGACTCTGCAATACAGAGGGTAGAAATTACAGTAGCAGATCAAAATTATGATGCATTTAACCCCATGCTATTTAACACCAACTATCCAGCCACCAGGACATTCAGCTTTGGAAGCAAAACATTACTTTAATCCTAAATTCTCTTTTGACCAGAATGAACTCTCACAGACTTTTCCTGCCCTCCAAACAACTCCCCCCACCACTCCTCTCCTCCTGACCCCTTGGTATCACCTGCCAGAAAGTCCCACAGATTGATGCAAAGAAAGTTGAAGACAGAAGTTAGTTTCCTCAGCTCTCCTTCAGTGCATGTGGGTGTACATTTCTGAGCTTACATAAACAGTCCATACACCAGGAATTGCAGACCAACACTAGTGAGCAGCCTAGGGATATATAACCAGACATATGGCCACATATGTTTCAGAGAGAAGTGAACTCCAGGCACTCCTGGTGTCAAACAGTTTGCCTTAAGATAAGTGCTGTAATTTAAGCCTAACCTCTCTCCAATCTCATCATGTGCTTGGGATTTTCTGATGGCATACTTGTCTATTTCAGTACCATCTTGTTATTAGGGGGGAAAAAGATGTGCTTATCACAAGGATAACTTTAGAGCCATGACTTATTGCAAACCCAGAATCCATCCACTGATCTATTTTTTTACTCTTTCTCCCTCTCTTGTCTCCTGGTATTCAATGTCCCTGCAGAAATGCAGATACGGCCTGCCCAAGGCATGAGGATAAAGGACTTATAGGCTGAATGAGGGAAGCTCAGCATATTTTTAAATTAAAAAGAACATCTGCAGTTTTGCTAGCTGGGATAAAAATTACAAGAGCTGTGTATTCTCATGCTTCAGGGCATAAACTGATCAGTACCTAGGGTCAGGTACACCCCAATCTGTCACAATTAGGAACATACACAGAGTTTTAAACTTTCTCTAGAAACAGCTGGTTTTGGCTGCTGTTGCTGACAAACACAGTGGATTGAAGGGTCCCCTCACTGGATAAGGACCAGGAAGTTCTGATGTTCTGTTACAATATAGTTTATACAGAAAAATTAATGTGGCTTGAAAATTCACCTGTAAAGAACTTTTACTGTCTTCTTCCTTCTATATTTATTTTAGGAGTCCCCTCTCGTCTTTTCTCTGATATAGCAGGATATTTTAATCAGGGAGGCCTCTTCCTAAAAGCTTTTCTCTCACCTCTTTGAAGCAGTTTACTAGGCATCTTTCTGTTCCATTTAGCCATCTCCTAATTTTTTGTTGTTTGCTTTTAGTCCTAAAAGCTGTACCAGAAATATGATTTTAGTTTGTCCCTTTAGATGTTGTGAACCACAGACAGAAGGAGAGAAGAGGTGATGTGAGAGTTCACTTTTCCTGCCATTTCTAGACATGAGAGGACAGCCTCTCCAGGTAGCTGTTCTCATAAGTGAGGCTGTCTGGACAGGCTAAATGATGGCACATTGAAATTTCATATGAAGCAGAATGATTTCCATATCTGCAGATCCTCTTCAGTGGCATTAGTTATGCTAATAAAGTGGTGCGACTTTTCTGGCAGTGCTTGAGGCGGCTGCCAGGCTGTGACTGAAGACTCTATCTGGGGAAATAACTCAGCAAGTAAAATTCAGATGGCCAGCAACCTGCTCGGGTTCCTGCTCCTCATCCAGAGCTGTGCATGAGCTCTATTGTTGAGCGTATAATAAACTGTGCCTAACTCAGACACAGCCCCGCTGGCATCTCAGACATTACTTTGCAAAGCTCTTCAGGACACCCCCAGTGTTTGCTTAATTTATGTGCTGATAGGCATTTCTATGACATTCATTGCCAGCATGCAGAAAAGTCTGGCAAAGTTATTAGGAGAAGAGGAAAACAAAAGAGAGAGTCAGTTCGCGCATTGCGCCAGATGAGCCCACCAGCTGCTGGAGGAAGAGGCATGTGCCACTCCAACAGCAAAAGGAGGCAGGGTGAATGCAAGATGAAGCTGGATGTGAGGCTGCGCCCTTTCTTTGCAGAGCACTGGGGTACAGAAGACAGGAATGAGCTACAGAATTCAAATTCTACCCCTTGTCCCCAAGGAAAGTTGCAGTGCTCTGAGAACCAAAGGGTGGAGTCGTGGCCATACAAGAAGTTCCTCTCCACAGGAATGAGGTACATCTCAAGTGTCTGCAGGATACATTGTGGGTTTTTGGGGTTTCAATTTTCCTGGTGGTGTTTTACAGTTTTCCACTTTCTTGGATCCAGAATTTAAAATTAAAAGAAGGAAATCTAAGGAAGGAGTCATCTTCCGTCACCTCTGGTCTTGGTTCTTTTGAAACTTTTATTCATAATATGTGGCGAGAGATTTCTTTGTGACAAGTTTTTCATAAGAAACCATCACAGAGTTGTAGAGTTTTCATTTGTTTAAGGAGAGCTATTCTTTCATTCATGTTATGATGACAATTGTTCTTCTGTTCAAGTTTGCAGAAAACAAATTTAACAAATGGTGCTTTCACGTGTGCAGATTGAGTTTCTTTCCCCTTGGGTGATTTGAAGCTACATGGATAAGAGAGTGTTATTCCTGCTGAGTGCCCTCTTCTGTGGGACAAACATCCTGTTCTGTTTTCCTTCTGGCTTTCTGGGTTTTGTGGCTTTGTACCTTGTTCAAGTAAAGACAGAAATAATTTTTCATTATGTCACTTTCTTCTCTTCCAACATGTACCTTTTAGGACGAAAGTCACGATTTAATTTCTCTAGGCCTGCAAATGCAGTTGTGGGGATTGAAAGTCCCTGCAGACAGCATTAATAGGCTCACCTTTCATTTCCAGATGTTCAGTCACAGACTTGTCAGATAAATACATAATCTGTCCATTCACAAGAGTTTGAGTATCTACTAGAGAAGCAGAAGTACTTCTGCCCTAAAAATAGTCACTTCATGAATTATAAGCATTTCTGGAGCAATGCTCATGCAGAAACCTTTCTCCAACAGCAAAAAAATGAATCATAGCAACAAAACCCCCCTCAGAGCAAAACTTATCTCCTCCCCCCCCTTAAACTAATACAAACAGTACAAGAATGTCCAGGCCTTTTCCTTTCTCAGCTGGTAGAATCTGCTTGTACACCCATAGCCCTGTAATAGCATATTATCAGTGCTAGGAGCAAATTGGCAGTTTTGTGTTGAGTTTGCAAGGCCTCAGATCCATCTTTATTCTGTTTGAACTTTTCTTGACCCCCCTGCAGCTTTGTTTTACTTGGTTTAGCTGCAACTGCAATTTTTCTAATGACCAGATGGCTATGGCTAATTTGTTTTATTTCTGTTTATCTTTTTATGCTGCTACCATGGTTTTATAACACTAACTCAATGTAATATAGAGAAATGCAGCCCTGGTAAGACAAGAGAGGCCTTAAGAAGTCAGAACATGGGATGTGGAAGAGTTGGGCGATAAAAGGTGGGACTGGCACTGGAGACTTCATGGCTATAAATAGGGTCACTTAAAAAATAAGGACCTGGAGCTGGATGAAAACAGGTTTAGGAATAAAAGAGGAAATCATGTCTAAAATATGTGGGAGGTACTGTGTCTGGTACATTTGAATGTGGAGATGCAGTTCAACTAAAAAAAGAAAAAGACGCTAAGAAAATTGTGCCTAAGAAGCACATAAGAATGACCACAAGTGGATCCTAAAGTCAGAAAGAAGAAACCACAATCACCACCCTCATGTTCCTCCTGGCAAAAGCTCCAGATGCTGACAACTCAGCATAAGCCCTGCCACACACACTGCCAGGACCCAGCAGAGATGTGTGAGTATAACACCAGGGAAAGTGACAGAAACTCAGGTGTGTGTGTGTGTGTGTGTGTGTGGCAGTCTTGAGCACAAAATTATTAGTGCTAAAACTTCTCCTGCAAAGAAGAGTTCTCTCTTTTTCCACACTAATTAGATGAGGGCTGGTAGTGATTAAGCAACTAAGATTTTATTATGCTAATGATAAACTCTTGGCTTTATATTTAAGACATGTTTACTGTTTGCCCATAAAAATAATTCTGAGAGTAATGCACTTTCACAATCAACATTGCCATAATCTGTCAGTGTCTGGAAGATGCACCTCATAACCAGTTTAAGCTGATGAGAGACAATAAAAAGGATGGTCCTAGTCCCCTTTGCCTAGTACTCGTGCCTGGGTATTTCCACCTTTTTAGTAGAACTGTGGTCTCTGGTAGAGCTGGAAATGCCTCAGGTCTAAATCTAATTGCACTCACACAAGGAGTGTGAGCACCATGCAGTAGTATTTTCACTAACAACAGTGGTAATAAAGATAGCTGTGGTAGTGCTGTATTTCAGGGCTACTAGGTTACAGCTGTAGCACACAGTTTCCTGTGCTAAAATTGTGAGCATTAGCCCCAAAGTGAAACCTTTTGGATGCAGGTGCAGTTAACATGCACAAATTTGGCATTGCGTGGCTGCAAAATTAGCTGCAAACATTATAAATTTTGGTGACTGAAGAAGGATAAAGACAAGAGACAGGAGTTGAGGTGTTAATGAACCTTGTGAATCAGCTTTGCCACCCAAAACAGCATGCGGCTGCACCACAGACTTGCTGCTTGCTTCTCAAGATGCGTAATTCCCTCTTCCAGGGGGTTCAGTTATCCACTGAGATACAGAGGGAGAAAAGTGAGATGCAATTTTTCAGTCATCCAATCAGGGAACATATGATTTCAGGGGCACAGTGCAGTTTATGGAAGAACAGAGAATGAGCAGCTGAAGTGAATAATTCACAAACTATTCACAGGCCGCGATTTGTTTGTATAAACTATTTGGTAAATACTCACACATAACTATCATATTCATAGTATTCAGGAATGGTTTGGGAACAAAGGCCAAACCTCCTGAATAATTTATATCCCAGGAATTATGCAGATCTCTCTCGTGTATTCTCTGGAGCCTCTCTCCGTGGCACATCACCGAAAGGCATCAGCGTGCATTGAGTGGAAGCTGGCTGTGCCCCAAGCAGGACGGTGTGCGAGGGTTTGGAGTAGGACCTGCAGTGTCTGGGGACAGCCTTGTTTCCCTCCAAGCTGAGCTGCAGACACCTCTTGGGGTTTCTGGTGGTCAAGGTGACCCCGAGATATGTAAAAAGTCTCTGCTCTTCTACGCAGCTGTTTAAGAACGAGTTTGAAGTTTTCGGCTCTCAGTTTCAAGGTTGTTTATTGTTGTTTATTAGAAAACATTTTTAGCTTGGCTTGCAGAGGTCTGTTCAGCAGACCAGACCAAGGCATTCTCCCCTCCCACGGGGCTTGTGCTTTTTATTATACTATAAATTACGTATACTTTATTTATAGTTACTTTCCAATAGGTATCACCTATGTTAGACTGTGTCCCTTTACCTTGCACCAATACCAAAGTGCCACCATCACCCAAAAGATGGAGGCTGGGAAGAAGAAGGAAGGAGGACAGGACAATACCCCGTTCTCTCCATCTTGCTCCCCAGCTCACTATAGTAAGAATTCTAACTCTACACTTTTGTGACTTTTACTTCTTCATACAGTGATGGTAAGTTGTTCTATGGCTCAAGCTCAAAGTCACAGAAATCTCTGATTGCATGCCAGGGTCTCTGACCCCCCTGCCAGGGCTTTAAACCCCCCTGGCCTGGGCTCAGATCACCCAGCACTGTCAGAGGGACATCCTGGGTTCCCACAGACACCAAGGCACAGGTGTGCTCTGTGCCAGCCTCCAGTGTTTGAAACTGTTCCATGCAGCCACGACCTGGTGAAATCAATGCTGAAGCATTTGCGATGGGGATAGAAGTTTAAAATAGAAAAAAAAAAAA
>VWYI01030537.1:0-11218 GCA_013399455.1 Anthoscopus minutus | reverse complement strand
AAAAAAAAGAAACATAACGAGCAAAAAAAAAATCCAGCAAACAATCCCCCCCCCAAACAAACAAAATCAAAACAAAACCAAAATAAACAAGAACCAGCAAAAAATTTACAGAAATTTGGAGAAAACACAACTTGAAAAGCAATAAAATTCTCCTGCTTTTGTTTTAGGAAGAACAACTAATAATTTTGTTTTATTCTTTTCCCCTCATATTATTTTAAAGTTGGTTATTTTCCAAGAGCTAGTTCATTTATTTGTTTCTGTTCATGTTAACACTTGAGACCTTATCTTCCCCACTTTCTGCAAGGATTCCTATAAACAGTGAGAGGAAAATAGCAATCAAATTCTGAGATCTCAGGCACTAAAAACAAGATTACTTTGTTGGATTTTGTTTGAACATTGTGAAATGTTGCTCTTATTTTCATAGTCGGAGGGTTCTTACTGCTGTAATTTATTTACCAGACCGCAGTCAAGTATGTGCATAGAAACACAAAGAGAAATTTTCCTTTCTTCAAGTTTAATATTATGGCAATAAATTTCTTTCAGTTTCCACTGACCAAAGACAGTTTGGGTAAGTGCCTTCTTGATTGCAGCTGCTAGCAGAGGAGATATTCCCTCTTCATTAGAACAGGGGAAGTTTTATCATTAATTTAAATGTATTGATTTTATCTTTTCGTACAACAGGTGCCTAATTTCAGTCAGATTTTTCAGATTTTGACTGCCCATAAGAAAATGACAATAAAGTTTCCCTCTTGCTGGTGGTTTCTTTAGGGAGTATTTTGTTTCTGCCTGTTACAATAAAGGGTTATTTTACTTCCTCACTGAAATTTTCCTGAGTAAAAAGCCATCCTTAGCTACCAGGAAAAAAAAATCACAACTAAGAAACATTTCCTCCCAATCAGTCTATTGAAATGCACATTACACTCTCACAAAAGGAGAGTTTCTGAACCATGATGAATAGGCCCTGATTTCACAGGTCTAAGTGATATTTGAGCCACAGTCATTCCTAACTTGCTTGTTTTTCATTGGAGTTGTAACTATCCAGGTTCCCATAAAACAGCCAAACTGCAGCCAGAAGAGGTTTTCACAAGCAGAGTTACTGCAATATTTAAATTTCAGAGACAAGATGAGAAAATAAACAGGGAAATCTGGGGAAGTATTCAAGGCCAGATTGGATGGGGCGTGGTCAAGTGGAAGATGACCCTGTTTATTTGAATGAAATGAGTTTTAAGGTCCCTTCTAGAGCCAAACTTCTTCTCTAAATCAGTGATTTTGAGTCAAACCATACATTTAATGTATACTTTGGTTTGGTTTAGTTAACCAAACTATTCACTATTTGTCTTCATTCTGTATGCATCTGGGGTTTGGTTGGGAATTTGGGTTTTTGGGACTTTCTTCTTGTATGGTTTTGTAGGGGTTTTTCTGCATATTTCCCTGCTGGTTTACTTTGCAAAAAGATAATATTTCTGCATAAATCATTTTGAAACGGAACAATGCATTTCAGCACTTTAAGGTAAAAAAAAAGTGGATTGTTGTGGTTCAGGGAAGCTCTCTGTCTCTTTCAGGATAGCTTGAAGCAACTAGCTGATGTTTGCCAAATTACATTTTTCGCCTGAAATTGTCTTCCTGATTGTTTTAAGCCTAAATTTCTTTGTAAATACATCTAGTTTAAGATGTTGGCCCTGACTATGTTCAAAGAAAATAAGGAAATTGTGGAGTTTAAAAAAAAAAGGGCTGATGGTTAGGATGGGAAGTGAAGCACATTGAAGACAGCCCTTGATCAACGAAATGATAAATAGAAGGTAGGTCAGGGAGAAGCGCCCTGGAACCACTAATTTGCAAGAGCCTCCTATATCATTAAGCATCCAGTTTTCTGAGCAGGCAAAAATTAAAATTGTGACTGGTTTTAGGGACATAACTCTACATCAGTAAAACTCCATCTTGCTGACCACAGCCATATGCAGCTACTGCTGAACTAAACATTTTGAAAACAGTGGAAGGCTGATTTACCTGTCAGAAAGTGTTAAAACTCTTACCAGAGTCAAAATTAGAAGTTAAAATACCCTATTTTACTCTACTTTCTGCAGAAGTGCTGTACCTTTAATTTTCATAATCTCTGCAGCTTTAAATTCAACATTTATTTTTAACACATATATTTTAATGAAACATGAAATATAAAACGAAACTCCAGTCTGCCTCCTATGAGCATGGAGAGAAATCCTAATTACCTGTTTCAAAAGTGTGAAGCTCTTTCTAATTTTCCAGCAGCCAGGTTCCTTAGACAGCACTCAGTATTATAACTATTTATGCCAATTGTGCTATTTCATGCATAAAATTACCGCATTATTGTTGGAATAGATGCTGGAGAGATATCTAAGCAGGGTGTAATCACTTCACTTTCTATCAAATTGTGCTTCTGAAAGGTATCATAAATTTTATTAGAAGGCAAGAGGCTAATGGAAGCCAATCAGCGTTAATGCTGATAAAATTGCTTGTATTTTACATTATAAAACGGGGAGACATTTTTATCGTAAGGTTCCCTTTTGTTTTATTAAGAGCGTATCATGGAAACCTAGGGTACAATAGTACAACTGAGGGTTGTCAGTAACCCTCTCCTTCTCTTCCTGGCTTAGCTTACAAAAAAGTTTGTGTCTCAAGATGCTTTCGGTTCTTTGATGGTGAAAAGGGAGTGCAAAATAGGTTCCACGAACACCCAGGTCTGCTGACTTGCACAAGTATTTGCCGTGATGAGGTGCATCTCTGATGAAAATATTTATGTCCCAAATGTCATTTGGTGTTTTTATTGTTCAAGCTAATTGTTTTCTATTAGGCTGCCTATAGAATCTGGAGAGGGATAGTTTTTATGACTCCCCAGCTTATTTTTAAGGCTTCACAGTAGAAGAATTAAAGTGGATTTTGATATGGGAAGGATGAGAATCCAGAAATGGGGATGGAAAAAAAAGGAGCTTTACCCATCAAGAAGTAATTGAATGCGATTTAAAGAAATTGGTCTACTTTGATGGTAAATTAAAAGTTCTTTTTTTTTTCTACCTGTTAATAAAATTTTGTACTTAACAGAGCCACATTCGTGCAGTCATTTGCAAAACAGCTGGTTCAAATTAGTTTCCTTTTATTTTTTTTTTTTCAACTGCATCAGGTAAGTGTGGTTTTTTTCTGACCCATAGGTAGGGAAACTGGGACACCAAAAGGTGATCAGACAAGATCCCAAAGAGGGAGTTTGTGGTAGATCTCATACTGGAAATAAGGTAGTGATTCACAGGTAGCAGCATTAGCTGAATGCCTTGGGTATTTACAAACTATGTGTGGTTTTTCATGCCCTGGCACTGCAGGGACAGCACCTTTCCAGGCTCTGAAAATCCCAGTTCAAACACTTGCTTTGCCTGACACGAGTGCTTATCTTCATCCGCAACTTATACACTGTCCCTGCACATAAAGCAAATATTTACACTGCCACTTTTTGGGCTGTTATTTGTAGCATTATTAATGTTATTAGCACTATTTGCACTGCAGCCATGAAGGCCCCTCCAAGACAGCGTGTTTTGTGTCACATGCTGTACAAACACATGGCAAAGGACTATTGGATTAACAATCTAAACTATTGGATTAACAATCTAAATAGCTAAGGCAAACAGAGGCTGGGAGAAACCACCCTGGGTACCCTGAGCAGGTAGGTTTTTTCCTGTGTTTAAGAAGGCAGATGACAGGTACCTGATCTAGGATCAGCTCACAACTTTTCCACCGATTTCCTGTGTAATACATTACTTAATGACTCCACAATTCCTCGGATTTCCACAGGAGTAATGTCACCAATTTATTCCAAGTCTCCTTCAGGTCTAAAATTGCTGGCGCCTAGACCCAACTCCAGCTAATGAAAAAGAGTCATTGACAGGATTTGGCCCATTACTGAATTCATATTCCTGCCTCAGGTAGTCATGCATATTGCTGTCAAAGCCCACATAGTGTAACACTTGGTGTTAATGGAGTCACAGGAAGGATGGATTTGTTCTCATCCAACTACATGTTTTAATTCAAAGACCACATTACTGTTCTGGTGATGGATTAGATAAGAACAAAACACGTTTATTTCTCTTAATTCCAATTATGTTTTAAAATTCTGTTTCTGCTTGGCTGTTATTTATTTGCAGGGTTTTTTATTATTATTTTATTTTTGCACTGCCTTGGTGGTGCTTTTTCTTTTCTAATTTAATCCTCCATTTTTAAATACAATTTTCTTCTTCACCTACCAATAGCTGCATGACTGATTTTCCTGAATGAAATTTATAACAATGACTGAACAAAAGGGAATTTAGTCTGAATCCAAACTAAAGTCATGTTAACAATATATTCAATTTTATAGCCTCAATTTCAATGGGGCACCCAAGTCTTTCTGAAGTCAACAGTCTATTCTCATATCCTAAAACCTGAGTATTCTTTTGTATAACTGGAATTAGTATGACAGTGGTTAGCTTATCTGACTTTGCCCCCTGAAATCATTGACTTTAAAATACTTGTCTTAGGCAGTTCGGAGTGAAGAATAGAGAATTATTATCACATTTCCAGCAAAAAAAGAATAAGAAAGAAAAAGTAAAAATGCAAAATGAAGTTCAGGCTGGAAGTATTTATCAGAGATGGGTAGGAAGTACTGCTAGAGTATAGAGATAATTTCAAACACACATCACATTCTTGGGCAGTGCATCTCTTGTGTCAAGATGCTACATTTGTGGAATTGATTTTGGCTTTTAATGAGACCTATCACAAGACCACACAGGCTGACAATACTCTGCCCTTCTGCTGTGTGACCAAGACACTTGCTTACGCTATCACTGCAGATTTAATCCACTATCTCAACTTCTGCCACTTTCTACATGTGTGGTCAATGTTTCTTCAAGTTCTTGACCGTGCTGAGCTGTTTAACATGTCTGACCTCACTTTCTCTCTACGCCTTTCCCTCCTGAAAGGCCCCTTGCAGAAAGCCTCGTTGCTGACAATTTAAGTGCACTATAACTGCAGTGAGATGTTAAGAAGGTATTCTCCCAGGTGAGATGAGGCTTTAGATGGAGCCATTTCTCCTGCTGAAGTTGTCCCCCTTGTACACACAGCTGAAATGCCAGCCTGGGAGATTGGACAGAGCGTTTGCACAGCCCTAGGGCAGTCTCTTCTTGTGGAGAGTTGTGCAGTCACTCATTAAAAAGCACCAAGGGCAAACTGAGACACCAAGTTTCTTTCATATGCCAGATCATATGATCTGCTGTTGGTCCAGCAGGAAGAGGTTGCTGTTAGAAAGGACAAGTGATACATCTCTGCACTTGCATTTCCTATATGCTGATGATCCCCCTTATAATCATTGAATAACCTGAGTTGGAGAGGACCCACAAGGATCACCAAATCCAACTCCTGGCCCTGTACAGGACACCCCAAGACTCAAAGATGTGGTGAAGAGTATTGTCCAAACTCTTCCTGAGCTCTCTCAGGCCTGGGACTGTGGTCACTGCTCTGGGGAGCCTGTTCAGTGCCTCACCACTTCTTTGGGTTTTTTTCATTTGATGAGGGTTTGCTGTTCTTTTTCCTTTTGCATGTTAATAACCAGATCCTTTTTTCAAGTATTTCTTTTGTTACAGCAAAATCCAATGAAACCCAGATTAAGATGGAAGAGACATAAACATCTTCAGCATATCTGCCTGCATACAGACTGTAATTGAAGACAGCTACAGCTGAGAAAAGAGTTTGCAGTGGTGTTCATTCACTGTTGATGATTAAAATACATCTTTTGAACCACCTAGGCTCTGGATCTGCTTCTGTGATTTGGGAACCACCTGTCACAGAAGTAACCAGAGTGATTCATAATCAGAGCACAGATTACCCCTCATACAGATCTATTTTTGGGCTTCATTTATATAGCCTAGGAAAGTTAAAGTTTCACCTTGCCTTGGAAGTTACAAGACTTTTGTGTTCCAGGGACAAAAGTAAAAGTCAATCTGATCAGGTTTTGTGTTGTTTAGTGCTCCAGGATTTTCCAAATTTCATTCAATCTCCATATGAATGACACCACCCTTATGATAATGGCTTTGAAACAGAAACATCAAATAATTATGGTGACAAAGCACTATGCTCCAAACATTTCTCAGACTGATGATGGAAAACATGAATTATCAGACACAAATATTGTATTTTCATCCATATTTTGTTAACATTGCTGTTCTGCAATCTCCTTGAGATGAATCTCAGCAGAAGTATTCAGTTGATTTACAACCTTGTAGTTCATTTGTAGTCATTTATTTTCCTTTGTATAAAACAAGATGCAATTGCACAAATGCTGGAATCCAAAAGAACTGGATTAAGAGGATTCTGGGTTGTCAATGTCCTTTTACAGAGGAGAAACAAAGGGAGCTTATGCAAGGCAATACAAAAATATTCTGGCTAAGCATATGAAACAGTTTGTAATAATATTCCTTCTCTCTAATAGTGACAGAGGGCTGGTGACAATCTGTACTTGAGTAGTCCACTTCTACCTATGCCTTTTCAGTTCAGATCTTGGAGAACACAGAGTATTGGCAAACTGACAATATATATCCAAAAACATGAAGATAGATAAAAAGACTCTTAATACATGTTAGACTATGCAAAGGTTTTGGTTTTTTGTTTAAATTTTCCTTCTTCCTGTTGTATGCATGCATCAGTCCTCTGTGATGCGTGAGCAATAAATTCACATCTCAGCACCCAATTAGCATCATGACTGCCTGTCAGCCATATGAAATACAGAACTTTCTCAAATTTGGGGAAGTTGGTCAGATTTAATGAATGTCATCATTCAAGCAATAAATACTGCCTCCGGTTTCTGTGCTAACTTACAATCACCTGGTAAAAAGGGTAGATAACAAAAATGCTCAAGTTGCTTTACTGACAACATGATATATCCAATATGCAAAAATCAGAATTCTTCTATATAATGCCATAGAGACTGACTGAGTAGAATAGATTGATTTTATTTTTTCTTCAAAAAAGTTCAGCTTGATTTGTATATCAAACCTGTGGTTACAGGCTTTTCACAAGAAATGACAGTTTTGTGTTGGAGATATCAGGATTCTAGATAAAAAGATTGCAGTTCAGCATTCAGCCAGACTTCCTTAGGCAGGCTGCTTGTTTTCAAACTCCCATTTATTATGTAGGGATAATATTTTCTTTTTCCATTCATCTGGCTTGTTTATACTATAAGCTCTTTGCAGTATTATTTATCTTCAATGATGTATAAGTTCAGCCTGTGCAGAATGGACTTATATATTTTAATAAATCAATACGAAGATCTAGGCGAGAAACAGCTTTTTGCCCTAAAGACATTTTCAACATTTTTAACAGGAAAATACAAGCTGTCTTGAAGCTTTTTTTGTTTGTTTGTTTGTTTTTGGTGGAGAAGAATACAAACCACAGCATGTGAGAAGCTTACATATATTAAATTCCCACTAGCCCTGCTGTTATTTGGTATGTGGGAAATGGAAATTCAGGATATTCAGGATCTGGAGTTGAACCAGGCAAAATGGGTACTTGAACCATAACTCTCAACATTAGAGTTGTATGTGCATTTTTGTAACTGTGTTATACATGGTTGGTTCTGTGCTGTCGTTGAGAACAGAACCCTTGATTGAGCTGGAAAATAGAAACAATTAGAGAAAAACCCACTGTGAGCCCCGAAAGCTTTATTTTTGGAACTTTCTATTACTTCTTACAAAAAGTTTCAGCTTCAAGTTTTACACCACTATACATGTTTGGCAAAAAAAATTATTAAGCCTGTCAATGTTTTGTTCTTTTGGCCCCTTTTGTTGTCTTTAAATGCTTAATTTTCAAAACATCTTTTGTAAAAGTACATGTTTAGTACTTTCTCAAGTTTCTCAAAAAATTTGTTGCAGATGCTCTCCTTCATAATATTTATATGTACTAAAACTAAAATGCAAAACTCAGCCTATTTTCTATTATTTATGTTGGAAAGTAATGTGGCAATAACTGTCTACAACTGAAAAAAGTATGGTTTTACCTCACTCACTTGTTTTCTAAAGCTGCCTGATAGTATTTATTTTAAAATCATCACTGCAGAGCAACATCCTAAAAATATCACATCTCAAAACTAGACTTGTAAACCAATGACAGCAAGTGAATGTAAGTAGGGAATAACATCTCTCTGCTTTAATAATAAGAGAATATAATAAATATCACATTTAGCGTACAAATAGCTCAATTTCCTGACTGTATATGCATATATACAAAGAATTTTCCCAGTAATAGACAGATTTCACCAGATAATTTTCCCATATAAATGACAGAATAGAGTTTTCCATTTTAGCTTTAACATACACATAAATAAGCACTCTGCTTGCTCACACTAAGAGAGTACCCATTTTAAAAGATGAAGGAAAGGAATTCTTAGCAAAACTAATCTTACCATATATACTTAGCTAAACCTAAATTTCACTTAAACATTAATATTGTTTTCAGATACACTGAACTTTTGTCTATCTTTTTTCAGGCTCAACATTGCAATAAATTTCTGTATTAATTATACTGTCTGGACTATTTGTCAAGGTAAAAACTAGTTCAAGTAAAATGATACTGCATCTCAAAAAAAAAGAGGAAATATCAGAAAAAAAATTATGCTTTCCTTTTTATTATTTTTTGATTTTTCACATTTTTTTAGATCCCTGAAACACACAATGCTGAACTCTCATCACAGAAGGAGAAGCAAATCTTTTAAGTCCACTGAAAAGGAAGCAGAGGAACCATTTTCCCTTCTAGTACCAATGTAAAAGAATGAATTCACAGGTTAACCTGATTACTTTTAATATTTCAGAAATCAGTGAACAAAGACAGACAAATTTCAGAAGGCATTTAACTCATCCTAAAATTAAAAACTGACACGCATTCCTCTTGATCTGGAAGCCCACATGGTCTTGTAGTGTAGGGATTGGAGGCCCAGAGTAATGCAAAATCCAAGCTAGCAGTGGTGCTTGCATTTAGAGGTGAACCAGGATCCATGCATGGGCTCTCCAGAGTGCTCAGCCCTGTCTTCACAGCTTTTGAGGTGTTCAGTGAAACATCCATTGCTTTCCATGTGCTCACAGCAGTAGCTGTGCTGTGTTTTCTCTTAAACTCCAACAGAACACTCCTCAACTTAACTCAAAATAGGTGTTGAGTGGGGCAGGCCATTATTTTTGGATGCAGGTATGTTGTGAAAATTCTATCCTTCCTAAAAACACCTCTTTAAGGAAGGGTCAAGGACTTGTGCAAAGCTTTCTGCAGAGGGTGAGTACAATTGCTCTGGGAACTAGACAAGGATGCTATTGAAGGATGCTACCAATGCTGTCACAGGATGTTATTAAGATTATTAGGTTGTTAACAACTGGCAGTGTTCATTTAGAAGCATTTGATGTCATAATAGAACTCCACACAAACACACAGAACGTCTGTGCATTCAAGGGCTTTCCTGGAAAACAAAAGGAAATCCTGAAGGGTATAAGGATTTTACAGTAAAGAAAAAAAAGTTGCTGCTTTGATCAATACCCTCAGGATTTGCAAAATGGCAGCAAAGTGAGATATGTGCCAAACAATTTTTGGCTTTGGCCTTAACTTGTAAGTCTGTCAAAGACTTCTCTTGCCAATTGGTGGAAAATGGATTACTGTCATTTTTCAAGGGACTGCACATCATTTTCCATTGATTGGCATGCCAAATACTTCACAAAGTAATGAGTCAGGCATGATGCAAATCATCGTTGCACTGTCATTTTGATTGCATAGCCCTCTATCAATTTGATTAAACTGGTGTGGCATCCAAAAGGTAACGTATGACTCTGCTTGGCTTCCACAGTGAAAAAGAAAATTTTAGTGCTAGGCAAAGGAAACAAAATGGTGAGAGACATCGTTCAGTACTTGTTGCCATGCTTGTGAGTAATTTTTTAGCTGAAATGGTAAAATACTGATCATGGCTCATGATGAAATGAGATTAACCTGGGCAATTTGCCATTACTATCATACATGTTTTCTTGTCTGTCACAGCCCATTTTAATGCACTTAACAAATGTCATCTGGGCATAATATGTAGATTTGTTTCTTAATTGACTTCTCAAAATAAAAATATGTCTATTGCTCACAAGACTATAGACATCGATAATATGACATTTTCAAGTGACTTGTACTTCATTTTCACTGCAAAATCCTAATGTAACACCCAAATATTGTGAAATGCTGAACACTTGTAAACACCAGGAAACTTTCAGAGTCAAACCATAAAGAGCTCATCTTCAAACTATTTTTGATGTCAGAGTGTCTCTGACATACACTGAACTTATCTTTTTGCTTTTGGATTAAGGATTAATGCATTTTATAGTTGCTACCACATTTGTTTAACATGTGTATTCATCTCTCCTCTGTGTGCTCTCTCTTTTCAGAAGAGTTTAAGAAACTGCATTCTTACCTTTTCTGAGGAAATTAATATTTTCTTGCTCCTTTTTAGACCAATTATTTTCATTAAAGTTTTTAAATCTCTGATCAGATTTGATTAAGTGACTAATGGGCTCCAAAATTGGGAAAAGTGAGTCTGGCAGCTACAGGTACACCTCTGAGCACAAGGAGAAATAACTGTGGCCATATAGTCAGCACTATTTCATAGACAGGCTGGAAAGGAAAATAAAGCCATGTTAGTTCAGTCTGACAAGGAAGTAGTACTTTTAATATTTACTTTTACAGCCAAGAAAGATATTCTGTGATTTTTTATTATTGTGGAAGAGCTAAAAAGTAGATTTAGGTGTCTACCTGTGAGCTGAACCCTTCACAAAACTTTCTAACAGAGCTGAAAAGCAGGTGAGTATTCAGTTTTCACACATCTAGCTAAGTGGCCTTCCTGCTACAAGGCTTCCTCAGTAAAAAGTAAGTAAAAAAACTTAATAAATTTGTGTTAAGGGATTTCTACTATTTTTAGAAAATAATTCATTCTCTTTATGGTACTTGAGGGGCTCTTTGCTTTGATTTTATTAAATGTTTTGGAGATTAATCTTTGTATTGTGATCACTAGAAATCTGAAAGCGTGGTTCAGATTAAAAATTTCTTATAGAAATTTTGGAGTATTTCTCTAACAGAATCAAGTCTCTGTATTCTTCTTCTTCTGAACAGAGGAAGGATTTTTTTTTTTAATTTCACATTATTTCATTTTATTTTTTTA
>VWYI01030521.1:135098-149288 GCA_013399455.1 Anthoscopus minutus | reverse complement strand
AGTGAGTAGCCATCCCTTTTTCCTCAAAATACAGCAGTGACTTCTTTTTAGAGCAGGTTACAAGGAATGCGCAGTCTCACAATGGCCTGATGCACAAGAGCAATCCATTGCAGTTTGTTTTTTTGTGGGATGGGAGTGAAGAGCACTAACTTAGGAAGTCTTAATCTTATGGATACTGTCATCTTCATTAGAAACGTTACAGACTGAAGCTAAGATGGTCATTAGGATCTTTCCACCTCAGAATGTTGATGGTGTCATTAGCACTGTTTCAGTTGCTTCAGGGAGCCTCCTTCAGTGCTTTCCTTATAGTGTTCTGGTGTCATCAAGTATAGCAGGAAATGGACTGAGGTTCTGTCAGATAAGTACAAAAAGATTTTGTATCAAAAATAAGTTAAACCCATTCTTAATCTTACTAGGCATACACAGCTATTTTAAGATGTCACTGTTGTCATGTGATCAATCACTTCTGTTTACAGTTAAAATAAGAATTTCAAAAGAATATGGGAATCTTGATTGACTATAGGAGTCTTGATTGATTAGATCTTCAGGATTATTTTTGAGAATAAACAGGATGTTCCCTTCTGCTCTGTTAGTAATATTTAAAATGTGGGTTTTGGTCTTGATTCTGANGTTAGTAATATTTAAAATGTGGGTTTTGGTCTTGATTCTGATGCAGTCTTCTGTGGGTTTCTCCAGTGTTACTCTAATGCAGATTTGTGTGGCTTTCTCCAATATTATCTGTTTTTGTACAGTGTAAACTGTACAGTTTTGTACAGTTTATGTCTGGATAGAAGAGGAGACTAAGGATGTGTGTGAGTGGGGTTATGTTGGTTTTCCTTCCCCTTTTTTTGTATGTATGTGAGGTGAGGTTTTTTTTGTTTGGATTTGTTACTGGTGTTACGTCTGTGCCTTGCCCAGCTGGAGAGGTCTATGTTGGGTATTGTTATCTGGGTTCGGGCTCAGTATCACAAAATGTTAGATTGGTAAGTCATAAGTTTCCAGAGAATTCATAGAGTTTTGCAAGTACAGAAAAACATAGGTGGAAGTAAAACCCTGATGCACTGCAACCAAATTTTACTGGAATGTTTACAGTTTCTATTCTGGCTCATTGGCTTAAACTGAAATAGCTATTAAAATATTGGGAAAATTTATAAGCCAGTACATTTTGCCCAGCTGTATTTCAAAGGAATATAGAATTTCCAATAAAGGAATCTTGTTTATGGTAAATTGTACTGTGGTACCAGTGTCTTCAGGACAGTGCCATGGTTATACATGTGTTATACATACCTATAAAGAATTACTGTAAAATTCTCTAAATATAAACACTCTAAATGCACGTTGGTTTGGTTGGCTTGTTTTTAAATACTCAGGTACTGAAGGTAACTTAGTTATTGTTGGCACCTAGAGCACAATTCTTTTCCAAGCTGTGCTTGCTATTTTGGAAGTGAGTCTAAGAGCTCAAGATGTGGAAGTTCTTAAGAAGTCCTTCATTCTTACTGTGTGCTCTTTTTCTTTTTTAACTCTCCCCTCAGTTTTTTTTGGCAGCAATGATATTGCTGCTGGGAGGGTTTAAGTGGGTGGAAGTAAGAGGTTTCTTGGGATTTTTTTCCCCACTATTAACTGATGGAGCAGAAAATGCAAAGATAGTGTGCATTGGGTTTGCATGTTTTCCTTGATTCCTGTGGTACAGTTCAGAGAAGTAGTTTTGGGGGTTTTGTGACTTGTTGAGGTTTATCATATCAGACAACAAGGATTTCAGTGGTAGACTTGCCGTTTTTTTCCTGCAACCAAAGATGTTGCTTGCGTACAGTCTTTCTAGAGAACAATTCTCACATTGATTTACACGTATATTAATTAGTTGTCTACATGGTCTGAAGATTACTAAAGAAATCTCTTGAGCAATGCTATATAAGATATTCATTATTTAGATTTGTTAGGGGGTTTGTTTGGTTTGGGGTTTTTTTTAAGATTTGAGGCCTATCAAATCTTTCTATTTGGAAATCACTGGTCTTTTTGCTGATTTAGATGACTTTTTAGTCACTTTTTCTCCATTAAGGAAAACCTTATAAAATTAATGTGGATTTGCAGACTGTTCAATGTAGTAAAGTGCAGAATGTTTCTGCCAAGTATACATGCTTTTGTCATTTGCATTTCATTACTGAATTTACTTACTTTGGAGTAAATGATAAATTAAGCAGAAAATCACGAAATTGCTGACAAGTTTTTAGCTTTTGGGGACCCACAGAATTGCTGTCGGTGGAGTTTTGAACATTGTGAGACAGGTTTTTGACTTCACACTAGACTGATTTTTAATCAAAATGCCTTGCTCTTAGTTTCCTAGTGCCAAACCAAATAGGTACTTTTAAGATTTGATTGTTGTTTAAGTGCTAATTAAAAATATATTTGTAGATGCATGTGTTTTTAAACCAGTTTGTGATACAGTAAATATTGCATTTAGATAGTATAATCTGTGTGAAGCAGAAGGTATTGCCTTAAAATATACTTAGTATGAAGCATTATTTCACTGATCTTTCTTTGTACAGTATTAAAATCAGTGTTCTATATTGTATCTTTCACATACTATTTGTAAGCCTAGCTGATTTTGAATATACAAAATTTATGGTTTAGAGCTATAGACTTGTTCCTGTAGACTGTTCTCCTTTTTGAAGGGATAGAGCCTTTATTTAAAAAACCCCCAAAACCTAACCCCAGCAGCTAGACATTCTGTGAGATAAATGCTTTGTTTGTAAGCCTTTGGTCATGCAGCAGGAAGATGGAAATGCATTTGTTATGCATACTTTCCACATCAAGTGTCTTCTGTTGCTTTTGATCTACTTCTCTCAACTAATTTTTGGAAGTTAACAGCTTTCTTCTGAACCTCGAAAGTAAAAATCCTTTTTGTTTTGTTTTGGTTTTTTTTTTTAAAGATGATGTTTTTCTAACTCTCAGAATTAATTGGCCATTGCACTGCAAACTGTGTACTTCTGTGACCAGGTTGAAATTCTGGCTTTTGATTTTTCAATTTTTAACAGGGACGCTTTTTTGCGGGAAGATTAATTATTTGTAGACTGATTTGAAGTAGTTCCATTTAGGTAATCTTTTATATGGAGGCATAAAAACTCTTATGAGCGATAGTTACACTTCTGGTAACTCTGATCATAATTTTTATTATTGCTTTTTTGTAATTTTCTCTTACATATTTAAAATCCAAAATGTAGTTTTCGTTTTTAAATTAAGAGAAGAAGAGAGTAGTGGAAGAGACACTTCAGCCCACATATGATATATTTTAGGACTTTACCTTGTGATTTTAAGTCCATAAATGATTTTGGCCTATCCCTCTGCCCTGGGGTGGGGGTATCACTGCCAACTTTAGTCTATGTTTGGCTTGCATATGCTAATGACACAGGACACTTCGGTGACTGAATTTGGGATGCACTTGCAAGGTTTCCAGATCCAGTGGAATGTGGGCTGTTTGTTCTCCTGCCATCCCATATTAACCCAGTAGAGGGACCTGATGTCTGGATTTATATTCTAGTAATAGATACTAGTTTTTTTCATCTATATTTTGGGGAGGAAGAGGATGTAGAGTTTTGTATGTGTCTTGTGTTTTTGTATGTCTCATCCATAATCTAAAGAGAGGAGGATAAATGAGGATTTGGTCCTCTGCACTCCTCTAACCATGTCTTAAATGTTAATGTAGCTAGTATGCCTATTAGACAAAAATAACAGTGCTGCTTCTAGTGTAATTACACCTATTTTTTTATCATCCCTAAGAAATACTTTTGGGTCACTCGAACACATTTATTCATAATGCATTACAGTATGGGGAGTGGGTTCTGTTGCACTGGGAAAATGCAGTGTGACTGCTGTACACAAGTATCAGTAAATTTCAAAGTTCACCTGCAACATGTAGAAATAAATGTTTTGAATGCAAAACATTTTCCATTTAGTTTGTATTTGTGTTACTGCCTATTAAGCTGTATAACAGTCCTGTAGGAACAGTTTTTTAGATTTTCTGACTGTAGTTTCTTAGTCAATACCCCAACGAAGTATGGAAATTTCAATGGTGGGAATTGGTATATGGAGAAAAGAATAGGTAGGCAGGGGAACTGTGAGACCGACACTTTAGCTGTACTTTTTTATGTAACTAATTTGAAATCCTTAGATTACTCAGGTGTGTATGTTTACAGCAGTAGGATTAATCCCCTTCTTCCCATACATAAACATGTAAACTGAAGAAAGGACTGATTAGTCATGTTTTAAAAATGGTACTATGTCTTGAAATTAATATGGCCATAAAACTTATTCATACAAAAGTTAAACCACTTTCTAAAAGCTCAGTTAACTAAGTTTAAAAGTTCATAGAGCAAAACTTAGCTGTGGTCCTGCCCTCTTTCCTCTTCTAGGAAGGGGGGCTATAGCTGAGGACTATATAGTTCAAATTTTGGGAAGAAATTTTTTCTTTTCTTACAATTTTAGCTTTTTGAGAAAAATTAGGTGGATATAGATTCCTTTTCACTTAAGCAATGGAAGATGTCTGAAATGTCTTTATTGTAAAAGTATGTGGCTCAGGAAACTTATTTTTTTTTTGTCTTCTGCAGTGGCTGATCTGTGCTGTATTTCTCTGCCAGGTGACTGTTAGATACAGGACAGGTTTGGAGTGTCATGGGCTATGCATTTGTATTCTCTGTTCTGTTTTAGGGGTGGGAATTGTGGTGGCAAGGGTTGGAACTCAGCAGTAGGCTCGCAGGGGTTTTGTATTTGTGCAAACTGTATGGGTTCCAGGGCAGTCAGCTTCAGCTCATGCGTTGGTGCAGAAGAAAAGCATTCATTTTCAAGGACTGTGCTTATCTGAGAAACATTATTTCCACGTTCTCTGCTGTTTCTGTCGGTGTGAGTGATCATGTTGAGCTGATTGTTCCTTTTTTATTAAGTTGTGACTACTAATGTACTCTCACAAAGCCTTATATAACACAAAGTAGATATGGAAGCTTAAGTGCCAGGTTGGTGAGTACTCCTAACAGTCAGGATTTCTTTGCAGCCATCTCTGTGCTGATGCAATTGTACTGTTTGGGTTTCTGGTGATAATGGAGATGCTTCCTTCATGATATTTGGGTATAGACCATTGCATTTGGTCTATACATTTGCCACGTTTCTCCAAGCATGGACATGTGCTGCCTATATTCTCTGAAATCAGGTGATTAGTGGTCTGTGATGCTTGCCATACAACTTCATCTCTAAATCGAAGAAATCAACCATAAATGCTACAAAATAACTTCTCCAGTTACATGCCCCTTTCAGCACCTTGACTCTATAGTGACAGTTTCTGTTGCTTTCTTTTCTGCAGTGTAAGTCAGATGTGTAATAAAATGATGTCTTCATAGCTTGAGCTATAGCCTTGCTAAATTTTCTTCTTTTCTGCTTTTACTTTAATGGGAAAAGTGTAAAGGCAGTCTGCTCAACGCACATAAGATTTTAACAGATGCAGCATTTGCATGTTTTCTCATTCTTTGGAGTGGATGTGACAAATTTCTTCTCCTTAGTTTTAGCCTAGAAGTAACTTCTAATTAGTGAACCTCACAGACTGCCCTTTCAAACTGGTAGGATTATAAGCAAAAGTTTATAACTGACAGAAGCTAATGTTACAGAGAATCCAATATTTGGATTGATTAGTTTTGATAAGTAGAATTCTTCCCTGCCTGCCATAAGTTCCAAATACCCTGAGGTCATAGCAGTGCATGTTGTGATCTGCTGCATTATTGGCTAGTCTGTTACAGTTGGGCTCCACAGGGTTATAATGTTCTGCTTGTGACATCTGGGAAAGAGGTGACTGTAGTGATTAGATGGTTCCCTATTTTTTCACCAGAAGTCCATGTTGAATTCTTCCTTGATAATACATGGATTTGGAGTTACTATCTTACATTAAAGAACACTCCCTAGTCCTCTCTGTTCTGTGTTTAGCAGTGTTTTTTCTGCCATGGAGAAAACTTATGCTGCTCTCTGAAATGTGCCCTATGTCTTCATTTCCTTTGGGGGATACTAGCTTCGTTTGAGACAATGTTCTTGTGTTTTCTTCTGAACTTCTATGTATTATCTCTTTGTCTCAGTCTGAAGCAGCCTGTAAAGAATGTCTAAGCTGATCTGGCCCATCAAACCTTTCTCAGTATTTATAATAAATTTCATTATGAAAAGGTACCCCTCGCTATGGCTTTAAGCAATCTAAGATAGTTTTTCCTGAATCTCAGTTTAGTGGAAACATTTTTCAGGCAGTATCACTGAAGGTCTTAATATATTGCTGAATAATCTTAAAGGTTAAGTACACCTAACACATCTGTTGCAATTTTCCCCAAATTCCCCCAAATCCCCCAAGAGGCAGTGAGTCCTGCCTGAACTCTCCTGTAGGGCTTTCATATACTAGAAGGTACTGTAACATCTCCCTGGAGCCTTCTCTTCTTTAGGCTGGACAACCTAGACAACTCTCAGCCTGTGTTCTTAGCAGAGGTGTTCCAACCCTCTTGTCACCCTTCTGTGGACTCACTTCTACAGGTCCATGTCCCATGTTGGGAACAGACTTGGGGTGCAGTACTATGGGAGGGGTCTCATGAGACTGAGAGGGCCAGAATCACCTTCCTTTGCCTGCTGGCTGCACTACTTTGGATGCAGCCCAGAACACGGTTTTCTTCTGGGCTGTGACTGCACATTGCCTGCTCATGTTCAATTTCTCATCAACCAATGACCCTAAGTAATTTTCTTTGAGCTTTTTTTGATCCTTTCTCTGCCCAGCCTGGATTTGTGTTTGGAATTGCCTCAGCTTGGGTAGAGCACCTTGCACTTGGCCTTGTTGAACTCCATGAAGTTCACACAGGCCCACCTCTCAAGCCTGTCAAGGTCCCTGTGGATGGCATTTCTTCCCTCCAGTGTGCCAACTGCACCACACAGTTTGGTGTCATTGGCAAACTTGCTGAGGGAGCACTTGATCCCACTGTCCATGTCACTGACAAAAGTGTTAAACAACATCAGTAGCAATACAGACCTAGAGAAACACTTGTCACTGGCCTTCACTGGGATATCAAGCCATTGACCACAGCTCTTTGAGTGTCACCATCCAACCAATTCCTTATCCACTGAGTGGTCCACCTGTCAAATCTGTGTCTTTCCAGAGGCAAGGAGAGTGTCACAAACTTTGCACAGGTCCAGGTAGTTGACATAATTTACTCTTCTCTTACCCACCAAAGCTGTTACCCTGTCACAGAAGTCCACCAAATTTGTCAGGTGTAATCTGCCCCCAGTGAAGCCATGTTGGCTGCCACCAGTCACCTCCTTATTTTCCAAGGATCTGTGCTGTGATCTTGCCAGGCACACAAGTGACACTGACTGGCCTGTGGTTCCTCAAGTCTTCATTTTTTTCCTTTTTAAAAATGGGTTATGTTTCCCTTTCTAAGGCTGCCACTTACGTAGACCATGAGCTTCATAATGTTTTTATTTCAGTTGTATCGTGAGGTGTCACATTTGTTTTCTTACACATAGTAGATATTTTTCTTTACAGCAAATGAAAGGAGAATCAGTGTCAAACTTGCTTTTTTTTTTTTTTCTTTTCCAATTTCTTGGTAGTTTAGAGGGAAGTAGTAGAATTGCTGCTTTTGCAGCAATATAGAATTGCTTTTTCAGTTGAATAGAATAAACCATTTCAAATTCTTTCTAAGATTTGTGCCTGTTTCTTAGTGTAAAATTTAATTAAGCACTCAAAATACTGGATTTATTGAGTCACCATTAGTGTGAAGAATATAAATAACTTTATTAATGGTTTTTTAGCCATATTTTTAATTATGAAGTTATTCTTGTCAAGAAATTTTGCACTTTCAGTGTCTTTATGGCTGAAAATCTCTAATGAAATCATCTAGTTGCATAGTATGTAGGGGATAGTGGGACTCTGAAGAGTAGATGTTTAAATAGCAGTTTAAATGTTAAAAATGCAATTTAAAACTTGGGGTTTTTTCAGAATCCAGAGGTCATTGTTTTTCTGTTGATACCTCTTTAATATTGGATGGTCATCTCTTGAAAATTTAGGTAATGGAAGTCTAGTTTAAATATTCAAACTCTGTAAGCAAAATTTTAGTTTTCTTTTGTGTGTGTATACATACTTCTAAAATCTGTAAGTTCAGAGTGGCATTGCTTTTATGAAAGTTCAGCAACCAGTGTAGAGCTCTTCCATTAAAATGAGCATTATCTTATGATCTCTAGTTCTGTTATGAAACAAGGTAAATGAAGGCATCTAGTAGGTGAAGAGATAGAAGTCTTTGGTTATTCTTATGACATGAAGGAAGTAGTTTACTGGTATATTATGTTTCCCTGTTTCTCAGGCATTTTACTGTAACATTGGACTTTGTAAAAACGATTTGTCTTTGATCCAGAATGGTTCTGATACACAAGAATTATGCCTAAGGATTTTTTTTTTCTTCACTGTTCTTGTAGGGTTTTATGGGTGTGGTATTTTGTTTGTGTACAGAAGGATCCTCAGTAATGTGGGCTATATCAGAGACATATCTAGTGCTGATACTGTAGTTTAGATGAGGATTGTAAACTGAAAAATTTTTCATGGAATAGATGTAATCCATGGTGTTGGCTATTCTTGTAAAATCTGAGGTTATAAAACTTATGAGTTTGTCCAGGAAAAAAATCCAAACCCAAGTTTTAAACTTGGCAGCCAGGTGTGACTGAATGCCATGTGTCCAAAACATTTTTTTGTGTGCATTGTATAAAGAGGTAGAAAATCAGAATTCTGTTGGAGCTATGTTCTCAGTCATTGCATCTTGAAAGACGCGCCATGTTGTTCCCAGAGTGCACAAACAATTCACTCAGTCTGGAAGGAGGGATGTGACCATGGTACCGCAGTTGTGGGGTGGGGGCCTGAGAGAGAATTCCACTTAGGTTCCCTTGCCCCATTAAAAAAATTGCATATCTCTTAAAAGAGATTTTTCAGTTTTTAAAAGTTGAAAACTGTTGAAGTTTGTAGACAAGTGTCAGATGTTTTTCAAATTACATGTGTGGAGAACTGTGAGCATGAAGGTTCTTGCTGCTCTGCTGACAGATAGTTGTTAAAGCTGTGATGTATCAGTACAAAGCAAACCTTTGCTAGCATAGAGAAAAACAGTAATACGTAGCATTGTGGGAATGTTTTTCTTCTGCAGGTGTTGTCTTTGTGAACTTTACATGTAAAATCAGAATATATGAAATTAACCCAGTGCAAATTTACTGGTATACCTGGATTTTTATCCAGACAAATGGGTCTGTTTACTTATTTGCACCTGTGCTCATGTGAATGAGCTGGAGGGGTCTTGGGAGCTGGTGAGGGTAGGTGGTTCTCATCAGTTTGTTTTCTTTCACATAAAGATTGGGAAGAGTTTGAGTGCTCTACAGCCTCATTGTATAAAGAAATATATAAACTACAGTTTTGGAAAAGATTTTAAAATGTATGTTTTTAAAAATTAATTGTAGATATGTACAGTCTTTTAGACTTATTTTCTGAATTTTTTTTCTTATTTTTTCTATTATTTCTTCTGTTAGTGCTTCTAATAACAGTACAGTAGCCTGTTCAAATGTTTTGTTTTAAGTGAATCACTGATACCTTGCACAAGTGCTAGGATAAACAGTGACTGGTAGCTTTTTGTTCTTTCAGCACTAAATGCAATTCTCCAGTTTTGGTGCTCAAATAAGACTTTAAGCAGTAAATACAGAAAACTGCTCTGCTCCTTCATGTGAAGTCACAAATGGCAGCCCTTTGCTGAAGATGATTGGTCTCTCTTGGCCCCCATTTTTTTCTCATCTTTTCTTTGATTGTACAGGGACAGTTATTTGCACTGACAACTTGTTTTTACTTTGTTTTGAAACCATGGGGAATTAGGATTTCTTTTAAATGAGGGTATGCCTTAGCCTGGTTTTCTTTGGAAGCAGTAACATACATTGAAAGCGTTGAAACAGGTAGAGTGAAAAGCATCAGATGTTTGTGGATCTCTCCGAAGAAGACAATTTTAGACAAGCATACATTTTATGATGTTAAAGACTATTTTACTGATAGCCAAAATATTTCTTTCATGAGATAAATATGGGAAGCCATGTATATATGTAGGTAAACAGACAGTGAAAAAGAAGTAACTCCAGTAATAAATTTTGTAAATTCTGAAAAACCATATAAAAGGGATGCTATATATCTTCAGATGATTGCATATAATACAATAGCATTCTACTTCCATTTTGTTGTACTTCATCATTCTTCCATATATTAGAAGCCAACCTCACCTACTCATCCTCACTTCTCAGTTATTTGAATTTTCTTCTGCAATTGTTCAGGTTTATTTTATGATAGGTGCTGCTATCTCTAGCTGTAATCACATTCATTTTAACACTGAGTTGAAGGCTTCAGGATCTAACACTGCATTTTCTTCTGGCTTGTTTAACTTTCTCTTAAATTTGATCTTAAGTCAGAACTACTTGCTTTTTAATCTTATTCTTTCAGAGATCAGTGAAACTAACATATTTTGTGTAAATTACAGTAATAAATTCAACCATAAGTTGGCCATAAAATTGCCTTTGTGGATATACTTTGCAATTGGAAAATATTACAGTGAAGTGTGAGTTGCCTCCATGTCCTGTGAAAGATGCATGTGCTTTTCTGAATAGTAAGTGCAAGTTTTGTGTAATCAAACTATTCTTTAATTTGGCAAAAGTAGTTTACAGCAGATAGAAAGGGGTTGGTTTCATTTTGCAGTTATTTGTAGTCCTGTTCTGCTATAGTACTGAGAGACTAATGTATTTAAGTAATATAATTTCTTTATTTGATTTTAGGAGAATGACATCTTCCTGGGCTGGGAAAAGGGAGCTTACAAGAAATGGGGAAAGAGTAAGAAAAAGTGCTCTGATCTAACACTAGAGGAAATGAAAAAACAGGCTGCTGTCCAGTGTCTTCGATCTGCTTCTGATGAGGTAAGTTTGGACTATTTAATAGATTCTTAAGGCTTTATGTCTTTCTTTGTGCTAGATATATTTGGCTTGTGATGCTTATCTTCTAAGTGCTAGTTTGCCAAGAGTTCTCCAAGAATTCTTTGTTTTTATTTAGGAAATTATGAAATCCATGTATGTTAGAATGATTTCACAAGATATTCTATACTATGTAGTGCCATGCTTTCCTTTCTGTAAACCCTTGCCTATTCTTGTCAGGGTCAGTTGCAATGCACTGATTTGAGTTGAAATTGCCACAAAGCTTTGCATAAAGGTTATTCTAAAAATTCTAAATTGTTTTTGTGTTGTGTGTGAATAGAAAGGACTGGTATATGTGGGCAGAAAGCCATCTTGCTCTGTGCATGCAGCATGTGTAATCCAGAATTCCTAAATAAAAAGCCATATATAATGGCAAATGTTTACTTTCCAGATTACATGATTGAGTGGAAGTGAAGTGCAATGACTAGAGCAGGTGAGGAGAGGTGAAGGCTGCAGGTTGAAGGAAGACAGCAGAGGTAGCAGATACTGTGTATTTGAGCAGAAAAACGAGACAAGGGGAGAGGCAGTTGAAAGCAATGTTTAGAAAGAAAAAATTATCTGTAGTGCAAGTCAAAGGAAGCTCTCCAGGGAGATTTTTCAGACAGCAAAAATGAGAAACTGTTTTTTGGTTTACAGAACTATAAATACTCTGATCTGTCACTGCTGTAAGAAGAAACTACCCCACCTATGCAACCTGCTTGCATTATTTCTCTACACACCTTCCTAGTCATAGCTTGTGCAAGCATTTGGGTGGTTATGTGGTGAACTGGTTTGGGAAAGTCAATCAGTTTCCTGAGATTAACCTGGTTGGGGCAGAGGAAATGTTAACCCAGAGAGGTTTCCTGGTCAGATTTGTGGCACAGACACTCATGCCAGCAATGCTGTGGAAGAGTAATCAAGAAAGTGGGAAAGATTTGGGGCTTATTCTCTCTACTTTCAGCAATATTAACATCACATTCTGGCTCACTATGAAGCTACTTGAGTATTTGTTCAGTTACTAAATTGCTAATTGACTAATAAACCAGGAAATTTCTGAACTCCCATTTTCCCATTACTTATTATCCTAACAAAGTGATGCAATGTACAGTTTTGTTGATAATTTGCTCTGCTCTCATAGTTACAAAATATTGAGGTCAGCACTCTTAGCTACCATTTTGAATATGAAACAAATATGGAGAAATAATTGCAAGAAGTAATGTCTTTCTTGAGGATATGTTTGTCTTTGTATACTAATTTTATGAACAATAAAATGTAGGACTCATACACAGACTACAGGAGAATTGACGATTGATTCTTAAATTCAGAAATTTCACTTTTGATGCATCTCCACATAGCTGAAAATCAAGAATCATGACTTAGAACTAAATTTTTGTTACGTAGGAAATCTAGTTGCAGAGCAAAAAGGAGGAGGTGAATTTATTAATAACCTATAACAGAGAAGTAAAGAAACTCTTCAACTACAGTTTTGAAAGAATAAAAACACATGGGATCTGAAAGGTTGAAAAATAACTTCACCTTTGACCCCTGTCACCTTATCAAATTTTTAGTGTTCAACATTAACCTGTAATCTGCAACCTGTAGACTTAAGTTATTTCAGAGCTATTCTGATTTCTGTTGCCTGCTTAGACAATTAAGCTTGCACATTTATTGTCATTAATGAAATTGCAGGTCATAATTTTTATAATGTATATTCAAACACAGAATTGAAACTTTAAACCATTTAATAGAAAGTTTTTACTTAAAGCTGCTCTGTAGGTAATTTAAGACATGCATTGCATGAAAGAAATACAGACTTTATTTTTTCCTCCAGAATTAAAGGGGTGATCCTGCTTAAATGCTAGTAATACTTTAAAGTAACTTGTAAGATATCTTTTATTTCTGATTTTTCAAGCATATTTCTCATGTTTTTGGTTTCTTGTATTTGAGTTTGTGTGCTGATCTGATGGGAATAATGAATAGGTTTTAGACTGTGAAAGATAATGTTAAAATACTATTTCTGCTGAGGCATTCAAGCTGCTCCATATAATGTTCATGGTTTCATCTCTACAAAAAGATAAAAATACTCTATGAACTGTAGTTGAAATTGTAGATCAGTTGTGTGTAAGGAGTATTTATAAAAATTGAGATACAAATAAGTACTTTTTTCTTAGTGCCACCTGAATTTTTTAAAATAGTTTTTTGAATCATCTGAAAAATGTTTAACGTTTTTTTTGTTGTTAGATGAGGTATATGTGTTCATTAGGATATTCTCTTCTTGCAAGTGGCCTGTTAAATAGTCCATGTGTACAGTTATGGAGCTTATTTATAGTTTTGCTTACCTTCTGTGATCACTTTTTCAAAGTAGGTGGATGCAGAAATGCCAGTCTGCTCACATGGGTATGGAACGCTTGCTCTTCCAGCCTAACCTCTTCTTTCAACCTTAGTATTGGAGCAAAACAAGCAGGTTTGAGCCTCTTTAGTGGGAGTAATTGGAAAAAAGTCTTAATGGATTTCAACTTGAATATATTTAAATAAAATTGTATTTAAGTAAAGTGATTACAGTGTTTACCCTGTATGTGTCTGTAGACAGAGTATATATATATATATACACATGTGTATAAGCACACACAAACAAACACACAAAAAAGCCAGAACAGGGTGACAATTCAATGAAGAATTTAGGATTTTGCAACCCGATCATTTTAGAGAGAAAAGTGTGCAGAGGATGAAAAAGTAATGAGAGTTCGTAGTAACTTTTCTATCTCTAATAAGAAATTACAGAGATACAGTTAATGTAATTTTGATTATTGCATTTAATTATTTAAACCAACAACATGTTAAGAAATGGCAGACAGTCTCTTCCCCCTACCAACAACCAAAAACCTTAAAATTGGGTGATCACTTCAAAAAAAAGTGCTTGATGGAGAGAGGAAGCCATAAAATAGACTATATGAAAATTGGCTTGATTTCAGTAACTTCTTTTTTTGTCAGACTTTCATGTAGTGGTTGAAACAAATATTTTGAAATCAGATCTTGTGGATTTTCATTTCCACAGTATTTACTCTTAGAGTGTACTTCATTTGGTAGCTTAGTTTTGCTTGAATTCAGTTCTTTCTCTTTGTCCCGGTTTTAGAGACAGTTATCTGTCAGGGAAGGCAGAAAAAAAATTGTAAGCCC
>VWYI01030521.1:5117-134852 GCA_013399455.1 Anthoscopus minutus | reverse complement strand
GAGTGTCTGTGTTGCCCTCCCAGAAGGACCCAAAAACAAAAACCGCTCCCCTCCCCACTGCCCCCGGGGGCTCAGCCGATCCTTTTGTCTTTTAAAGTACCGATGATGTACCAGCCATCAGGCTTTTTCTCTCTCAGCTAAATGGGAAAAATTCTAACAGCTAAGAAACGAAAAAAAAAACCATGTAACCCCCAACACTCTTGTATTAAAAAAAGTAATGCTCTAAAACACTAATCTGAGACAGAATTCCAACGCCCTAGTTTTAATTTCACAGTGTTGAAAACAAACATCTGACTTGAAGAAGCCTAAGTTTGGTGTTTATTTCTAAAACATTTCCTACATTGTGAAGAAAGACGAGTCAGAGAAGCTGCTCTGCCTCGCTGTGTCTTTGCCATGGCAGAGCCTGTTGTGGACTAAGTGTGTTTGTTAGGGGCGGCCTCATCTTGACAGGCACCATCTGGTGGATGTAGGAATGCAAATTGTTAATGTATGTACATTCTGAGGACAATATTTTTTGTGTGACAAGGGTTTTGGTGTCTCAAATTGTCTATATTCTTATGAATGAGTCTTTGGTTGCAGATGCTCTTGATGCAGTCAGGAGCAGAGGAAGTGTAAGTACATTGCAGCTTGCCAGAAAATGGAGACAGAATGATGGTGAGAAAGACTTTTAAGACAAGTACTTTAATGTAGCAATCAATTACTATTCTTACTGTAGTTCTAAAGTTTCTTTTTTCTGAAGCACTTGAATAAATAGCAGTTTAAAGACATGCTGAAGAATTGCTAAAATTTTTAAAAGCTTGTTAATATTGACCTTGAGTAGAGCTTTTTTCTTAATTTTCATTCTGCTAAAGTATGGAGGAAATTTCAAAATGTTGGTTTGCAATTAAGTGGTCAAGTAGGGATATCCATTCTAATGAAACATTGGGTAAAAACCACTAATGTTTAGGCTTGGGGAATATTTATATAAAAGTCCTTTGATGAAAATAATGAATATTGTCCTGAAATTACTGCCTTGGATCTTAAGTAAAGAACAGCTGATCTTTCACCATTAAATAACTTGGTGGTTAGTCTTATTGTTTATAATTACTACCTGACACACAGTTTGTTCATGTGCAAGTGGTATTCTTTTTTTACTTTTTTTTTAAACCTCCTAATTCTGAAAGTACATTATTTTGTATTTGAATAATGAAACTTGTCATTACTTGTCTTTTTACTATAAAAAGACAGAAAGCAGTATCTTTGAGATGCATAATGTTATCCAATAAGGGTTTAGAAATTCATGTCTGTTACTTTTTACAAGGTGGATACTGTGAACAAGGTTGGAATTAGAGGTTACTTATGGAGACTGATACATGTAAGACTTTTCAAGGTAAATTTTCTAGTAATAATATTGAAATTACTTATGTGCCTGCCTATCCATTGGGCACAAATCCAAGCTCAATTAGCTTGTACCTGACTGCTCTTCTGCTAAAATTTGCATTGCTCAATGGAGCGAGCAGGTCTCCAGCTGTGCTGTTGCAGTTCCTGTGGAGCACAGTTCATTCACCAAACACTTGCAGTGTGACACATGGAGCTGCACCCCAAGATGGTGCCAGTGGCAGTTAAAGCAGTTGCTCTGTCCTGCTGAAATGTGTGAGGACTTCTTAAGAATGAGCAAAAGAGACAGCTTCCTGTGGATTTTACTTTCTGCACTGATGGAACCAGTGCTGTAAGACTCTTTCCTTCTCCCAGTGAATGGGGCCACTTTACCTAAGCTGTTCCACAGCACATCCTGAGACATTCCTAGTGCCCACTGCTGATCTCCCAAGGCCTGTCATAATGGGGTTCAGGCAACGTGGTCCAATCTGAACTAACCAAGCTCCCAAAATCTGCTAACTGCTGCATGAAACCATGTGCAACATGTTAAAGCAAGAACTAGTCTTCGTTGCTAGATTCCGTGATGAATTTTGAAAGAGAACTGCTCTAATATATTTGACAAGAACACACAGTGCCTTCCATCCCACTGTTCTAAGAAATTACTGCTTGGTGGTAACATGGAAACATAATTGGTGAAACTTCATAATAGTAATTTCTTTTAAATGTAGTCAGGTGTGGGCATGCTAACAGCATAGAGCATTGACTTTGCTTACTTTAAGTCATGAGGGGAGAATGTAACTCTTCTGATACTTGTCTGATATGGGACCATATTGAGGAACAAGTGTGGCTCTAGTGAACAGTTTGGTTAAAAATTTAAAATGATAATTTTATTCTCAAATGTGCCTTGCTTTCAGCACAAACTTGAGATATGTCTAAAATAAGATTTTGTTGAAATTCTCTTAGTGTTTGTCATCTTTCTTAATTGAAGTGCAGAACTGTCAAACTTTCATACAGTCATAGAATCCTAGAATGGTTTGGGTTGGAAGGAACCTTAAAGATCATCTCGTTCCAACCTCCTTCCATGGGCAGGGAGACCTCCTGCTAGACCAGTCTGCTTGGAGCCCCATTCAGCCTGGCCTTCAACATTTGCAGGGGTAGGGCATCCATGCAGTTACTGCAGTTCTGCACATAAACCTTCTTGCAAGAGATAATCTGCTAGTCAGGCCAAACAAATCAATTGCTTATAAGCATACATCTGAGCATGTTTTTGTTGATGGGTTACGCTGGTCAGCTATTGCTGCTTCCAGAGATTATGGTATCTGTGTGCCATTTGGACAAGGTAGTGCTGCATAATCTGCCTTGCACTTTGCAAGAGTGATAGGCAAGAACTGAGGAAAAGGGACTTCTGGAGTTTGTAGCAAGGGAATGGTCTGGTCTTTCTTTTCCTTGTAAGTAGAATGGCACCTTAACTAGATAATTTAAAATTAATTTTAAATTAAATTACTGCTGTTGCCTGCTTCTCTAACATAAGCCAATATTAATTTGGTAATACACACAGGCCACTACACTGGGATACCAGGGAATCAGGTTGTAAATGTCAGGTGGTTTCTTGAGTGATTTAAATTACACATTTTTGTGTAACTAGAAGTGACATGGATCAGAGTGTTAATGTAAAGATATGGGACAGCACAGGAATGAATGAAGTTGTGTGGAAGCTGTCTTAACAAATCAGAAAGGTAAAGTGCATATTGAAAATTTGAATTTATTAAAGAAAAAAAAAATTAAGGTTCCAAAAGAGCCTTAATGGTTTTTGAAGCATATATCCCGACTAGCTCAGTAGTATTTCTGTGTGTCTGAGGATGATTGCTCAAAGTCTAGAAAATGCCAACACACTTCACAAAGTCAGTGAATATTATCTTAAGAGTTCTATCCAGTTGCCCTTATTGAAAGGGATATGGTAGTGGTTTCCAGAACACGCAGCGTTATTTAGGAAAGAATCTTAAAATTAACTTCGGATACCATATAAGAAATTAATGTAATTTGTCTTGCCCAGGTAACCATCACAGAATAAATTAATTACAATAAATAAATTTATTTTTCTTTATGACTATAACATTAAACAGATATTCATGGTACCACAAACCTGATTTGCCATGTTACAGAAACTGCTTTGCTGTCTGTAATAGTAACATGAATTGAAGTTGATGAAAGTTTTAATTATTCCAATTTTTGTATGTGTTTTCTCAATATAGACAAGATACCTATTGGACTAGAGAAATTCCTTCTGGGACCTTAGTCTACACAAAAGCATTAATTATTTCTGATAGTATAGATGACTGTCTTGGAGGCTGAAAGTAGATGTTCAGTGTGGTTGAAAATTATTTCACCTTGTATGTGCTTCCAGTGAAAATGGAAGCAAACTGGGGCAAGGCAGATCTGTCCTTACAGCAGCTTCTCTGATAAGCCTGTGACAGAAGGGAAGTTGGCATGAGCATTTCTTGGAGGGAGGAGGAGCACACTCTTTCAGGCACAAAGGAGTGGCCAGGAAGATGCCAGAGAAGTTGGTTACAGAGCTCTCCTAAATAATGACTTGTGTTCCATCACAGAGCAATGTGATCAGATTATAATTTTCCTTCATGCAGAACAATCATTTTCACCAAAAATTTGAATTGAGGGTCCATTATGAGTTCTTTTCATACACACAAGCAAACTTGAATGCATCTGGCAGAGCACCTGCTGAGGAAAATTCAAATGTCCTTTCTGCATTTCACTTGATACAGAAAAGGGCTTTTGCATAATTGATGGGAACACACTTTAAAAGTTTCTCCCATTTCCTTGATAATACAGGTAAGAACATTTTAGCATGGGCAAGCTGAAGTACTGTGATTAAGTGAAGTCTCACAGCAGCACTGCTTACAAGGATAGCAAGTCTGTTGTGGCTTTGAAGTCAGCATGTTTGTTTATAAGTGATGAATAGTAATCAGGAGGAATAGTTTCTAGTGAAGAATTATCCTTTCTTGGGGGGATAACTTCTCTTTCAGTGTAACCTGCTATGGGAGGGATCTAAAAGAATTAAGTTTTAAATAACAGAAGGGAGATTAGCTGCTCTAGTAACCTACATTTAGGGATAGCATGTTCATTTGAAGTTAATTTCAGCTGGCAGATGATCTCTTTTATCTAGAGTTAGTAAATAACATGTGCTATTTATTATCTCTCTCTCTCTTAGAAGGTGTTGTGTGAAGTGGTGAATCATAGCCCTGAAATCTGAGCCTGATCCTAGCTATGTGCTAGATATATAATTTACCTTTTCTAATGTTGTTTTAATACCAAAGACAGAGTTAAGGGAGTTCCAAGGAAGTATTTTTATTTCATTGCTGGTGAGCTGTTGCTCTCATATTTCTTAAAATGGCTTGGAATTTTGTGATATTAAGTCAGCTTGCTTGGAAATTGATATTCCAAGCCACACATTGATTGAAGATTACTTTGGATCAAGTATTCATGAGCCCCAAAAAGAGAAGTTATTAAATAGAATCTGTTTTTCTGACTGGTCCAATATCTTGTAAATTATTGCATATTCAAGTGGACAGATAAAGATTTAATTGTGTCTTACTTCTAAAGGGTCAAGAAGGTTGTACAAGAACATATTCTTAAATGTTTCTTAGTGTCATTCACCTTATTGTGATGTAGGAAAATTTTGTAATGCAAGCTGGAGTCTTATTTTATTTCTTTGAACTCCACCTGGGTTGAACACCCCAGGGAAGCTGCTGTTTTAATGGATTGATTTATTTGTTCATTTTCTCACATAGTGCTGATCTTGGGCCAAGATTTTTTTTGTCCTTTTTTTCAGTCTGTCTTGAGTACCTCTTTTGAGAGTACTTGTAATCAGATGAATTATACTCTGTCAGAATGTTAAAAAATGAAAACCTAGACTTGTAACTTTCTCTCATCCTACAAAATATAGAAATAGATGTGTGGTTGCAGTGAATCACATTTTGTGCCTCACTCAGTTCACGTGGCTTAACAGCTGATTCATCTAGAGAAGCTATCTAATCCTGCACTTGGTGACAGGAGACATGCCAAGAAAACAGTCCTGCTACAGTCAGAATGCAGTCTTCTCTGGAGAGCCCTTTGGCCTGTTCAGTCAGTGATTTGAAACTATGAATATATTGATTTGCTTTAATTTCTAGATTGTTTGAACTTGTATTTTGTGAAAGGAATGTCGATGTTCTCTAGTTTATCCTGTTTCAGTGGGGATTTGGACTAGATGATCTCCGGAGGTACTTTCCAACCTTAGCAAATTCTGTATGTTTGGGAAAGGTAAATGAGGATTTGTTTTGAAAGTGTAAGCTAGAAAGCTCTCAAAACCCTAATAGCAAATGAGTGATTGTTCTAATTGTTAGTAAAGGGAAGTGTAATGCTTTTAGTTCTCAAAAAGATTGAAGAGGCGCAAGGATGTTTCCCCATACCTTACAGACCTGAAGTAATAAGCCATATTTAGTAAATATTTACATGGCACAGTTCAAAGCTTCTGGAGGAAGCTTTTAACTTACATTAGACTGGAAGTAAAAAAACTGAACCTGCCAAAAACCTAAGCCAAACAACATCTCCCTAAAACAACACTTCCCTTTGAGTTGTACAGTCTGACACAGTTTTTCAGATTCTGTGTATATATTCATGGCCTGTCAGATGTGGAAAATCTCCATCTAAGCACTGGTTATCAGAATTTTGTTTTCCTCTGTTTTCTTCCAGAAGGCTTGGCTACTGCATATGTGCAGACCTGCAGGACAAAGTGTATGTTTGCACGGCATTTTTTTGTTGGAAATATGAGACCCATAACCAGATATCATTACTGGGTGATGGGAAGAGGTGAAAGCTCAGTGAAAATGAAAATTTTGTTGAACAATCCCTTCTCAGTTCCACAGTATAACTATGTGAAATAATAGTGGTGCTGTTTGTGATCAAATTTAGGAAAAACTTCTTAAGTTTTCTGGATGGTGACTGTGTTGTGCTTGTTTGCAACATTCAGAAGTAACCTGATATTCAGAGGTGAATATCAGTTAAGAATTAAACTTCTATGTCAAGCATATGAGAGGAAATGATGTTTCACAGATTCTTACTCAAAACTGTGAAAGCATAGAACCCAGTGCCCACTGTTTCCATAGGCAGCAGTTTTTAGTGAATTTCAGTTTGGTGTACATAAGACAGGGTTTCTGCATGGTTCACAATTTAACTGAGTATTTTAAATTTATAAAAACATTTCAGAAGTAATTACACTTACAGATTTAAAATCTTCTGGGAACATTTTCTGCAGCTATAGAGAGGTGTGAATGTATATACGAAAGCAATTGGGCTGCTTTAGGCTAATGAGTTGCCACTTGTCATCTCTAACTGCTCTACTTCCAAAGTAGAGTGTGTTCAAAAGGTCTTTGATTTAGTATTTGACATTATATATATGTATGTGCTTGTGTGTTTAGGAAAAAAAAATCAACCTCAAAAAGAAGTGAGAACTAGCAAACATATTTACAAATACATATAAAAATGTGAGCTTTGCTGGAGTTTTTTGTTGGTTTTTTTTTTGTTTCATTTTTGGTTTTTTTTTAAAAAATTGGTCTTATTCTTCATTATGCAGAATTGCATTAATTAGTCTCTGAATAGGGTCATTGTGGTCAGTAAGGAAGACAGTGGTTACTGGAGTCCTGGAACTCCAGCAGTCAGATTGACTGTTCTTGTTCATGCTGGGTGAGTTCAGAAGCTTAATTTATCTGTTAGCACCATCACTCCTATGCCAGTAACATAACACCTATCCTTTATGTAATCCTTCCCTTGCTGCAGCCAGCTGATAAAAAGCCAGAAAGAACAACTTTTGGTGAAGCTGGATATATGTTAAAGTAGGGGAAGGAGAGAGAAATGTGTTAAAAACGGTAAAACAGAATATAATGTGTTTGCTGTACAGGAAATATTGTTATGCAAAATAAAAAATGTGAATTAAAAATTATGCACTGTCCTTTATAATTTCAATGAGAGAAACAGGTTGGTAGAAATCTGGGCCAGACAGTTTAAGATTTAAGCCTTTCATGATAGAATTACAGAAGCAATCATAATTGAGCACTAGAACTTCCATATTTCAAACTGTTTTTAAGGTGCTCCAGTATTTGTACTGCATGGGGGCAGTCTTTAAATTTCCACTTAAGCAAAGTACTTCAACCAGATCACCTGGTTTTGTTAGCTAACTGTGTCCTATTGAACCAAGCCAATGCCTGGAATGTATTACTTTCAGGGCATGGAGTTGTTACAGCTACAGTGCATTAAGGTGAAAAATAAAAAAAGTAACTAAATCTCAAATTCCAAGAACATCAATGTCATACATGAAATAACTGCCATGGCATTCCTTACACTAAGTTGACAGCAGGTTTTCAAGTGCTGCAGGGAGAAGTTGAGCAGGGGGGGTCTCCAGAGTCCTGGCATTCTGCACAGCAGGTCCCACCCCCCTTTTTTTAAAGCGAGCGCTGTCTCCTTCAGCGCTGTGCAGGACAGCGGGCGGCGCGTCAGCTGACTCAAGTATTAGTTTCATGGTACAGGAGGAAATGAAGCGTTTGAATCCAAAAGTTTTCACTTCTTCAGTGTAATGGTAAGCATATTGTTGCTGGTTTGGGGCATTTTTTTAGCATGGTGTTATATTAAGTTCAGGAAGTGAATCTGTATTCCTTGGTGCATTTGCTACAGGTGTGTGTTTGATTAGACAGTTCGGGGAGCTAAGGAAAACCTAGGCCAGCTCCTCCTCTGTTGACCTTTTTGAGGGAGGAGGGGGGGAGTCAAGAGTGGTATAGGCATAAAGTGACAAATTATTACAACTACGTAGCTTTGTCCATATTACTGTCCTGCTTGGTTCTTACTAAATGATTTAATTATACTGGTGAATTTACTGGTGGAGAAGATGACTTCTGAAGTTTGATATTGCTAAGTCATCCTCGGTTAAGTATGTGGCATAAAGGTTTATATTTAGCACTTCAGTGCAGCAATACAATTAGGAATAGAACATTGCTTTCTTTCTCACTTGGCTGCAAATAATTAAAGTTTAGAGTTAGCATATAAATCATTGCTTCATTGTATGATTTTTCAAGTGTGTTTTTCTGACAGTGAATTAAACAAACTAGTCTGACTGCATAAGGAAGTATACTCTTTTTCATAATATTTGTTTGTGCTTTACCAACATATATTCACATTTCTTAGCAACTTCTGAACAGCAATCAGGAGAGATGAGAAACTCTTAGATCTGGAAAAATGAAATCTTTATACCACCAAGGTGACACAGCAAGTCAAACCTTCTTCTGTGTCTTTCTGTAACTTGATATTTGATTGGCGTTACCTTTGGAGAGAAAACATGTGCCATAACTATGTGCACAATAAGATCATGTTAAATTCAGAAGACGAGATAATTTTCTTGGAAGTTTGTGTAAGTTTCTCCAAGTATGACTGGATCTAGACTTCCAACAATGATGGACTTGATACTGAAGAAACTGCACAGGATACAATAAGCTGCATGGTCCTCCCTCATTACCACTCCCAGCTGCAGGGTGACGTGAAGGGGACCTCTTGTATCCTCCTCACTAGTTCTAGATTGCTGTGTTTAGCTGTGATTCCAGCTCTGTTTGTTGTTATGGAAAGTGTGAAGTGCAATCCCTAAGCACAATTCCTGAGCATTGAATAATGACAATACAAATATCCACACTGTACCCACCTCATATAGTTTTCCTTCCAACAGGAATGGTCATTTCAGGCTCTAAGTCGGTGTTTGGTATTTCACTAACTGGAATTCAAATTTTATTCCATTGGAATGACATGAGGTTTTCCTCTGTGGGTAATATATTGGGCTGTTTTGTGTGTATGTTTATTTTCAGTATTTATGTAGAGGAAGGAAGGAGGAAAATAGGGGCTTATAGGAATATGAAGAAGGTGTTTATTTTTCCCTCTGCTGTCCTGTGTTGTTAATAACACAATGTTTAAAAAGAAAAAAATACCTAGTTGTTTTAAATTGTCAAGACATTGGGATGGGTTTTGCATACAGATACTGTGGAAGCATTTCTTCTCCCTCTCTGCCATATATGTGGGTATGCCTTCCTACTGTTCTCCTTTCCACCTTCATGCCTGATTTTCTATATCCTTTTATCAGTCCCTTTCCCATAGGTATAAACTGTGCAGCCAAAAGGATCAGCTTTTTGAAAATGCATCTTAGTGATCAGAGGGTCATTAGCTTCTATCTTGGCTAAACCTGCAGCAATACCATGCAGTAAATGTGACATGCTGTGTTTGCAAAGCCTTGGATATCCAATGATGCAACAATGTGACCTGTAGTTTGAAACCTCTGTGTGAATGTACCTTCCTACCTTCCTTCCATGGAATCATTTTGACCTCTAACTGATGTGTTTATAGGATTGGATTAGTAGTAATAATTTTTGTTGATTTTTCATATGTAGTTACTGTGCAAAAGGAACAGTATGTGTGCTGAGATATGTTTACTTAATTGGTATATTTCTATGACATTAAATTTTTTTTAGTAATGTTTTTTTCTTCTTTTTCTTTTTTTTTGTTTTTTTTTTCTCTTTTTTTTCCCCTTGTCATTTTGTTGTTGTACAGAGCTCTGGGATTGAAACATTAGTGGAGGAGCTTTGCTCCAAACTGAAAGACCTTCAGAGCAAGCAAGGTGAGCAAAAAAATGTTTAAACTTCTGAGGCCATGTATTGTATTTATCAACTCTGCAACATTTTGAGATGGGGGTGGGTGTGAGAGAGTAGGCTGTTATTTTAGTAGCTTTTAATAGAGGCCATGCAATTTTAAAATTCATTTGAATAATTTCATTCAAATAATTCAAGCAATTTTATATTGGCATGTTTTTTACCTAAGAAATAGCTAGTCTCAAATGGAGTTCTCTTCATGAAGAGATATAACTATTCATATCCTGCTGTGCCTGCTTTTTTAGTAAATATTCCAAATTCAGTATCCCCCCTCCCTACCAAAAGTAAGGAAAATAAAGTAAGCTTGATTCTATTCCTTTTGTATATTGATGCTTGCAAAGAGCAGATTTGCCTCAGATTAATTATGTGGAAACTATTTGTGTGAAAAGCATCCAAATAACCATCACTGCTTAAAATGTTTGGGCTATAGGGGAATGGTAATGGGCACTTTATGATGCCAAGCTTAGGGCAGGGAGCACAATATAAAGTTGTGTTGTCTCCAGTGAAAGTTCATCACACATAAATGTTCAGGCACACAACAGACTCAAACAATTAGAGTAAAATTAGTGTGCTTATTATGTCGTATAAGTAGCTGTAAATAAGAGATAAACATTTACCTGCTTAAAGCATGATTTTAGCTGTTTTCATTCCCTTTTTTTTTGTTTTTAAACAGTAATCATTAGTCAGCTCTTAGTATTTCATAACCATGTGAATTTCTTCCTGATCCAAGGTGATGCTGAGCATTTATTTTGAAAAAAAATAAATTAAGAAAATAGTATGTCTCATTTTTTTTATTTTAAACATGAAGAGGTTTAAACATAAAAGGTTTTAACATAAAGAATTGGAAAATCTTGAGAGTCGCCTCTCACACAGGAAATATGCCTTTACATCTGCTCAAAGCTCAGCAGTTACTGCAAGGATATTTCCTTTTACTAAAACACATGAGAAGTTAGATGTGGCCAATGATAAAAACATTTAGTTAAGTAGTTGATTTTTTAAGAAATATTTTTTGTGTCTGTAGCAATGCAAGAATGAGATAAGGATTTGGATATGAAACAATTAAACATTCAGCAGGAATTCTCCCAGTAGGGCATTGCTAGCCATGAGGTTGCATGGAGCTGCTGGCCAGTCGTGTTTGGTCAGATTTGCAGGACTGGACAACTGTGAAAAACTTGAATCTTGAGTGGTAATTCATAATTTCTTAATGTTATTTACAGTGTTGTATGGAAGTTGTATTACTATTACAGTTACACATCCTCGTGCTTTTTGTAAATACTGTTATAAAGGACACTGGCTTTTTTGAATTTTTCTGTTAAGTATTTGGAATTTTCTTCCAAAACAGAGGAGAAGATTCACAAAAAGTTAGAAGGCTCTTTGACTCCTGAGACTGATTTATCTCCTACAGCAAAGGATCAAGTAGAAATGTATGCATTTTTTTTCTTATCATTATCTGAGATGCTTTTCTCTTTTTATTCCCATATTTTAACACAGTGAAGTTAACTTAGTGGGGAATCTGGAGTTTTCTGGATATTAAGAAATAAATTTCTTTTCATGCCATCTCCTTTTGTTAATCTTACATAAATAGAAGCACTTGAGCTAGGTACCATGAGCTAGTTCAATTTCTGTCAAAGCCTAGATTGCTTTCATTTGACTATATACAAAACTCAGACTGTACTTTATTTCAGAGACTAATTGTCAACTGGACAAAAACTTTTAAAACAACGTTAATTGACATGTAGATTTGCAAGGAGGGAATAATCTGTTTCCTGGGTTCAGATCTCATGGTCTCCTAGTGCTGAAATGGCAACCAAAGTCTTGTATAACCTTTAAACTCTTGATAACCAAAGCGATCTCCTAGTTAGCAAGTACCTGAGTCCAGTGTTATGAATTAGCCATGAGTTTTGTCATTGACCTCTCTTGGAGATACAGCTGCTTCTGTGTCTCTTAATAGTAGCAACGGCCTAGTAGAAATGTTACTAAATGGATGATCCATCCGTCTTCAGGGAACTGATGGTGCTAATCTGCATTTCATTTAACTGACTTCTAAAATTTTTTAATAAGTTTTCATTGAAATATATATGATTCAGTATAAGTCTCTCTACCACCAAACACATACTACTATAAATGTTACAGAAAACCATATTTTAATCTCAAACCTCTTGAATAAAGCTGTTGAGCATCTTAAATTACTCCAAACCTAATATTTTTTAACAGCTTTTTCTTAATCATTGGATGATCAAACTACATGGAACTTAAAAGATAGTGTCTCATTTCATAAATGAGAATTTTAAAAACTGAAATTCAGGACTTCCTTGTTTATATTCTAAATCAAGCATTCAAGACTGTAGTGAATTGCCACATTATGTAATAAACCAGGAACCACGGTGTAAGCATCCACAATTTCTCTCTACAGTGGTGTTCAGGAGTCTCTGAAAAAGAAATGGTTTTACTTGAATACAGTGTATTTCTAAACATATATTAATATAAACACTTTTAAAGCTCGTTTTAATTTTCCCTTTGATATCATTTAAATAGTGAAATGAGTGGCATGTGTATATGTAGTGCAAACTAGATTTTTAGCATTTAGACTGGTAGTGTTATGCTGTGTTTTTAGTAATGCTTTCTAACCTTGATGCTTATCTGAAGCTCTATGATCCAAATGTCCCTTTTGTTTTGCTTTCAGGTACTATGAAGCATTTCCTCCTCTTTCTGAAAAGCCAGTTTGCCTGCAGGAAATTATGACTGTATGGAATAAATCCAAAGTATGCTCTTACTCTAGCTCCTCATCTTCATCCACTGTTCCACCAACTAGCACGGATACATCTTCTCCAAAGGACTGCAATAGTGAAAGTGAAGTAACTAAAGACAGAAGTAATAAAGTATCTGCCACCGTACAGGAAAGAACCCAGCAGAAGAAGAGTAAAAATGAGAAAGAAAACAAGTTTAGTAACAACACTGTTGAAGAGAAGCCTGTTTTGTACAAAAAGCAAGTCCGACATAAGTCTGAAGGAAAGATGCGTCCCCGCTCCTGGTCATCCGGATCCAGTGAGGCTGGCTCAAGTTCTAGTGGTAATCAAGGTGAATACAAGGCATCAATGAAATGTATTAAAGTAAGGCACAAAACAAGAGAGGTTCGGAGTAAAAAAGGGCGTAATGGGCAGAGCAGGCTGTCAGTGAAATCTGCCGAAAAGGTTGATAGAAAAGTCCACAGCGGAAGCAGCAGCAGCAGCAGCAGTGGGTCCATCAAACAACTGTGCAAAAGAGGTAAAAGGCCATTAAAAGAAATTGGAAGAAAAGAAGCTGGCGGTAGCGATGGAAAAGATTTGTATTTAGACAGTAGAAATGAAAAGGAATATAAAGAAGAGCCCTTGTGGTATACTGAGCCGATTACGGAGTATTTTGTTCCTCTTAGCAGAAAAAGCAAGCTGGAGACTACGTACCGCAACAGAGAAGATATATGTGGAGTAACATCAGAGGCTGTAGAAGAGTTGTCTGAGTCAGTGCATGGTCTTTGTATTAGCAACAATAATACTCATAAAACATACCTCGCAGCAGGTACTTTCATCGATGGTCACTTTGTAGAAATGCCTGCAGTTCTAAATGAGGATATTGACCTCGCTGGGACCTCAATATGTTCTCAACCAGAGGACGACAAGTATTTAGATGATGTTCATCTGTCAGAACTAACGCACTTCTATGAAGTGGATATTGATCAATCCATGTTGGATCCTGGTGCCTCAGATACGATGCAAGGGGAGAGTCGGATTTTAAATATGATTCGACAGAAGAGTAAAGAAAAAACTGATTTTGAGGCAGAATGTTGCATAGTGTTAGATGGAATGGAGTTGCAAGGGGAAAGTGCAATATGGACTGATACGACCAGCTCTGTTGGTGCTGAAGGGTGGTTCTTGCAAGATCTTAGTAATTTAGCTCAATTTTGGGAGTGCTGTTCATCTTCTAGTTCTGGTGATGCAGATGGGGAAAGTTTTGGAGGAGATTCTCCGATCAGATTCTCCCCCATTCTAGACAGCACAATGCTTAATCCACACATGCTTGCTGGCAATCAAGAGCTCTTTTCAGATATTAATGAAGGGTCTGGTATAAACTCTTGTTTTTCAGTGTTTGAAGTGCAATGCAGTAACTCTGTTTTACCATTTTCTTTTGAAACACTCAGCTTGGGAAATGAAAATGCAGATTCTAGTAGCACTGCTAATATTCTTGGGAAAACACAGTCTAGATTGCTAATATGGACCAAAAATAGTGCCTTTGATGAAAATGAACACTGTTCTAATCTTTCAACAAGAACCTGTAGTCCATGGTCACACTCAGAAGAAACACGTTCAGACAATGAGACTATAAATATTCCATATGAAGAATCCACGCAATTTAATGCAGAAGATATTAATTATGTAGTTCCTAGAGTGTCTTCGAATTATGTAGATGAAGAAATTCTAGATTTTCTGCCAGAAGAAACCTGCCAGCAACAAGCTAGAAGTTTAGGAGAAATGCCCACTTTGATTTTCAAAAAGAAATCTAAGCTAGAATCTGTCTGTGGTATTCAGCTAGAACAAAAAGCAGAAAGTAAAGACTATGAAACTACACAAGGGTGTAGGGAAAGCAGTCCACATGGAGATGGCTACAGCTCAGGGGTTATTAAAGATATTTGGACAAATATGACAGACAGAAATTCTACAGCGATGGTAGAAATAGAAGGAATAGAAGATGAATTGTTTTCAACTGATGTAAATAACTATTGCTGCTGTTTGGATACAGAAGCAAAAGTTGAAACCCTTCAGGAACCCAATAAAGCAGTGCAAAGATCAGAGTATCACCTTTGGGAAGGTCAAAAGGAGAATGTAGAAAAGAGAGCCTTTGCCTCAAATGATTTATCAAAAGTAGATGGTGGTGACTATACTACACCATCAAAACCCTGGGATGTTAACCAGGATAAAGAAAACTCATTTATACTTGGTGGTGTATATGGGGAGCTCAAAACATTTAACAGTGATGGAGAATGGGCAGTGGTGCCACCTGGTCACTCAAAGGGAAGCTTACTGCAATGTGCAGCTTCTGATGTGGTGACAATAGCTGGTACAGATGTTTTTATGACTCCAGGTAATAGCTTTGCCCCTGGCCACAGGCAGTTGTGGAGGCCATTTGTATCATTTGAACAGAACGAGCAATCAAAGAGTGGAGATAATGGATTAAATAAGGGTTTTTCTTTTATCTTCCATGAAGACTTACTGGGAGCTTGTGGTAACTTTCAAGTTGAAGAACCAGGGCTTGAATATTCATTCTCTTCCTTTGACCTGAACAATCCATTTTCACAAGTTCTTCATGTAGAGTGTTCGTTTGAGCCAGAAGGAATTGCATCTTTCAGCCCTAGTTTTAAACCTAAGTCGATTCTGTGCTCTGATTCAGACAGTGAGGTTTTACACCCCAGGATATGTGGTGTGGATCGAACGCAGTACAGGGCTATACGGATTTCTCCGAGGACTCACTTTCGCCCAATTTCTGCATCTGAACTTTCTCCAGGTGGTGGAAGCGAGTCAGAATTTGAGTCAGAAAAAGATGAGGGAGGTATTGCTGTCCCTCCTCAAGTAGATGTATTTGAGGATCCACAGGCAGATCTCAAACCTCTGGAAGAAGATGCAGAAAAAGAAGGGCATTATTACGGAAAATCGGAGCTCGAATCTGGAAAATTCCTTCCCAGATTAAAAAAGTCTGGAATGGAGAAGAGTGCACAGACATCATTGGATTCCCAAGAGGAGTCGGCCGGGATGTTTCCCGTAGGAAACCAAGATCCCTGTTTAGAATGCAGTATGAAAGAATCTCTAGAAGTGAGAGCGGTGGAGAGCTCTAAAGTAAACTGCAGAATAGTGGAGCCACGTGAGGAGACTGGCAGGTTTTGCAGTTGTAAAGCAGGGTGTCATTTCCCCACGTACGAGGATAATCCTGTTTCTTCAGGAGAGCATGAAGAGGTATGTGGATATATAAAATTACAGAATTTGCAGCTGGCAGCTGATAACCAGCAGTTTGTCATGTGACAGTTCAGTTTAAATGTTTGTGATTGTATAGATCTCTAGAAAATACAGTTTTGTAGAGAAACTGGAGGTTCCATCTGAATATAAGAATAACCTTGCTTATTGTAAGGGTGACCGAGTGCTGGCACTGGTTGCCCAGGAAGGCTGTAGAGTCTCCATCCTTGGAGATTTCAAAAGACATCTGGACAAGGTCCTGGGCAGCCTGCTCTACTGGGCCCAGCTTGAGCAGGGGGAGTTGGACGTGACAACCTCCAGAGTTCCTTTTGAACCTCAGTCGTTCTGTGATTCTGTGAAAAATTAACCATCTTCAGGTATTTTGGTGTCATCTTGCATACCTTTAGAAATAATATGCATGTGTACACTCATGTGACTTTAAAAATCTGTTTACTGTAGGTTTTTAGGTTATCTGATTTACATATGAAATATTAAAATGTGCATAAATTTTGAGTAATGAAATATTACTGATTTTGATTTAAACATATTTTAAAATTCTGAAGAAAAAGATCTGAAGCCAGTCTTTTCAATATAGCTTCTTCCAAGTGGAAGAATTTGGAGTTGAACTACTGGATGTAAACTTCAGCAAAGAAAGACTTGTAAAAAGGCTTGATTGTCTGGAAATTAAAGCACCCTCTTGTCAGCATAGAGCCAAAAAGAAATAAAATGCGGATGCAAAACATCCGTCACTACCACAGTACCATAAGAAAGTCTCAGCATAACTATGGGTTAATCTCCGAGTTTTCTTTCTGGTAATTGTAGCCATAAGAAATAATCAAGATAAAAAATCCTTTCTAGACAAAAATACCCTGAGTTTTCCTTGCTGTGAGCTCCCTCTGTTCTTGAGTAGAAACATTTATCTATCAAAATAAATCAGATGTGTGGCCAGCCCAGAGATACTGTCTGGATAGCTATAAGTTACATCTTACATTTTCTTTTCCTTACATCTTACATTTTCTTTGCCTCTTCAGCCTCCTCTTGCACATAGTCAGAAGTTGAAGTATTTACATTTGGAGGAAGTTTTTCCATTTTCAGCTGAAGAGTTGCACCCAGCTTGTGTTGTGCAGTTGCATATTTCTCAATTATAAGTTTGAAACACTAACTCATACATAGGCGAGCTAACCTTTCTCTTGCTAAAACTAAAGCTCACCTTTTTGTTGAACAAAATCTGACTTTCTTATTTTCCTTCTTTCTTATTTGTTTCTTCTCTCATCCTCCTTTAAATTAACTGCTTCTTTTCCCAGCATCAGTACGTTGCTATCTGCTGCTTGCACAAGAGAATCAAGTTTGTGACTTTTCCAGACCCTTTCTGGACATCTTGGTTCCTGCTGCTCTTTTAAGTTAACATTGAAGAAGTGGCTTCAGAAATCTTTACTGGAGTCTGGGAAGTTTCTGTGTTGGTGCCAGGCCTTGCAGAAAGAGTCATCAAAAAAAATAATAAACTTAGACTGTAAGTCAGAACAGATTCTGGAATTGCTTTTTACCAGGAGTAGAGTGAAATCTAATTTCATCATGCAGTAGGGCATAATGAATGAACAAATGTTTATACAGTTATTTGTGACAGCAAGAGCCTGAAGTTCCTTACAGCCCTTTTTGGATCTTCTTTCTGGATGTGTAGTGCTCTGTGAGGCTGCTTATTCTCATCTTCACTTCAACCACTTATCCATTCAAGAAACTAGTAAGGGTCTGGTGTATACAGTGGTACCATAGTTTATGGTAGTTCTGACGCTTGTGAAAGATCTTTTGGTAGTGAACAGTGCTCAGAAAGCTCTGGTATTTCATTTTGTTTAAGCTCCTGAGTGTAAGAGGAGAACTTACTGTTTCCCTTGCTCAGGTCACATGGTTTTGTAGACATTTTCATAGCTTCAAAGTGATAAACCACTGAGAAGTGCAAAGGGCCAACAACCCTCTCAGCAGGCTAGATTCCAGTTTGGTTTGCAATTAAGCTCTTCCTGGGGGGCTTGGGGAGCTTGATTGGCCCCTAAGCTCAGACAGCCTGGGTTAACTTGTCCCCCCTCTATCTACCATGTCTCAAGAAGATGAGTGCACACTCCAGGCTTTTCTAAGCACCAGTAGGTGGAGTCTGAAGGTAATTGGCTTTTTGGCTCAAGAGCATTTATTTAAATTTCTTATTGTGCTTAAATGTCTGTAAAAGATGTGTGTGAGCTTTTTTCTTTTTAAGAGTGATATTATTTGTTTTCATGACCATTAAGCAAAATCAATATAAAATACCTAGAATTAGGACAGTCTAGGAGAAACTTTTTTTATGGACACCCCACACATACATGCATGGGGGAAAAACAGGCACAATGCTCTGGACTGATTCATATAGATCAATATTTGTAAAGATTTTTTTTTGAAAGCAACATTCTGTGTTTCTGTGCTTGACTTTGGACAGAGAGTAATTGTTTAACTCAGTCATCTAATGTAAAGTTTGAGTTGTGTTCTGAGGTACCTCCAATATTTTTGCACGAATAATGGCTGCGAAAATACTAATGTAAACCACAATGTAATAGTAACACATTCTGTTTTGCATCATTTAAACTTGAGTTATATGTGTGGTGTGGAAACACATCTCAGAATACCTCTATTTATAAACAAGACTGTAAGAGAATCTGGTTCAGTTTCCTCCTTCTTACTTTATGTATTAGAGCAGTTCTTTTAGAATTACAGTGTATTTTGCAGCAGGAATTTGAAAATAGCTCCTGCAGAATTTTTTCAAACATGAATGATATTTATATACCTAGCCATAAGATAAAAAAACCCTAAAATTAAACCAACAACAAAATGAAACCAACAAAACAATTAAAAAAAAGTCCAAACCAAACAACCTCTACAAAAAAAACACCAGCACATGTCACCCAAACAACTTATAAAACTCCACAAACACAACTCCCTTGGCCCCCAAAGTACAGTCCATTTTTCTTCTGAGTAAATGCTCCTACCATTTAGCTATGGAGTCGTGGGTAAGTGCTCATTCTGGACCAGTTAGTGGGCTGTGAATACACCAACACTGCATCTCCTGTCAACAAATTTTATATGGGCTCATATCCATATATCCAGCAGGTGTGCTCAGAGAATGCTCATACTGTTGGGTCCTTGAGATAGATAAAAGGCCCTGTGGAGTTTTAAGGTCTGAACATGCCAAAGACACTGGTTTTGGGGATGAGGAGATTTTATTGACAAAACCTGTATTTGTGTATCTCATGACTGAATTGGCCTTGACATTTGGGGAGGGTCTGTGCTGGACTGGGAGTAATGCAGTGGAAGTGTATAACCCCTTTAGAAAGTGCTGTCCAGAGGGGAAGGGAGGAGGGGTGCTTTATAAACACTGGTTCTGAGGTCAGCAGTGTAGAAGGTAAGCTGTCATAAATCCAGGCAGTAGTAACAGGGAAACAAAATTCAGAGGTTTCTACTGTGTGCCTTAAAATAATGGAAATCAAGTGGAAAAATAGCATGTAGAGTCATCCACATACAAAGCAAAGGACTGACTGTAAATAGTGAGTAGGTTGGGGGCTACCTAGGACAGGACTGGTCCAGATAGTCCTTGGTAAGTGCTGATCATGGTATGTGATGAAAATGCCTACAAGGACTCTTAAGCTTTAACCTTCTAATTAAGAAAACATTATATTGTAGAGATATTGAAGAGCTTGTATGAAAGGACTTAAAAAAGATAGAGTTCACAGTAACAGTTAAAAATCATGAGGGAAAACCCAAAAGGTTTAAACAAAGCAAATAAAAAAGATTTGGTATGCCTGAAAGTTCTAGAAGTCAATCAGAAAAAGAAAGATGACAGAAAGATATTTAATAAAGAGAGCTAACAAGCTTGGAAAGCTATGAAAATGTAATATCCAAAGTACTGATTAGAGCATCTATTGTCATTGTTAATGAAAATACAGATATGACACTGGTTCAGGTGGTAATAGCAGTATTCACCTGAGTGTCATGAAGAGCAGCAACTAATGTGAGAAGAGCCGACTAGTAGAATACTTGTTTGAGAGCACATGGAAAATTGAAAATACATTAAAAACAAATCTTGTTTTCAAAGAGGAAAATGGAACTCAGGGAAAATGCGACTGATGACCCTCTTAAATTGCCTAAACTTTACTTTATATTGTAAATGGCCCAAAAGTTTAAGTAACAGGAAGTTTCCAAGTATTAGTTTAGGAGAAAGATTGCGGTCTTAAAATAAATCAGTGGCTTACTGGAGGACGAGATAATTTTTTTTTCTAGTGTATGGCATGTTTATGAAAATCCCTGATAATAACAAACTGGGAAGGTCTGCAGCTACACTGGAAGACAGGATTAGAATCAAAAAGTTGTTAAATATGTGCAGTATCTGAAACATAAAATGCATTCCTGCAGGGGCAACTAAAATTTCTACAGAAAACAATAACCCTCTTCACAAACACTATGAGACAGGTGAGGAAGTGATGTGCAACAGAAAAGCATCTTCACATAGATCATAGTTGAATGTAAATCAGGAATTATACACTGCAAAAGACAGCAACATTGAGATCCATGAACAGGAATACCCTCCTGTAAGAGTGGAGTTGCTCTGCTGGGGTACCAGGCTCCTTGTGTCAGGAAAGATGTCTTGAGGAGAAAGCACAAAGGTGTTTTCACTTACAAAAACAGAGTGAAGGAACTGGGGGTGTTTTTTCTCAAATAGGAGAGACTCGGTGCAGAGGCAGCAGTTTTGCAGAAGCCAGGTTCATATTTAGAGGAGATAAGGGAAAAGCTGTCCTATATTGAATACTAATCTGCAGGGAATGAGTGGCAGGCAGGAAAAGCAATGCTGTAGGCTCTGGTAAATACAAGGGAACTGGATGTGATGACCTTAAATCACAATAAGGGAATTTGAAGAATAAGAATTCTAACCAGACAAGGGGCATACTGTAAGGCTCAATTATTTTTTAGGGAAGCAGTGGAAATTCTATCAGTTGCAACACTACTGATGATATTCAGACCAGTGCTTATTCTGTTCACATTCTGCAAGCCAAATGTCACCCTTGTCAGCAAGCATTCTGAAGCAGTACAACTAGTCAGTGATGGTGTTTCCAAATTAGTATCTATTAGCTAGGAGAAGCCTTAGTTACCCTATGCCTAACTGTAAAACCAGAGAGGAAACTCACCAGTCTTCTCTTGGACCTGCAGCAAAAGTGGGAGTGAAACAATATTGCAGCTGGTTTTGCCCTGTTGTCTGTGAGTTCAACTTAAGAAAAAGTAAAATAAATATTAATAGTTTCAGAGAGGAGAGACTTCCAGTTACAATATTTAATATCAGAACCATTCTTAATAATAGCTATTTAAATTGTTAGCTGGAAAATTTAATAAAATTTTTCATAAAACACTGGAAGTGTATATGAGTATGTGTCAGAGAGGAGGAGAAGGAGACATAAATTGGAAATCCTGCTTTAAAAGGGAAATATTGCCAACAAAGGAAGGTAGACTCATGATGCTATTCTGGAGTTGGTATTTTGTATTTACTGATGGAGAGTGTCTCTTAAATTCACAAAAAAATCACAATGTGAGACTGTGCTAGGACACACTTAAGAAACACCATAGGAAAAAACCTTTTATTCTGCAAATGTATATAATGGACACTAAAAGTGTCCTCTATCCCCTCCAAAGCAAAAATTCAATACTGAGCTGGGAGCTGTCTGTGACCTGCTCTAGCTCTCCAGGTGTTGGGGCTGTGATGGAAACACAGCGGGGCTGAAGCAGCCAGTGCCAGTTCAGTCACGGAGCCATCCCAGAGCAGGTGCTGGGCTCTGCCTGTGCCTCAGCCCAGGAAGCAACCCCAGATTGTTCTGCCCTGCCAGACTCAAGCTGGCTTTGCCTGTACCTGCTGAGGTTCATCCTGGTTATCCTGTGTGCAGGTGTGACAGCAGCAGTGGGAGAGACTTTGAAGTTAATAACACATTGTGCCTGTGGAGTTAAGATGCCTCTATCTGTAATCAGCACAGAGTGAGGCTTATGTGACTGAATGTATTTGTAAATGCATGTATTTCTTACTATGTCCTGCTTATACCCTTGAGCTGCTTCTCTGCTTCTCCTTTTTTTTTTTTTTTAATGTTAAAAAAAGACACCAACCAATGGTGTAAGTTCGTAAGAACTCCCTTTTCTGGAATTAAGGCTTTGAATTTTTGGAGAGTGGTTCCAAAAATATGTTCCTGGGTCTTATGACAGGAAACCAGCATGGATAAGTTCAAATAAGTTGAATCTAGGATGTTTCTAAACATAGCACTCTTGAGTCACTCCTTTGGTTTGAGAGGGGCTTCTCTTTATTAAGGAAAAAGTGTTCATAAGTTTAAGTTCTGTGGCTGTGTAGTTCCACAGCAGGTTAAGGAGGAACAAAAGGATGGTCATTAATCTTCCATGCTTAAACATTCTCAGGTTTACTGAGGAAAAAGCTGGCTAGAAAGTCAGTGTGAAAGCTCATTTGTTAATGTTTGTTGTAGGCAGTTGTGCTGTTGGCTTTTTTTTTTTAATAATTGTAATACCTATAGAGGATTTTACAAGGTGGCATAATCTTTTGAAGGCTAATGGGGTTACCTCAGGTGCAGCCAGGTATCTCTCTGTCAAGAGACATCTCTGTTGTGACAAGCCCTTGCTATTTTAGCTATGTCCATCAATATCATAAGGAAAGACCTCTGGTAAAATTAAACTAGCATGAAGATATGGGGACAGTATTTTGGCAGTCTTAGTGAATGGATTACCTCTAGCATAAAGACAAATCATTGATCATCCTCATGTTTTTTCCTCTTTTTCCTCATGTTGATACTTGATTCTCTTATTTTGTGTTTTTCCATTGGGTAATGGTACTGCTAATTCATCCTCCCAAACTTTAAACATGAAATTTTGCCATTTTCTTCGCTGTCTTCTCTGTTTTGTTTTACACTGTACTATTTGTCATGTTACCTAACATTTCACTGTACTTCCATCTCTCAGGTAGCTCTCTCTAGATTATAAAGTGTAAGGCTGGAATTAATTTTTTTTCTGGATTTGTGTAACTCTGTCTGGGCACAGTCTGAGCCCCAGCATGGAGTTCACATTGGCTGTAAGAGTTCAGAGAATGGATGTACCACTGTAGTTTGACAGTCATTTCCCATTAGTGTTAGAAATTGAGCCATGTGACCTGTAAGACAGGAAATTTCATTGTAATACCAGAATTTCCTCCTTTACATGTAAGTATATTATTTATGGCAAAATGAAGTGTGATTATTGTCTAAACACTTTCCTATATTGAATACTAATCTGCAGAGAATGAGTGGCAGCCAGGAAAAGCAATGCTGGTGGGAAAAGGCGCTCTATTCTCCCCTTTTTCCTGCATCACAGTGTGAAGGTAAGCACCTCTGCCTGTTAGAACTAACTTGCTGTTGCACTCATGTTAGAATGAAATGCTCCTTGTAACGGATTGGAATTGCTGCAGATGAATTAGATTTACTGTCTGTATTTAAAAACCCCACACCAGTAAGCTTTCACAAAAAATTCTCAAATCTGAGAGAGAACCGGGGTGCTTCAGTTGCACTTGTGTTAGACCTCTAGCATGATTCTAAATTGGTTTTAAAAGAAAGTGATTGTAAAATGATTTTAACATTTACACAAATTTACTTAATTCCAAAGCCTGCAATTAAATAAATAGAAAATCTCTGATTATGAAAATACTTTATTACATTTTTTTAATGTTTTGTCCTGAAAAATACTTATTAGGTAGGTAAATCTATAAGAATGTGAAGACAGGATGATTACCTTTTATGGGTGTGCATAAATAACATGCCAGTTATTCAGTGAATGTGTGGAATCTCTCTGAGACTGGGAAGGAGAGGGATTTGCCACTCGGCCACTCCTTTCACACTGACAGTCTAGGAATTTTTCTGCACAGAGAGCATGTCCAGTGTTAGTAGGCAGGCTGCTTATGACCAGAAGCAGGTGTGCTTCCAGCACTCCCAGGAATCTGTAGCATCTAACAACTGACTTAAGCCTGGGTTTTCAGCGGACTGGCAAGAATCCAGGCAGCTTTTTTTTTTTTGCCTACATACCAATTCACCTTTTCTGGGGAGAAGGCAAGAAGCTAAAAGACGCCATTCTGTATCCTGAATTGACAGGATCTCTGGTGCTTTCTGTTGGTACAGGGTCCGGGTGAGAAAGTTTTGATCAGAGACCTGGTTCCTTAATAATCTAAAAGTACACTAGCCATTTATTATTTTTGAAGCGCACCTTTAAGTACGACCAACTGAACTTTGTTCTTGGTTCTGAAACAGCCTTACTTTAGTGTTTAGGACAGTTTGGGTGACCTTCAAGAACATCTTAACTTTTACTGCAGTCCCACCCATAGGACTGTGCACAGTGCTGGAGCGATTGGCCGAAGCCGTCAGTGTCCGGGGCGGGGTTTGGGCTGCCCTGCGCGGCCGGTGGCCCGGGGCTGCCCCTGGCGCTGCGGAAACGCGGCCGAGCCCGGGAGGTGCGGATGCGGGGCCAGGGTGGCTGTCAGGGACAACAGAGCCAGGCTCTGCTCTGTGTGACTCCGTTTTTAAACAAGACCGAGACTTTATCCTCACAGCTGATGTTACTCTTCCACAAACCTTTTTCTGTATCGTTTTCAGTATGGATGCTTTTTATATGTGGGTGTTGATGCATGTGATCCATATGTATCTGTCTACGTGATAGATGTTGATATGTATATAAGTTTACTCTGGTAAGTAGAAATCACAGCCATTCATATCAGATGGGGATTTTGAGTTTCAGTGAGGATCAGGATACTGTTTCAGTCCGTACTGTATGGGTATAGAAATAGGAGTGATATGGAACATGGTGCAATATCAGAATTGAAAAATGTATTGAACCATAAAAAATAATTCTTGTTCTTTAGTATTTTAGGTGTTGTCATTAACTAAGTAGCTTCTTCTTTTACTGTTAGTTATCCAGGTAGTAGTTGACGAAGCTTCTGTGAGGTATTATTCTGATTTCTTTATGGGTGTCAGACCTTAAAAACCCCCACAAGCACCCCCCAAGAGTTTACATGGTGAATTCCAAGAATACTTCTCTGGATGTTTTAATTTACGGTAAATGTAAATAACAGTGTTCCTCAATTCTGTTTTTTCTTCCTTTGCATCTGAAACACCCCCACAAAAACAATAAAAGAGTGCTATACAAATGCCAAGGGAGAGAATGGTGTAGGAGAACTTGCAGATGTAAAGGAAGTATCCAATGATGATGAACATCTTTTAGATTTTAATATGGTAAGTTTGTCAATGGTTTTGGGGAGGAAGTTTTTTTACTTATTTTGTAAGGGTGGGCTACTGCATCTTTACTTTCATCACAGTTCTCAGTCTACCCTGAAATGAAATTTCTGCAAAAACCTTCAAAGCTTCTCTTCTCTTACTTTTTTTTAACCTCCTCTTCATCTTGAACATCCTTCTGAAAGTTCCTCAGGGTGTTGTACTTTGGGAAGTACAATCCTTTGTACAAACAGCTGTACTTCTAGTAGATAAGCAAAGCCAGTTTCCTTTGGGAACGCTTGCCATTTGCTTGTCATAAGTGTTAAACATGAGTCTTCTTTTCCTTCAACTTCTAATTTCAGTAAGTGTAGAGTGACCTGAAGTACACTATGAAGGCAGAAAGGACTAGTAATTAAAGGCATTAAGATAACATATGCTGAATACTGTCCTCATTACAAGCAAAATATCCCAGGTATTTTTTCTCTAGGGAGAAAATTTCATGTGCACATGTATTTATTAATATACCTTTAAACTTCATAGTGATGATAGTGCTTAGTTTGCATTGTGACATGCTTGCTACAGCTTTACTCATTCAGATGAAATGTATTTAAAATACACTTGCTTGAAGTTTAGTCAGATCTGTGCTGTGTTTTCTTACTACCAAGAACACTTGGTAGTATTTAACATTTACTACCAAGTTTTGGAGATAACTTTTACAGTAATTTTTCTAACATGAACTGTGATAAAGATACATCCTGAGTTCACTTTTGATTCTTTTGCTGTTTTGTGCAAATCCTAAAATTAAGCAGTAGGAAAAAATATAAAAAGCCTCACCTTTTTTTCCCTGCTGTTCTTCAGTCCTTTTTACATAGTCAGGAAAGAGGAGGACTTGCTCTGTAATCATGGTATCTCTCTTGGACAACTACAAAACCGTATAACCTCGCTGCCCAGAGAAAAGCAAGCGTGTTCTTTATTGTTCCCCATCAACACTGTCAGTTTAAATCCTTAGGTTTCTTCTGTTTATGAAGCAAGATGTGCAGATGATATAAATGCTGAGGCAAAACCAAATGGCTTCAGGAAGAAGATCTACTCCAGTGATAGCTCCAGCTCTGAAGACACAGCTTCAGAAGGTGGAAGCGAATGGGCTGATCCGTGTGAGGAGGAGCTTTTTTCTCGAACTCAACTGTAAAAACTGCAGAGTAGAACAGATGATTGAAAAGTAACATGAGATGGAAAACTATCTTTCTTGAGGGTCTGTAGCTCTAAAACAACAACTTGAGTTTCCTCTTCAGTTAATGGATTCAGATGTGTATTTATCTTTCTCTTCTTGCATATTTTATAGATGAGGACACAGCTGTCCTGTTGAAGATTTTTTTTCCCAAAAAATACTGTTAAATTCTTGGCTATTTGAACTAGACTAGATTGTGTTGTCAAATCAAGAATGGATGTGCATGTGCTTGTCTTAGTAGTACCACTGCTTTTTTGCATCTTAATTGCAGTTATTTTCTTTCGTAACTGTAGCCCTACCACTATTACGATCTTCTTAGCATTGCAGTGTCTACAACTACTTCTGCTATTCAGAGACTTCAGCTTTCTGCACATTAGGCTTTGTTCTTTAAGAACTGGGAGATAAATACTTAACACTGTAATCTATCAGTGCCTTTCTGAATGCAGGAGAAAAGCATGAATGACTTGTCCAGTCTTCATTCAGTAAATCTCATAACTTTGAAGTAGGAACAACAGGGTTGTGCTTTAGAGACTTACAGAAACTGTGTTTTCTATCCTATGATTCCCCCCTCCCACAAACCAACACTGAGGATACCATGGTTTGTATTTTTGCTAACTGGAGAAGCCAAGGATTTTTTGTAGGTATGGAGGCAATGTGGGGCTTTTTTTCGTTTTTTTTTTCTTTTTTTTGTCCTTTTTAGCAATTTGCCGATGTGGGGCAGAAGTTCAAAAAGTAACACCAAAAATAATAAACCACTGGGGTGATGTGTGGATTGTTGTGAATTTTGTTAATGAGTAATGAGAATGTTGTCTTGTTGCAGATGAAGGCATTCATGTAACCTGCAAAAGCATCCTGTAACTGAACTTGAGCCTTAATGACTGAAACTCTCTAAAATGCTCAGAGTGTTCAATGTTTTAAATGCAAAGGGTCAGTGCTTCACTTGAAAGAAATCCTGTGGCTGCTGCAGTTAGCTGCTGTTGTGGCTGTAATTTAGTAAATCTCGTAGTTCATTTTGTGTTTCTGAGAGAATGTGTGGGGCAAGTTATGTGTGTGGTGGGTGGGGGTAGGGAACGTGATGACTTACAACATACATGTGTGATTGCAGTAGTGATTGTTGCTTTATGTGACTTGCTTTTAAATTTTCTTTTGTTAACTTAGAAAGTCAATACATTGTCAAGCTGCATCTGTACAAGACTATCAACTCCTTCTGCTTTTAACACATTAAGCAAAATGTATAAGCCAGGAGGAGCAATATTTGCAAAACTAAACATTCTAAGTTTTTACCAACTCCTAGTTTAAAAAAAGACAACTAACTGGTCTATACGATCACAGCATGTCTATAACACCAGGAAGTGCAGAAGCTTCACCATTATTTTTTGACAGGCAATAAACCTCACAAGAAACATAGCTGTTTGAAATGTGAGCTGAACTGCCTTTGAAATATGTTCTGCGCTAGAAATGCTTTCTGAGTAACTGGGTTTTGTTGCCTTTGTTCAATTGACAGTGTAAGAATTTAAATACATGGTTGGGAAACCACGCCAGTCTTCATACAACGCTTACTAAAACTGGCTTGGTTGCCCTTACCTAAGGACTTTCTTTTGGTCCTCTTAGACTATGTTTTAGGGTTTGTATTCATACAGCAAATCTTTTGACACTTTACAGTTTCTTAATTTATTTGCAGACTTTGAATAGATTTTTATATATTTTACTTTCTTCTGGAGCTTCCTTGAGAGGTTGTTTAGCACCTGCACTGAAACTAGTTAACTGTAACATGAAAGGAAAAAAGAAAATTCTTCAAATCACTACAGTGAAGAACGGAATAGAACTTCATTTAAGAACAGGAAATGACCAAGTGGACATATTTCAAACACAAACTTCAGCTCAGTTAATTCTGGCTAGAGCTTCTTCATTGGTAAGAAAGGGCTCAAAAGTAACAAAGGTGTTGCTCATAGTTACACTGTGGCATGTAATGATTCTAGCACCTTTGGAGAAAATAAATTCCTATATTGAGCTTGGGCAATAACAAATTGTCTTTACTTCTTTTCATAGTTTAATGGCTAAAGCTCTAAGGCTTTCAGTGAGAGTTGAAGTGTGGTTTTTAGTTTTTTATATGGATAGAAACACACAACAACAACAACAACAACAGGAGCATTAAAGGTTGGCATACGCTGAACCGCACTGTGGGATGAAGCGCATTGCATATCCATAGCATTGAAGTATCAGTTTTCCATTCCTGGGCTGAAATTTGTTTCTACTTTTTGCTTCAAGTGGTTGTATTGTTCTGATTTCACGTACACCAGAGTAACTGATTTTGTTTTCTTGTGGAGTTACTTAACACCAAATAAAAATATAAAAGGACAATTGGATGGTGTGTGTGTGTCTTCATTTTCTTGGGCTAACACGTATAACTTAGATACAACGTGCAGTTAAGCATTAAATATTCTGGAGAAATAGTGTGACAAACCTAATTTGAGAGTCATTTTCATTGCTGTAATTTTTATACTATTTTTAGGATGTAGGAAAATAAAATACATTGCATATGTTCTTAAAAAAAAGTGAGCTTTGTCCACACCTTATTTCTGTAGAAATTAATTTATAATGACAAATTCATGTATTTATAATGACAAATTCATGTTTAGAAAACATGAGACCTTTAAAAAAAATAACAAACCCAAGCAAACCCAGACCCTCTCTCACATAAGAGTTACAGAACTTAATGTAATATGGGAATGTATTACAGAATGTAATATGGAATCTAACCCAGCAGATTTCTATTTCTGCTTTCAACTGGTGTTCAGCCATCAAGTAACCAGTATCTCACTTCTATCTACAGAAAAACTGCATCTATAACAACAAAGTGCACTTTCCTAATTCCATGGCCACACCTCCTTTCAGAGATTGGAACAAAAACCTCAACAGCTCACATTCTGCTTGGACCTTTCTGCATTTTGGTGCTGTAAGTTTGCGGCCAAAGTGACCTGGAATTCTGTGCAGAATGATTACAACCTCTGCTGAATTAGAAGTCCAGTGACAACAGCACAGAAACACACACTTGGAAATAATGGAAGAGTCCCTCTATAAGGTCCTTGGGTGAATACTTTTATTCAAACATGGTAGTCAAAACTTCTAAAGGCATACATTATTTTCAATTATTTCTTAAATACAGCAGAAGTAGTATATTTTCATTGCATTCATGAAATATACTTAATAAAAGAACTACATTTCATCAGCCAGGCTTTTCAATTCCTGTATCTGAATTAATATTAAATACACATATCATGAAGAATTTGTTTCCAGTGTAAACAATGCTGCTTTCATGCAAAAACTACTGTACAGTCCTAGGCAGCAAGTGCATCCATCAGTGGCAGGACAGGCTGGCTGTAAATGCATGTCACACTCTGCCTTCATGAGTGTCTGATGTGAAAATGCATGGGAAGGCAAGGCAGTGAACCTTCTAGAAAGCCAGGATTCCTTCACAAGAACTAATTCTTTCCCTGCCAGGGCCAGCATAGTTAAGTATTATCCCCAGTGAATTAGTCATTACCTTTCATGTATAGCATCTCACAATTTCTTTCATTACCTGTGAAACTAATAGCAAAAAGACTCCAGTGGTTTGGGACAAAGGAATCTTTACTGATATATTTTAGCTTCCATCTCCAAGACTTCTGTTCCATTGTTTAAGTTCCTCTCAAAATGTAGTATTACATGCAAATGCTTATAAGTTTTATGGTCTATCTCCGCTCCAATGGGATGATAAAGGGATGAACAGGAAACAACAGCTGACAGAACTGGCAGTGGGCCAACATGCTGCTGAGAAAAAGCCACTGAGTGACAAAACTGCCCTTGCCCTACTTCACCTGTGTGTAACAACTTCACCTGGAGTGAGGTGGATACTGCCATGGACGCTGCTTTCTGCCTGACAGCCTTCCTGCAGGACAAGTGATTCTGTAAGGACAGTGTCTGTCATTACTGAATTTGCAGCTAATCCAATAACAAGGGGCTGCAAAAGCAATAATAATTCTCTCTGTCCCTCAGTAATGATGCAGGATCCCTTCTGTTAACAGCAATATAGCCATTTAATAGTGCTACAACTGCTTGTCACAAGGATTTTGGGATTGGCTAATGAAGGGTTAACTGCCAATCATTTCTGCACAGGCCTTATTTTACTCACTACAAGTAAACAGAGACACAGGAGAACACAGCAACTCTCCCTGTCTCAAAACAGAAAGCTCTCAAATCTTGAATTTCTTCTAAGACCATTCTAAGCAATCACACCTGTTAAAAATACAAAAAGTATGGATAAGTACATTTTCAGACTCATCTCTGCTTTCCTGCTCAAAGCCAGGGAAATGCTCAAGCAGAGAACGGTACAGGACAGCAGCAGTACTGAAAGCAAATACATAAGCACTGCCTAAAAACAGGGATGCCATTTTCACCACTAGAGATTTTCAGGAACATATTAGACAAATATGTCAGAAATTACATGACCCACACAAACTTGTGTAGTTTTTTCCTTTACTGATCCCCAACTTCTGCTTGAAAAAAACTACAACTTGTGTGTTGTTTAGGACTATTGTCCAAAAAATAATTTGCCTCATTACTCTTTACCTGCTGAGCCAGCCTGATCCCTTACAGATATGGGACAGAAACTGGTGCTGAATTTTTCATTTTTGCAGTTACTTTATTTGTGCAGTAATGAATATTAAGAACGTTCCTTATGTTTCCAATACCCATTTAGTAGGATTATGCCTTTTTCCTTTTTTTCTTACATTTCATAACTTCTAATTTTTTTATTGATATTTGGCTTTGTATTGTCGCCATTTTGCAATGGAGTTCTAGCCCTCAATAATTTGACTCTGGAACCCTCATCTATTTGACAACAAAGTCTTCAGGAAGACTAAGTTGTCACTCATTGAGTTTTAAATATTTTCCCACCATTTTTCCTGTAATTGCATTCAGTACAAAATATTAAATTCTTTGAAGCACTGCAGGATCTGTTACCTGCCCAGACTGAATGTTACTTAGTTTCATTCATCCTTACTATGTCTAGACAACAATTGATTTTTAGTCCAGTATTTTTTTTTTTTCTAATGAGTTCCAACAGATGTTGCCATGTTGGCAACTGCTACAGAATAGATCTGTTTTCTTTTGGAAATGTAATTTAAATTGTGCTTACTTAAAAGAAAAAAATCTGTTCTAGAACTCCAGCTTTTCATTATGCAGCTGTGCATAATAACAACCATGTTTCCTTCTCTGGTGTGATTTAATGATGCGTGAAGATCTGTAACAGAGGTACCATGGAGGCTTTGTTAGCAATTATTTATAGGCACTCAGGATTCAGCATTTCTGAGATATTATACAAGGAGTAATATTTTTAGGTGATATAGTTTTACTCCTTCACACCTTGTTATTCATGTTGTCTTTCCTAAACAGCTTGTAGACAGCAATAGAAACAATCCTGTCACACATTGTACTTCAGTACTATCAGTTCAAACATGCTGGAAAAGTCTCACACACTGTTCCCCTGCCTTTCTTGCTCTTCATTTTCTTTCTGTCTCATGGAGGGGAACCATCTCAGTCTGTTCTTACCCAGTGATAACAGAAGGGTTAACAGTGATGATATCTATAGACTAAGCTTCCTCATCCTTTATTAGATCTAAGATCCTACAGAAGAGGCAGCCTTTTGGGATAATCAAATGGCATGTTCTCCAGCTGTTCCTGATTTATCTCAAACCTATTCAAATGGTGTACAGATAGTCCACCTCTAGTAGGAATGCCTGTGCAAATGGTGACCATGCTGAAAAGAAACTGCTATCAAATATAGACAGCCAAAACCAGTTTTGTGTGAACAAAATTAATTTCTGATGAATCTGAGTAGAAGAGCATAATACTCATTTCTCAAAAGCACCACCATGTGCTTCCAAGGTATTGATTTTTCACAGAATTATTACCCTTTTCATTGCTACGAGTCAGTAGAAACCTGAATTTATTAATCGTTCCCTTTTCTTGTGCCATATAGCATGCATGAGTTATTTCACTGTGCCTACAGTGAAATTAATTTAATTCTGTAAAGCAAGGAGGAAAAGGAGCAATGTCTCCTGTCTGTGCTAACATTTGCTTTCAAGAGAGAGCTACTCTGTTTCATGGTATGATGGGTAACTCGGAGTATCCAGCACTCCCACACTTGTTTCCCTTGCACTCTGGCTTGGGTGAGCTAGAACTGCCATAAATCAGTGACAGCAAGTGGAGGCAGGAGCTCTTGGTGAGCTCACATTCAGTGATGCACAGCTATTGTACCTTCACAACATGCTAATATTTGGTTAACTAAAGAAAAAAAAATTGTCACCTAGCTTATGACAGAATTACTGACTTTCAAGAGGTCCATAGCAGATTCAAATGAAGCTCAGTTTGGCTGGCTCTGAAAGCTGCTTGCAACACACTTGGCTTGTGATGAATGAAAATTCTATCTAGATGTTCTCATCTAGCTCTTAAAAAATAAATTTGAAGTTGCATCAATTACAAAACTGCTGAAGCTTCAAAATGGAACTAAAAGTGTAAGCAGAGAATATTTTCTCACACTGACAGGCATAAGAAGTATGACAGACACTTGCATTTCTGTTCCTTGGCTCTAATGAAACAGAGAAAGGACTGGTATTTGGTGTACTTTTATCATATGTAGTGCATTTTGGAACAATCACCAAGACAGAACAGTGCACAAACTCTTCTTGCTTTCTTGCAGAATAACCACAAATCTGGGATATTGAACGCTGCACATCGGATCTGAACTCAATATGAGTCTGTATGGCAGAGCTTTTGAACAGAATATTTTAAAAAAGTTTAATTGTCTAGCACCAGTCTATTATTAGACATGTAGAAGGTTTTTTGCCCACTAGGTGAACATCAGTTGCCAGTTTGAGGCTACTGTATGTAACACTTCATTTCTACACAACAACTGCAGGTCAGACACTCTTAAAACATGATTTTATCCCACAAATACTTATAAAATGAAGTGTTCTACAGGTTTACTTGACCCTGCATCAGTGGCAGAAGACTGGTAAGAACTATGCTGATTAAGTGCCACAATTAACTTCTTATCACACTTCTGAGGATTTACTTACAAAACCCATGTGTTTGGACTTTAAATTTTGCAGAGCTGCTGCACAAGAAAGGTGCTAAAGGTCCCCTTTGAGGGGGACCTTGAGTTATGCTTTTATACTTCCTGTACCTGGCAGTACCTGTTCTGTTTCCTTTTACTAATTAGCACATGCCACACTTCAGCACAGCTAGTGGTGGGACACTCTAGTAACAATGTGAGCCCTTCAGCTTTTCTCCATACAGAGGAGTAATAATACACATTTGCAGACAGAACAGACTGATACTAACTGCTCGTGCAAAACACCTTTTGGTAATAGATCATGACAATCAGAGATGCTACTTCCCCTTTCCTATACAACCATTCATGTGCAATAGAGGGGTGGCCTTTTTATACTGACGAGGCTGAAATTTTCTGAGACTTTCCAAATGCTCAGCTACCACTGAAAGATCTTCTGCAGCAGATTTTGCTAATAGCTTCTTCAGCCTAAACTATATTAAGCTGGGAGTATCATTATTTCATGTACAGGCAGTCTGCAGAATTGGAGAATTTCTGACTCTTTCCATTCTGTCATTTACCCTGACAACCAAACCGACCTAGGTACAATGACACATCATGATGACAATACTCTCTTTTGGTTGCTCCAACAGAAGAACTGATGCTCACTCTCAAAAACAGAAGGAAAAAATTTATGGAAAAGGGAATTAGAGACTATATGCTCCGAAAATCTTTTACATATGAACTAGTTTATAGTGCCTCAAAATTAGTTTTATTTATTTACCTTTGTTTAATTTACAAACATTTACATTTAATATGGAAGCTCTCTTAGAGAGATAGTAGACATTTTCAAAAGAAGATATGAAGAAATTAGTGCCAATCTTAAATAATTTTATGTTCATAACTATCTTAGAAATACAGCAGAGTAAAGACTGATCCAATCACAGAAACCAACTATCTGCAGAAGTGTAATTTTTGACTGATGGTATATTTTCAGAGCAGTTTCATAATGATCTAGTTCTTACCTTTATAGTATGGAATTGGTATCAACAGGGTCACGTTGGCAAGTACTTCTGTAGAGGTTTACCTCAGCCTCTCACGATTCATTCAGGAGTAACTTGCTCGTATCAAAGCTTGAATAATCATGGGTTTGCACTGCTTGATAACCAACCAGTGACACCAACACAAACTCAAATAATTGTTTGCTGCCCTCACGCTTCCGGCTTTAGTGCAGACGTGAGAGGTGTGAGGTTGACAAGACTGCTTATATCCTCGGTTCAAATGGGGGACAGCTTTATCTTACCACCACTCTAGAGACATGATCACGGACTCTAGGTCCGAAACATATGACCTTTGCAGAAGAAAAAAAAAGCAGTGCCGAGTTTCACAGATGATAAGAAAACACGACAGCTCTGCTCTTGTTAGGTGCTGACTGCTCGGAATTTCAGCGTAGGGGTAAAGCAGGGTGTGCAAAGCTCCACCACGTGAACAGCAAAGGGCGCACTTTGAGACGGAAGGTGAGAAGAATGTAAAGATAAACATAAAAAATATCGCCATTACCACCTTAGAGCTTCCACTTTTGGCATTACAAAGCGTAACGCCAAAGTTCCACAGAGCTAAGGACACACCTGTACAGGATGCTTCCACACGTTCCGTAGCCCACACTTGTAAACCCATTGAATTCTGTTTGGCTCCTAAACGCAGGCAGCAACGAGTGCAGCCCGCCCGCCCACCTGCTCCCTCCGGGACGGCCCCGGCAGTAACGCGGGACGGGCTGCAGTGCCCTGCAGCCAAAGTGCGCTCCCGCCAAGCCTGGGGCTCCGCGCAACGAGCACCCTCAGCCACAGCCCCACTTCTCTCCCGTTCCGGGGACTCCTCGGAACGAGCACCCTCAGCCAAAACCCCACTCCCGAGGCACCCCGGCTGCTGGGCCAAACAGGTACCGCCGTCCACCCTCCGCAGGTGCTGAGGCGACTCAAAATGGCGCCCAGCGGCGGCCGCCCCTTGCTCCCCTCCGCGCAGGCGTTCCCTTCCCCGGCGGGCGGTGCTTCCCCCGCCGCGCCGGGCAGGGGGAGCGGCGGCGAGGCGGGAGGAGTCTGAGCTGCGGGGGCTGGAGCATCGCCGGAGGAGCGCGGCACCTGTCCCGCAGCCAGGTGTGCGCCGCCGGCGCCATGGGAGGCCCTGCGCCATGCCGAGGGGGCGCCCGGCGAGGGGCGGCTGCTCCGCCTCAGCTGCGCTGAACCCGGCGCTGCTCCGCGGGGACAGGAGAGCAGCGACATGGACCGCCCGCCGCAGTCGCCGGCCGCCTCCTAGTCCCGCAGCAGCGGCTGTGGGGCGGGTCGGGCATGGCCCAGCGTGACGAGAGCGACGGAGGGCAGCGCTACCCCGGTGAGGTGTCCGGGCTCCTCAGGGCTCTTCCTGGTCGGGCGGCGGCGCAGCCCTGCCGGGACTGGGGGTGTTGATGGTACCTGTTGGTGTGAGGGGCAGAGCCCGGGGCAGGTGGGAGCAGCCTCGGCACCGAGGGGCTGCGCTGGCTGCGGCTACTGACTTGCCCGGCTGTGGCCACGTTTAAAAGTTAAGAGGAGCTGGTGGGCTGAGCCTTCGGAGTGTTCACCAGTGGGTTAAAGACCACAGAGAAGAGTGAGCGCTGCTTCCTCAAGGCTTTTTTTTTTTCTTCCCCATCTTCCAGTTTCTTTGGGTTGTTTTGTAAGCGAAGGCCACTCGTTCGGAAACCTTCGCAGAGCGAGTCGGGTTCAGCCCGTGAGAAGGAGGAAACTTCCGGCTCTCTGCCTCTTTTCTAGTCGAAATCTCCCAGGCAATTCCCAAAGACCAAACAAAACTACATCTCACAGTAGCTGAAGTTCTCCTGACGTTGCTGCTAATTTAATGTAGTTCACAGAATTTTCATTAATAATGGTGTGGGGACGGTGCAAGCCCTGTAAAGCGCTTCTGGAGCAGAAGCTTTAGCAGAGACCACTCTTAACTTGTTTGTATTGCCTGCCTGACAGGCAAAAGCAATTGAAAAGCGGTGTATGGCTTACTTATGGTTACTTTCAGAAGCCAGATTTGTAAACTCACGCTTCTAAAAGGTCACCAGCTGAGAGTTAGATAACAGTCATCTTAATTAAAAAAGAAAAAAAAAATCCACACTAATTTATTTTCTTTTTGCCAGTAATATTTCAGCAGTACTTACATAGGTAGCTGTAATTTCTGTATCCCATGTTTAGTTTAAAGATAGACTTTTTGTCACTTCAGGAGTTCTCCACTGTTGGCAATGCTGTGGCTGTTAGAACGTGCACTTAAACAAACCGAACCAAGAAATCTTTAGTACAAACAAAACTGAGTTTGATGCTATTGTGCACCAAAGTCACCCAAAGCTGCTCTTGATATCAGCAATGTGTTTCTTGGTACGTCTAAGAAAAATATTCTTAAACGTGTAAAGAATATAAACCGTTAATTAAAAAAAAAATCCTTTAATAAGAAAAAACTAGTTGCAACTTTGTAATTGAAAAAATTCCTTGTTCTTAAACACTTGAGAAAGAATGCTGGCAAAAGTAAGTGTTGAAGAGATAATGTGTGATGTTAACACTTTGAGAATTTAGCTGTATATGCAATCATTCCTGTGAGGCAAGAAAATATAAAGTCTGTTTTGCAAATTGTTGTCTTGCTCTTGTTGCTTGTCTAAATTGCATTATAACTCCCAGGAAACTTGGAATAATGGGCCTTGAACTGGCATCTTTCCGGTTTTGTTTTACTCTAATGGTTTGGCATTGCTGTTATCTTTAACTTTGATATCAAACTGGGTTAAAAAGCCATTTTATTGTAGATCTTGGAAACTATAATCAAATATGACTTGTTCCCTCTGTATGGTTGAGTGATATGCAAAGCCAAAATCTGTTTTAAAGTCTCTGGTTATTGTCAGAACATGCCTTCTTGCATGCTGTGATCAGAATTTGGGGAATGCGAGGCTGTATGGACAGCCCTACTGAGACAGATCAAAACTCCACCTGTCAGAAAAAAATTTACCCAGGAGAGGGTCTGAAAGCAGAACTAATGTATGTTAATGTTTTCATGAAGTTATGATACTTGTACTTTAGAGCCTTTCTGAGTTTCTTTTTGTTTAGGAATCATCAGTGATTTTTTTTATTCTCGAGCTTACATGGAAACTTCTGGCATCCACAGTGATGTGACAAAGAGTTGTGCAGATCAGCTGCCCTTTGTATGAATAGTTGTGTCCTGATGTTAATTTTGAACCTGGCTACAGAACTGTCTTTATCAGATGCTCCTTAGCACTTAAGTTGGAAGTGTTAATGACTAAATAGCATCTACCTGCTCTCTCATTGACACTTGTGATCTTTGCTGTATTTTCCTAACTCCCTTTTCCTTATTATTTCTTGTGGGCTGTTCCCTCTTATGAGACCATGATAAACAATGAGGATTATGAATCTTGTGCAGACAAAATTGCATACTATTTCTCAATATCATGATAATGTTTCAACATAGTTATGTTAATAAATGGTTTATGGAAAGAATCGGTCAGTATCGGTGTTCATGACAGAATATTTGACGTCAATTGTCAGATTTTGCACTTACCAGTGAGGCAGCTAAAACAGAGTATAAATATCACTCCATCCTTAAAAACAATCCTACAACAACTTAACTCAAAATGAATTAAGGAGTTCTCGTGTGTGTTCTTGACAACTGATTGCATCTCAAGTTTTCATTTAAAGCCCTTGATGGGTACACTTCAAAGCCTCCCACAGTTTCGCTGAACTGTGTAAAACCTTTGTAGCTTGCTGTTGTGTAATTGCTCCAGCAAGCTGTGGTGTTGTATACTTCTGCATTTCCTGGTTGCCCATTTAAGGAATCTCTTCCTGTTAAATTTATTGCTTGAAAAAGTACCGAGTCAAGTCAAAATAGCTTCAGTACCAGTCATGGAATTCTATTTTCGCTTATATAAAAAAATCTTTTGTTTACAGTATTTGTTTGGCCTCTTGAGCTGCTGTAGTTACTGCCTCTGCCAAGGTCACTTGAGCTTAGCATTTGTAAGCTGGGTTGAGAAGAGCAATGCAATTAAGCTAAGGACTGGCTGCTACTTGGGAAAATCATTGAGCAGAAGTAAAGGCAGTCATGGGAGGAATTCATTATGTGAACATGCTTGCACTGTTTACCCAAACATGATCAAAGCTGTTCCTGACAGATTACATTTCTCTGTTTTGTTTTCTGGACTACACTTTCTAGATGCATTTCTAAGTTTGAATTCTTAGAAGTCAAACCTCTTGGTTACACTGTTCTGATGTGTGTATGTATATATGCTTTAGAGTAACATTGGTGCTGGGTGGACTGATTCAGTGGAATCTTTTGATTTAAAGAGCAGTGGAGTTGGATTTGAGTATACAAAGGAATAAAGATAAACACAGGGCAAAGAAAACAGACTTAGTTTAGAAAAACAAGTGAATTCAAGTAAGAAGATCTGAAAACAGGAGATTCCAGTATATACAACAGTTGTTATATCTAATGCTCCATGTTATGTCTTATTTGTACACTTGAACTGTCACTGTTGACTTCTTGAGTATAGTTTGTTGCCTGCATTCAAGGATTGCTGTTTAGGGTTGTTTGTTTTTTTGCTAGCCCTTGCAATTTTAATTTAGTGAATAGAGAATTCATAATGTACACAGTTGGTGTGCCAGCTATTTCAAGACATCGCTTTAATTGCAGAGGATGTAAACTTTTCAAACCACGGTAATATGAAAAAAACCCAAGTTGCTATAGCAACTCTTTAAGAAAAGAGTTCACACGTCTTCACAAGCTTTTTAGTCAAAACAATACACTTGAAACCTTGCTGAGGCAGAGGATTAGGCAATTGATGCATTGATGGATTTGGATGGGTAGCATATAATTGGCTGTTAAAAAGTTCCGAAGAAGTCTAAAAGATGAAGGATCCAGGGCTGACTCTCCTTGACTTTTGTCTGTGCTTAGGAGTGGATTGAACTGTTGTTTCATATCTGGTAGCGAATACCATTTGGGTAGTAAGTTAAAGATTTAGTGTAGCATACAAAGTACAGTTGGATTCCTGAAGTTTCCACATGACTGAAAACTTGTGGAAAAAAAAATTCTGTTTGGACCAGTGAGATATGTTTGAAATGAATTTTCTCTCACTCTCTGCCTGTTGGTATCACAATGCCAAACTATTGATGTGCTCAGATCTAAGAATGGACTGTGTGTCAAACCCTGGTGTTTGGCAGGGCTCAGGTGACATTAACCGGGGGTTTAGAGATGCTGTGATGTAGCAGTTTTCACTGATGTTTGAAATTGATGTTTGAATTGAATTGAGTAGGATGGGGGGAGGACCTTCTAGAGAACAACTGGCACCTTTAATTAAGTGGTCTGCTTGAGAGAGAATAGGAGAGCAGAAGCAGGAGACCAGGCTTCAGGAGCAGAAGAAAAATCTGTCTAGAAAGCAATCTGTTGGCAAGATGGAAGGAGTGTTCTTTACTCATTCACACTTACCCCAGAGTGTTTCAGAGAGAATAAATTGAAGCAATATGCACATATTTGTTCTGCCAACTGCTGCAGAGTAATTGCATTGCAAACTTCAGAAGAGCTGTAGACAATTTAACTACTCATATAGAAAGAGATGATCTGTGTAATGTCAGATTAATGATCATATTAAAGGGTCAGTAGCAGTTCTGGAAGCCAGTTCCTGGTGATGTTCCAGGTGTATGAAAGTTGCCATCGAGTTTGGTGCATCCAACCTGCAGCTCCTATTTGACAGCCCTTGCTTTGCAGATCATTCAGATTCAAACTGGAAGTGGGGCACTGACTGGGTTAACTGGCGTAGGGAGAGAACATGGATGGATATTGCAAAGATGAAGGATCACAGTCCCTGAGTGCAGTAAATACAATGTGTTTACAAATGTCGTTGTTACTGGATGTGAACTGATGAAGTGCACTGTGTGTATTGTCAAGGCATTGAATATATGGATAGCTTTATAGTTCAGATTTTACATCTCTTGCTTAATGCAATGATACATTATACATTCTCTTCTGTGACAAATTTATTATGAGTTTTATGGTTTCCAGAATGCTGAGAAATTCTGTTTAAATGAACGCTTCTGAATCTGGTTTAAGTGTATGGAAACAAGTTTTGTAGCCCTCTGACATCAACAAATATGAATTTATGACTGTATAAAAATAAATTCAATATATTTGCTTCAATATTGACAGGGAACAATAAAATACTGCAGGTTTTATAGGATGTAGTTTCACTCTCAGGAGATGTGTAAGAAGCAAACATGGACACACAAACTACTTATGGAAAGCTTTTCATGCTTGACATTTTCTAGAAGCATAATTTAAAATACTATTGTTGTGGTTGTTCATGCTGGGGGAAGGGATAGTAATCATGTGCAAGAGAAGACAATTTTTAATTAGAAGCCTAAATTAGGACTGGACTGAGCGCATTAAAAAAAACAAACCAAGAAACAATCATGAAAAAAAACACCAACCCTACAAAATAGTCAAGAACAAAATCCAACCTTCCTGCAAACTTGTAATCTTTTCTTTCTTTTTAACCAGTTACCAGCTGGGCCAAGACAACCGATGCAAATTTACCCAACTCTTTAAATGGTTTGACCTTTGTGGGAATTCTGGATGCAAGAGTGGGCAACAGTATCCAGGGCCTTCAAAACTTGAACTCTGGGACCCTGAGAGAGATCTCCTTGCCTGAGTATGGACCTGGCCTCCTGTCCAGTGCTTCAGAAGATTGTCATAGCCTTAAATCAGTGGATTCTGGTATTCCAACTCTAGAAATAGGAAATCCAGAGCCTGTTCAATGCAGTGTGTTGAATGGGAAGAGAAAGCAATCAGAGCCTGAGTTTGTGCCTGACAGGGCTTTTCAGAGCGCGTGCACACTGCCGCCGTATGTGCCTCCGCATTCGCTGACTGCCGAGCACGACCATGCCGTGCGCAAATCCTCGACTTTCCCAAGAACGGGCTATGACACTGTCAAACTTTATAGTCCAACCTCAAAAACCCTAAATCGAAGTGATGATATCTCTGTTTGTAGTGTGTCTAGTCTGAGCACAGAACTGTCAACAACTTTATCGGTTAGTAATGAAGACATTTTGGACTTTGTGGTCACAAGCAGTTCAAGTGCAATTGTGAATCTCGAGAGCGACGAGGCGCACTTTTCAGATGTTACACTGAATTCTTCTAGAGATAGCAATGACCAGAACCAGCAGCAGTATTGGCATGAGACAGACGTGGACAGTAAACGAAAAATACTGGGACCTTTTACAAACTTCTTCGCCAGGTAAAGTTTCCATAAAATTTATTTTAAGGGGTTATGTAAGCTCTTAGGGGAAAGGTCTTGTTTGATATTGTACTTTTAAAGATCCAATAGCTTGGTGTTTTAATTTAACATTTAACGGTATTAACATTTTTTCTGTTATGAGTAAATAGGCAACTACTGCTTGGGACTAAGGCTCTGCATCCTACTGTATATTATGTTTATGATGTACAGAATCATCTTAAATCTTCAAAGATTCCTTCTGTATTACAGTAGAAGGATTTCTGAACAATGTACTTTTTCTTCTAAACATTGACTTCTTCCGTGTTGTCTTTTGTGATTTTGGCCAAGGTTTTTAATCCCTTGTCACATAAATAGATGAATATAGGTAGGATCCATACCTGTATTAAAGAACTTTGACATCTGAGTATTTTTGAGTAGTTTAGTAGAGGTGGAATATTTTATTGATCATTCTAAGGGGTATGAAGCTTAAAATACAAAAACTTTACAAACACTTGGTGTGGCAACTCTGATCTTTTCAAATCTCAGTTACTGTTTTTTTAATATCTTTTTCCTTAATTTTCATATGGAATGAAAACATCTGGCATTGTGTCAACCACTTGTTGAAATTATAGCATTGGCTACCCAAAGCAGTTTCTAAATGTGGTCTTTGTATGAATGATAAGGTTCTAAATGCACACGCCCCAGGGAAGTGGGGGATAAGGTAGAGGACTAATCTACTTTTGAGGGGTTGAGTTCTTTGCTGGTGGGTTCTTTTTTTTAAGTTATGTAAAGCGTTCATAATGTCTCTTAAGTTATATAATCTGAAGTTTGATATATTTTAGATAAATTGTCCTAGAAAAAAATTTTAGACATCAAGCAGAGCTGACTGTAAATAACCTGTTTTGCCCATGGCTTCAGCTAATACATTTTTCCTCAAGCTTTTTTTTTTTTTTTGCATGAGATAAGTAGGCTAATAAAATACATCAAGAATTGGCAAAAATCATTATTTGAAAGGCTGCCTTATTTGCAAAGCATGATAAAATCAATTTGTTTAGACCTACTAAGCTGGCTGAAGCCTTTGTTGGTTATTATTCTTTGGTTAAAGTACTGTGCAGCAGAGCTCCAATCTTCAGTCATGTTTGAGGTGCTGATGCTTTTGTGGACCCTTGTCTGTTTGTTGCCATGGAACCAGACGTAATTCTGAAGCAGGAGGCTTCTCAGCGCTTCAAAGCATAAACTTTTGTTACCCATCCTAGTAGCACAACTGCCAAGTCAAACAAATGTTGTCCTTCAGCCTGGAGGGAGCACAGTTGAACAGGCACATTTAGACCCCACTCAGAGTAGGATGTTTAACTGCTTCTGAACTCTTCTTATCCAAAAAAGCAGAGCCATCTGTCCAAATTCTGTTCTAGTGTAGTCTGTGGTGGTTTTAGCAGTGCTGCAGAAACTCCATAGACAGAGATTTTTAACCTGAATCTTTGCAGGTACATTGAGTGCCAGAAAACAAAGGCTGTCTTTACTGCCTATTAAATGGGGAACAGGTAATCTTGGTCACTGGGTGATGTCATTGTAAGAATATGAGGATTAAGTTCAAACTAGGTGATTGAAGTTTCAGGTGCTCAGTCTGTAACTTGACCTTGTATATCCTTCTCTTTGGCATCCACATCTTGCTCTGTTTTGGAAACAAGAGTTGCCCAATTTTTGTCTGTACTTGCACACCACACCCCCATATTTTATGCATCTGTCTCATGTCATGAGACCTGGTAGTTAGTTTCACAGTTATTGAATAAGCAGGGAGCCTTGGAGGTTGTTCTGTGCCACAGGGAGTACTTTTTATATTTATGCTTTCAGCATTGTTAAGGTTCAAAACATGCTGTTGATAGTTTTTGTTGATATTTGTATTATGCCATCCATGGGTTTGAAAACCCCCTGTTTCCTGGAGTTCCTGTGAGCTTCTTGGATTCCCAGGACTTAAGTCAGTACTGAAGTACGTTAACCTGGGCCTTGCAGTGTTTTATTTTAAAGTAGCTGCTTTCTAGAAGCCTTCCTACCCATCTCACCCTGTGCTCTGTACTGGGGTTTGTCTGCAGTGTGAGATGAAGAGGAGGCATTTTGAATAGTATTGTTGAAGATTAGCTTGCTAAGATGGAGCTTCCTAAAGCAGTTTGTTACAAGTGCTACAGTGGTGGATATAAACAAAGTCCCAAAAAGAAGAGTGTTCTTAGCACTGCACTCTCTGCTGAAAGTTGCAATTCAGTCTGCAGTCTGCAGGTTGAGTGCATAAACTTCACTTCAGAGAAGCGAGAGTGAACCATGGCAGGAGAAAGTCAAATTGCCTTGGCTTTGATCAGTGGCTGGCACACATGTATACAGTGTGGAGTAATGAGACCTGAGTGATTTGTACACAGCCTTCCAGCAGCCTGACAGTCATGGGCGAAGGCTGCAGGGCAGAGACAGCCTTAATCTGCAGGTTGAGCTCTTTGAGGGCTTCCCTGGGTAATAGGATACAGGTTTCAACCACTGAGAACAAAGATGAGTCAGCTTAATTTTTAGTACTGGTTGTTGATATTTGGTAAATTTGCTTTGATATTTGGTAAATATTTGCTTCTTGAAATTGCACCTGTGCTTGTATTGAACCCCATCTGGCCTCTGAGGATGTGTTAGTCTCTCTGATCTTATCAGAGTAAACTTGGCCTTGACATGTCTGTTATTTGTGGTTGCCTGTAGAGATAATACTGACAATAATTAGATGCCTTCTGTGCTTGGTCACGTATGCTTAAGCTACTTAATATCAATTAGGGGTCTGTTTTTTGTGGTACCAATGAAATGCTTAGAGAAGTAGTTGCTTTAAAATAGAAAGTTATTTTTTGGCACTCTGTACATTTATTTTTCCTTTGGAGACTATATGCATGTGTGCATGTGCACTGTGCACAAGGTTGCATGTTCCATGTCAATTCTGTGAGTTGTTATTAAGTTTTGGTTTGAGACTGGGTTTACAAAATGAGCTGTAGAAGAGATCAAAGGAAAAGGGAACCCTGTTGGCTCATTTCCTTCAGTCCTGGAATCTTCAAGATCACTTGGGAATGGAGTACTCCTGCCTGGCCTCCTTGAGCGTTAAGTTGAAGAAAGTTTCCTGGACTGCTTCTCTGTCTCAGTTTGTGTCTGCAGCAGTTTGAGTGTCCATAAGGCCTGGTTCTTTCCTTGTGCTGCTGGATGCATCTTTGGGAAGATCCAAAGAGAGAATGAGGCTGTCTTGCATACGCGCAGCTTTCCTCTTGTAAGAGCTTAAGGCACCACAGGTGTAGTGCTCTCCTTAGCCTCCTGGTTGGCATATGAAAATGATTTACTGCTTCTGAAAGGAGCTGTAATGCTGACTGTTGACAAAAAAACCTGACATGTTGCTTGTTTTCAAGTGTCACTTGTATCAGCTTTAAAACTCAGAGGTCTTTCATGTAACCATGAGTTGGAATTAATTTCCTTCATTTGAATATATGCAGGATCTTGGTTTGAAAACTAGTGTGAGCAAATAACTGGGTGGGAGACTAAAGAGTTGGTGGCTTGTCTGTTCCTTTGCCTTATTGACCCAGAGTAGTGTGGGTTAATGAGTTTTACCCTTGGACTCCTGTAATGTGCTGCTGAAACTTTTTAAATTTGTGGATCTTAAACAGCTTTGCTGAATCAGGACTGTAGTGATCGTACTGCAGAAGTTGCCCTTTTCATTTTTCATCTTCAATTATCATTTTGTAGAGTGAGAATCAGGATTTTTGTGCTTACATGGAGAGTGACCATAAAGGAATTAGGACTATGTACAGTTAAATAATAAGCCATGCAGTTTGTTTCATTTTAATGGATTACAAGCAGTGTAAATCTTTACTTAGTCCACTGCCATGGATATTGTCTGTTTTCCCAAGAATCTGAATTGTCTTTCTTTTCAGGCTTACTCCCAGAAGTTTTTGATCTGAGTGTTCTAAGTATTTGCATCTCAGGAAGCCTCTAAGGACCATAGGGACTACACATGAAATAAAGGGCTTTAAGAAGAATGTTACATTTTGCTATTTGCAAAGAATCTCTGCATCTGTGTGAGAAAGCTTCTGGAGTAGGTTTGGCATCCTATACCATACATAAAAGCACATACCTATGACCTTATTTGTAATCTGGTAAGAAAAGGTCTTAATTTTCAGAATAGTAGCTACTACTTTCAGTGTTAAGTCTGAAATATTATTAATTTAATATGTTTTTTGTGCATGTTTTGAGAGTACTGGTCACAGATAATTTAGAGTTCTGAACTTAGGCCCATCAATGGCAAAAGTCAGTCTATCTCTTAATGGATAGGACTCTTTCAAAGGCTGTTTGTTGCTTTTAATGAGAGGACAGGTTATTGTACTTCTCTAACACTAATTTAGGTGTTAAAAGGAAGGTAGAATGACAAGGAGCATTGTAGTGTTGATTTCCCACTTTCATGCAAAGTCTCCAAAAATGCAAATTCACTTCTCACAGGAGGGAAGAAAAATTATGAAGATAATTGCAATTGACTAATCTGAAATATTAGATATGATGTTGTCTCATCTTCCATGCAAGTTTCTGTTCAATTAAGCTTCTTAAAGTATTGGCTGTTCAGGAGGAGACAGGCTGAGAACCGAACTGAAGTGTGTACGAGGAGGAACAGAAAGAGCTGGATGCACTGTGGGGGCAGATAGAAGTTCACTGCTTCTAACTGCAAATGAACAAAACCAAACTGAGCTGCAGGTGGAGTTGTCCAGAAGCTGATGAGAAGGGCTCCAGAAACCCAGCCTCTGATGGAGGGAACCTGCACAGCCACCCAGCACAGGCTGATTTCCTGCCCTGCTGTGGGCTGGGCTTCCAGTTGCTGTAGTTGCCTGGCCTCACAGGATTCACTGCCCTGTTGGATGGAAGAGAATAATTTAGTGGCCATTTTATCCTTCCCTGCTACTTAATCTGGGTGCATTTATAACAAATTGTTGTTGATAACAGGTAGCAAAAAGGGCAGGGAAGAGAGGAGGGCAAACAAATTAATGCTTTAGTGGTGAGGGAAGCAGCATAGGCACTGAGGATCTGTTCAACACAGGATGCAGTATTTCAGCAACCTGTGAGGCATTCAGATGTGCTCATCTGAAAGGTGCTTCAGTCTTCACAGTGTAGTTTTGGATTGTTCTTATTTGAAAGCGACTTTGTCTACTGGAACTGACAGACTAAAAGTCCTCTCCCCACTTGTATTTACTACCATGGCTCTGTGTGAAACAGAAGAAATAAACACTCTCTCTCAAAGCAATTCTTCCATAGATGGGAAGTTGAAATTCTACAAAGATAAGAGCTTTTGCTTTTCATAAAGGTTGAAAATTGTATTATACAGTTTTCAGAATTCCTGTCTTATTCAGAGGATGAAGTTTTGAACTTTGTCATGTGGCCTGTTCTCCACTAGGTGTTGAACTGAAACTGTCTAAATTAATTGCAACCCTTCTTTTCCCTTTTTGTGTGGAACAATGTAACTCTACAATTATGGTTGTTTTCGCTCTGCCTTAAACTTTTCACTACATTTAGAGATGTGGCCCTTTAGAATAAAGGGAAGTTGTTGTATTAGATTAAAATCTCAGTTTTGCTGTTGAATAACTGGAAACTGTTTTGCACAAATAAGACTTTAAACAAAGGGCTTGTTGAACTTATTTGTTCATTATTGAAGCTAAATGCAAATCTGTTTAGTGATACTTTGAGTTTTGGAGTTGTTTTAGTAACAGTATGAGACTATGCAGTAAGTGAGGACTAAATGTGGTCTACTTATTACTTAAAAGCAGGTGAAATGTGTATCTTTCTTTTCTAGTGGCTGGTGAGAAGCATTACAGATACTGGCTGGTGAATGAAATTTGTAGCATAGATGGGTGTTGAATGTTGCTTGCAGAACTGAGTTGTAATGCTGCCCTCATCCTCCCTTCCCTTGTGGGGTCACAAATCCTGCCAGCAAACCTGCTCCAGTGTGGGCTTCTCATTCCAAGGGGCCACAGGTGCTGCCAGGAGCCTGTTCCAGTTCTCACAGGGTCAGTCTTCTTTAGGCACATCCACCTGCTCCAGTGTGGGATCCTCCATGGGCTGCAGGTGGATCTCTGCTCCATCCTGGACCTCCATGGGCTGCAGGGTCACAGCTGCCTCACCATGGGCTGCACTGGGGGCTGCAGGTGAATCTCTGCTCTGGCATTTGCAGCACCTCCTACCCCTGTACCTTCTGTACTGACCTTGGTGTCTGCAGTGTGTTCCTCTCACACAACCTCACTCCCCTCTTGACTGCTGCTGCTGTTGTGCAGCAAATTCTTTCCCCTCTATTATGCCAGGGAAGCTACCAGTGTCTCCATTGGACTCAGCCTTGGCCCATGGCAGGTTTTTCCTGGAGTCAGCTGGCACTGGCTCTGTTGGACATGGGAGAAGCCTCTGACTGCTTTTCACAGCAGCTGCTTCTGTAGCCCTCCACTACCAAAACCTTGCCATGCAAACCCAATGCAGCACTGCACACAAATGCTTTTGAATAGAGAGTGAGAGCTACAAAAGGTTATCACAGATGTGCATGAGACTTTAGGAGCTAATTTAGATTAATGAAATAAAGCTCTGTTTTCATTCTGATCACTGTCTCTATGAAGGTAAAGTGAATGGATGTGTTAGATGGTCTTTGAATCTTCATTTAATTTGCAAGGGCTTCCCCAGTGTTTTCCTTTGTTAAAAGGAGCTGTGAGAAGTAGATGACATGGGGAATAGAGAGTATCAGCATAATTAGTGCTGTGTGATGCTCTGTCTCTCCCTCCATCTGATCAAAGTACTGTTTAATGTTTAATGACTTTTTCTTTCCTGAAAAATGCAGTGAGAAAGGTGAAATTACATGGACTAAATATAATTTTTGTCCTTTGATGTTTTGATTTATACAATAGCCTTTCCTGTGTTACATAATCTATGGAAGAGTTGGAGTCAATATTAACTTTGGTTTTAAACACATTTAAAACAGCTCAGACAAGAAATGGTCTGTTGAAGTTTTCATCCTAATGTAGAATTTTGTTAACAGAAATGTATATGTAAACCATACATTTTCTGAATCAATTCCTTATTTGTGTTAAGCCTCTCTCCTTTGTCATTAAGTGCCTCCAAAATTGTTCAGCCATATCATAAGGATAATAAAGAAAAATCCCTACAGTAAATATTAGGGTCATTTACACCTTGGGGCTGACAGAATAAACACAAGAACTTGGCAGCAGTTGGAGGTAGGACAAGGTATATACTTGGTGCTTGGGCTTGGCTTTGTGACCAGAAGCCTTCTGCGAGTGTGGGAGGTCAGAGCAGTTGATGTCAGGAGGGGTTTCTGGAGCGCCGTGCGGAAGCTGCTGCTCAGTGCAGAGCTGGCTTCAGCACTGGAGCGCCCTCCTCGGGACCCCGTTGGGTTGTTGTGAGTACATCCAAACTTGGAGTTAACCTCCCGAGACTGCACAGTTCAGGATTTGTATTCTGCCACTGATCTTTTTTCCCCTCCCCTTTTATCCATTTCATACCTATGCATTTGAAACATGCCTTGCAGCAGCTCCCTGCTTTGCATCTTGTGGTTTTTTCCTTATTGCATCTCTGAGGATCCAGGCTAAATAAAAACACCTTTCTCAGCATCCCTGCTTACTGTATGTTGTTGGCTTCAGCACCTGGTCATCATAGTGCTCATTCATTGGACTTGCTCCAGTTTTTGATCTCTTTTTTGTAGTCCAGGAGCCCCACACTAGATACAGATATGGTCTTATAGGTACCAGGCAGAGCTTTTATTCACTTTTACCTTTTGATCTTTATGCGACAGGTCTGTATTTAATCTCAATTGCTGCAAGGTCTTAGAGTTTACTTGGGTTCAGCTTTTTGCTAAGAATGACATTACATGTATTCTAGTTTTTTGTTTGTGTGGTAATAGTGCTTCAAATCAATGAAGAAATCTACTTTCAGATTTTAGGAATGGAATTTTCAGTGACTCTGATAATATGAGGATAACTGGCCAGCTAGAAAAGGATCATTAATTATAGCTGATTTATGCTAATGTATTAGTTTGAAATTGGACCCAAGTGTTGGTTTTGTAGGACAGTCCTTACTTGTTGAAACTCTAGTTTCTGAGAATTCTTCAGTATTTGCATGGTAGACCATAGTTTTTTGCTTTGCTGCAACCAGTCCTAAAGCTAAACTTGCAGGGTTACTGCCTGATTCATCTTTGCATGCCTTGGATACTTCAGTGCAGTCTGGTTCCCCTGTAAAATTAGGAAGAAAGATAAATGCAGAATACTGTACTTTTTGATAAATAGTTTTTTCCCAGAAATGTAGAGAAATTTCCAAGTTACCCTATTGCAAGCTGTCAGGTATCCTATACTGCTAACTTATATTGTATTAGTGTTTCTCTCAACTGTGGAAGTATTTTTTTTCCAGACCTGCAAGTATCTGTTACACTGTAAAGTGTTATTGTTTTTGATTCTTACTGAACATACTGGAATGTTAGTGGTTGGGAAACTTTGTTTATAAAATGTGGTAGGAATTTATAAAACATAGTTCTGTGATTAATGACCTCTTTCATAGGTAAGTCAACTTCTAGGCTGGCTCTGTTTCTGCGGATTTGTTTAGCCATAAACCAAGCATTGTTTTTCCTTTAGTCTGACCTTTAGCAATCTCCCAGAGACAAAATTCTACAAACCCTGCCTGTGTATGTAATTTTGGAATCTTATTCAAATCATAACTTCTGACTTTTTTGTGGAGGTTCTTCACCATATCACCATTTTCTGATTATATTCTCTCTGTTGGTTGTTTTGATATATAGGTTGACTGAGAGGTAATCTGGGTTTGAGAGGAGAGAATGTAAAAACTGCATCTAGTGAATTATTTCTAGAAACCAGTGTTACTGGGTCATGAGTACCAATTGTTGGCTTTTCCCTTTGGAGAAGGTAGATTTAGGGCATTTCAGGAGACTTTGGTGGGTCTCCTGATAGCTATGCCTTCTCAAATCCATCAGTTCTCCAGTCATCACGATTTATGTGTCAGTCTTGTTCCTCCGCTAATTGGGTAACAAAAATTCCTTTGATAAAATATGTTACTGGTTTTTTAGGATTTATTTTCTCAGTCCCTGGAAATTGTTTAAGTGAGAAAATTAGGAACATCTACAGGTGAGAATCTTTCTTCTGTTTATTGTTAAGTTGCAAAAATCATGATTAGTAGAGAATAGAAAAGTTCTTTCATGGATGGGAAGGAAACAGTGACATTTCCTAGATAGTGTTAATTGAATTAATACCACATCAGATAAGGTGGTTGGACGTTTTTGCTGACAATGCAGCAAATACTGAATAAAATTTGTCTTAATATATTTTTTGCTTAATAGGTGCTGTACATTATTTAAAATGTCTTGTTTCAATGTAGTTTTCTGGATGCCTTGTGGAATAATGCCTGTGGAGACATCTCTTACAGTGCCTGTGTGCTCTGTGTGGCTTTACCTGGTTTTTATGATTACATCTGCTTGCTTATCTGAAGTCTATACATGAACTTAGCCTTGCATAGGCTGAGGGGCTCAAGATCTTGGTGCTCTCTCCTTGTGTAGTTTAGGGTTATCAGAGGAGTTTCAGGGTGTTCCTTCAGAAGCAGCTGAAATGAACTTTGACTTGCCTCTGTTTCTTTCTTGCTTCTTAAGAGCACATGCGAGTCTGATACTCATTTGAAAAATTGTCTTTCAAGATAAAATTGTTCTACAAAACCGAACCTTTTGAACTTTCTCCACTGTCCTTATTTTGCATCTGTTCTGCTCATGAGATTGGTAAGTCCTTCCAGTAGTTAATTTGCATGACTATTCCACTTGTTTTATCTTCTGAAAATAACCTTAATTGAAAGACTAATAAAAGCATGTATCTTGAAAGCAGGAGATGATGTGTGTATTTTTAAAACTTGTAACAAAAATTTACTTGCATTTGCAAATTAGTGCTGGTGAAATGCAGATGAGAAATTGCATCAGTTTGCATGAGCTGGGTCAGTTTCTAGACAATTTTCATACATGTTTCTGAGAGTAAGGGACCCATTTACTTGCAAATGTAATCTCTATGCTAGGTCAGTGTTAATCTACCACACAGCAATATATGCCATCTCAGTTTTCTATTGCTTGAAGTTGTGATTCTGTGCTGCATGCCAGTAGTTCAAGTACTGCAGAACTTCAGTCCTGGCAAAACAGTCCTATCAGTAAAGTTGAAATTCAGATTTTCTGAATAACCCAAATGTTCTAATTGTAAAAACATCTAGATTGTTCCTTTTTTTTCAGTAAACTGGTGTATCTTGGGCATTCTGGTAAAATAATGCTGTATATTGCCTGGAAGTCCAGAGGGGTGTGTTTGTGCACCAACAGGTGTCAGTGGGTGTGTATGTGCCTGCCTTGCTCAGCTCCACCCTCTGACAGTTCCTGGGGTAGCCCATCCTTTTTTCCTGTTTCAGTGACATGTGCCAGAGAAACAGTTCCTTGACTCTGGTGGTACCAAACTTCAGAGATATCTGAATGGGCTCAATGTTGAGCCTGCCTGGCTTGGGAAGACGTTGAGACTTTTCAAGAAGGAACTTTGCAGCTGACTCCAAGACTTGGAGTAAATTTGAAACAGAAACCATGGCAGCACTGTCTCTGCTGCTTTAATGGATAGGTTTGCATACTGAATGATTGAGGGGGATGTGGTGGAAAGAAAGACCTCTTAAGAGGTGACTTCACATAAGTGACTAACCTTGCCTGGGACAAAGCACAGCTGAAATATAGAAAAACCCTTAATACTTGTGGAGCTGCTCCTCTCAACTCCTCACAGGGCAGTAATTGCTGGCAGTTGTGTTGCAGACCTCTTGTCTTTTTGGAAAGAATTGGACAGAACTAGATAAGCTTTCTGCTTCAGTGGTGATGCTGAATTTGTTTTAGAAGGAAAAGCTTGAAAATGCTCTAAAAGATGCAATATGGATAGGTTTGACTTGATTACTTGTTATTGATGTGATTCTAATATCTTTAGAACTACATTTTTAAAATTTGATTGAGGCTTCAGTCTGATCATGACAGCACATAAGGCTACATAAATAGTGGCAATATACACTTGTGCAGTACATATATTAGCAACTGTTCTGTAAGTTTATTTTAGCTGTGCTTAGAGAACCAAAATGGAATTGTTTCTTAAGTTTTATTAAAAGATAAGGTTTTCCTGACACTGCTAAACTTGCCTCTTGGCATTAGCTTCCTCTTTTCCCCAGAGAAAAGGCAGCTGGGCAGATCAGTATAGAGTGGTGATCCAATATCCCTATGTTCGAGCAAAAGATTGTTCTGTATCTGCCCTCTACCACAGGATGTTCTTTGTACATAAAAACTAACTCTGGAGATAGTATTAAATTATCTTCAGGTAGGTAATCCCTCTCCACAGCTCAATTAAAATAACATGGTTAAACAGCTATTTGGTGCCAAATACTATTTTTAGGGGACTGTGCAAAAGCAATTTTCTAATTGAAATTTGATCTCAATTTAACTTCTGTGCTTTGCTTTTCTAAAATAAGCAGCTGCAGATACTTAGTGTAAAATAGTGGGCATGTCCAGTGGGAATGCAGACATAACCCATGACACTTTAATGACTCCACACTAACGAGACTGCGGACATCATGCATCATATCAGATGTTCTTGTTAATATCCCTGTTGTGAATTTTCATGATGTGTTCTGATAGTTGTGAAGAGGACAGTGAGAATGAAATAATGATGAGCATGTAATCTTTTCTTTCAAGGCATGTCAGCCCTTTTTTACATTCAAGATCTCAAATTTTGTTATCTTAAAACACTTGTAATGAAGCTTTAATATCTTTAACATATTTCACCCTAGAATTTATGGGCTCATCTTTGGAGTAAAAATCTGTTTGTTTAGTGTTTTGTTTTGTTTTTTCAAATAGAGAAATTTTGCTTCTTGTTAACATGTATTTTCCATTAATAAGACCTTCTTAAGTTACCTTTAGTGTGGAATTTTTTTAGTGAATTTGCTCAGATGTGAAACAGTTTAGTGCTTTTCTTGAAAATTCAAGGGAGCTGTGTAAGAATAGGAAGAAAGTAATTACTTTTTGTGCTGTAGCAGCAGAAAAATGAAAGGTTTTGCTAGGAGTTATTTGCTCTGACATATATATGGCAGAAACTTCCTCCTAAGGCAGTTGCATATTTTAAGGGTTTACTTTCAGTTCAGGAATCTCAAGTAGTGGCTTTATCAGGACCCTGTGGTGTTGTCCTGATTTATTGCAAAACTGTAGAAATTGAACCAGAGAACTTTCCATAGGTTTTTTGTCGTTGTTTTTTTTTTTCTTTTTATTTTTTTTTCCTTCAGCTTTCTCAGAGTAGGTGCAAATTAAGTGGCATCTCTTATGCTCCTTCCATGCCATCCTGTCATACATTACCTTTGGTGTGTTTAAATCTGGAGCAGATTGGGGTTTAATGCTGTGTGTCCTCAGTCAAAGCAAGAACAGGTTGCAGTTTGCTCTTCTACATCTGGTTGTGCTGATTTGTGACTGCTGATAAAGTTAAGCCTTTAGGGGATTTTGAGACTTTTGGAGTTTGTAAAGAGTGTGGGCACCAACCAATCACTGGGACTTAGGCCCAGACAGAGGGTGGAGAAAAAGGACGATACAGAATGAAATTTGTATATTGACTGTGCCTGCTGCCTTCAGTTCACTATATATATATATTTTAAATAAAAGGTGAACAGGAAGTCCCTGACATAGTACAAAGGGAAGAAGACATGCCTGGTGCCCTAGAATCTAGGGATAGAGAAGAGTGAGCTGAACAAGTGCTGTGCCATCTATTAGATAAGATGTAGAACAGATTATTTATTATGATGCTGCCTCTAAAGGGAAAGTAGATCGTTAGGATTGTGGAGTTGAATCGAGAGGAAGTGTGTGAGATGAGCTTTTCAGATTTCGTTTGTCTTACACAGGTATTTGGAGGAGAGAGCTGTTACAATTTATTATTCCAATTCATCTTTATTTTGCTTTGAGGGTAAAGACTTACTGTTGTTCTTAAAATCCCTCAGGGGAAACTGAAGGAGTTGTTGCTTGTATATACACTTGTGCGAGCAACCTCTAATGTGGATAGAGGCAGAAAGAAAATTGCCTTTAATTTTTTTGTTATTGCAGTGCTAATGAAGTGTGGTTAAAGCCTTTCACTTGGAAAGGATTTGAATGTTCACAGAGATGTGCCTCTTTATGGGGCTCTTCCTGTGGCGCTGATGCTAGAAGTTCTTGTTTTCTCTGAAGATGATTTGGAGTGGGATTTTGAGACTTGTAACAACCTGAAATAGTAACAACCTGAAAAAAAACCCTTGGCAAGAACAGCCGTCTGTCTTGCATCATGTATCTTATTTACATGTAGTAGATTTAATTTTGTTGTTTCTGTCATGGCTTTTCTTTTTACTCTTAGATATATTTTAGAACTTGCTTGATATTTTTCCATTTTAAATAGATATATATATATATATATAATTAATCTCTTGTCTATTTTTATATTTTATTTCCCAGGTAGCTGTCTCAAATGATGATACAGATCCAGCCTCTCAGGCTTTAGTTACCTTACAATCTCTGCCTAGCTGAAGGGTGTTTGGAGAAGTCCAGTTACTGCTTAACTTTGCCATCAGTTGTAATTGACTTGCATAGTTTCTGTACATAAACACTTTCTTATCTTTTAATATGATAATCTGTTCTTGGTTTGAATTTCAAGGTAACTTCACCCTTGTGATACAGAAGCATGTGATAATTTGTATAAATATATGCATATTTAAGGATGGCAGTGCATACTATTAACCTCATAATATATTTCAGCACACTTTGATGTTATACCCTCAGTTGTTTTTCACATATGAAACATACCTCTTGTATTCCAGCAATTCTCTGTTGGTATAGCTATGGTATTGTTCATGGCATCTGATACAAAGTGACCAGGAAAAACAACTTTTTGGTGCCTAGGTTGTTCCTGTTGCAGATGCATATTCAGCTCTTCTAGAATGTGAAACTCAATGTAGTTTTATTTCCCAAACTATTACACTTTTTGTGTAAGAAACAATCTGTACTTGATGGGCCAACACACAGGGCATTAAGGTGGTAACTGTAAGGAAAAGCAGTGATCTCAGAATGGAAGCAGTCTGTGGTTTGAAAGTGGAGCTGCCTGCTGACTGGAGTAGCCAAAGTACTTTTGTCTCAGTGGATTTTTTTTTCTTTTAAATCAGGGAGCAAAAGATGATAGTTTGCAGAAAAACCAGCCTCGATGTGAGCAAATAATGGAACTAACCTGGACATGTTTGAATACATGATAAACTGGACAGTAGGGCAAAAGGAGATTTGTTACTTCAATAATGCAGGAATGCCATGGGGGTAGAATATCTGTGCTCTTGGAGGACCTGAGTGCTATCAAAAGCATGAAGGTTGCACTGTACTCTGTCCAGTTTTGGAAAAAAGTAGTTGTAGGAAGATGCAAGTCTGGCAAATCACTTTATGATTAAAAACTAACAATGTCAATAAAACTAATCTAATTTTCAGTGGTTTTACATCCAGCTTTATAACTGTTTATGCAGTGTTTAAGCTAGTAAATATTAGACATTTCAGAAAGACTTCAGAATTAATGTGTTTTGATAGCTGCTTTTAAGCTAATTTAGAAAAATAATCTTTTGTGAAAGCAGATGAAACACAGTAAAAGGGTACTATGTCTCCAAGATTTTTGTGATTTTTGGTAATAGTGTGTTGTAACAGGTGGGTAAAGAATGTTTGTGCAGCAAGAGGTTTAGTGTCTTAGTCTTTTTTTAAAAGAGTGAGGCTGAATGATCTCCAGGAATGCAAAAAAAAAAGGTGTCCTCTTTTAGAAAGTTGGAAAATGAACTTTTTTTAATCTACTAGAAGTTATAATTTAACAAAGTCCATTGCCTGGTATGGTGATAATATTGCATAATAATGATGGGAAACTTAAAAAGGCATCACTCAGTACAACCACAGGAGGAGTTGGAATATATGATTAGGGTACATAAGGTTCACCCTTTTTTTATTATAACTAATAGCAAATGTTCACCCTTTTTTTATTATAACTAATCAACCGTCTTTCTTAATAAAACTTTTTTTTTTTTGGTTTTTTTAGGAATTTGTTTACTAGAAAGCAGAGTGCAAGATTTGAAAAACAAAGTGATGTGCGATGGAAGTTGTTTGGAAAAGTACCTCTTGGAGAAAACTTACAGAAAGACCCAAAGAAAATACAAAAGGTATTTGTTTGATTTTGTGTTAGGATTAGTGGTGATTGAAGGAGCCAGTTAAGTTTATGATCTGTATACAGGACTGTGCAGCCTGTTTGAGTTGCACACAATTTCAGTACCAGAAAAAGCTCTTAGTTGAAATTTTACTTCTGTTACAAAAGTGCTGTTCAGAAGAATGTGTTCTACTTGGTCATTAAACTGAGTACGTGAGGCATGAAGATCCTTCCTTAATGTGTCATAAGAGAACAAAAAACCTAAGTGAAACTCACTTTTTTCCAACATTGTTGAAAGCAGCATTTCAGAGAACTGGTTCTACTACAGACAAACCCAAGCTCTTGGCTAGTGATTCAAATGATTTGCCTTTCCAGTGGGGAAAATCTTGTGAAGTCCAGCTGTGTGGTCAGTAGTTGTAGTCAGATGAGCTGCTCTTTCAATCTGTCTGACTCGATCTGGGATTTTTGGATTGCATGTAGCCTTTTTATGTGTTTGGAGCTTTTTCTGTATTTCAATTGTCACTTCCTTGTTCAGATAACTGTGGGATAGAAATTTTTGCATGGAAAGAGACCATGTAGTAAAACTTCAAAACCAGGTGCTGTGTGTGAAATGCAAATGCTGATTTGAAGGATTGTGCTGCTTAATTCAGGGTAAAGTATTCTGAAAATCCATGTGTCATGTGACTGTAGGTAGGCTGTTAAGGTGAAATTGAGGCAGTTTTTTGAACTTGTCACTGTACTTAACCATTCAGATTTTATCTACAGCTTGTCTTGAAACAATTAATGGTTCTGAAGTGTTCACCAAAGATTTTTGATAACAAAATTGAAGAAACTTAATAAGTGCAGTATGCTGATATTTAACAGTGTATTTTATTGTAGTGCCCGTTCTTTAATAAGTGGCTAAATAATTTATAAACACATTGTGGTTGTTGCTGGTATTGTGAATATTTTTCCTTTACATCCAAACTATCTTACCTTACAGCTTTGAATGGTTGTATTAAATGTGTTACAAAACAGTCACTATTAAGTTATTATATGGTATGGCATCCAAGCATTAGTGAGTTTCTGGCAAAATTGCAGTCTAAAACAATTGTCTCCAGTGCCTCTTGGGTAACAATAACTAATTCTTCCTAAATGTTTTGGTGCTTTTTTGAAGTTATTTTTGACATGTAGACTTTGAGTCATGAATAGTGCTGTAAGCACTAATAGAGCCTCACCAGCATCTAAAAGCACAGCCTGATTTAGGTGACCCCTCACAAAAATAATGGTCAGATAGGCTTTTTGAGCACATGAGTCTTTTCTCAAGCCCTGTAAAAACTCTTCTGACAGCATTCACTTGTTCAAGAAGTGTATATACAACATAGCATCACACTGCACTTTAACAATATAGGAATTAAAATCAGTCCAGCTAAGATGTTGCTTGTCCTGTTTTTAATGCTGAAAATATACATGAGTATTAATCTTCTGATGAAGAAGCAGTATTGGTATATGCCCAGGCTGGGTTGCTTTACTGGGTCAGCGAGAGCTTTTGTATAGTTTTTATCTAGTTAAATGTTTTAAAACTTAGAAGCTGTCAGAACGAGTAACATTGGAGAAGCTGGAAGTGCATTTGCAATGGAGGTTTGCATGATTAAATTTTTATATCAGTTCTCCTCAGGAATTCTGCTTGAACAGAACTGGTTATGCCAGTTGCTTTTGCAATTATATTTGAAAATGCACTAAGTCAGATGACAGCACCTAGAATAACCACCAAAGTTACTCTTCTCTCTGAGTAGACTGTAGAATTGAGCTAGTTTTTGCAGCCACTTTTTCTTTTAGAAACTCTTTTCAAGCTTGGCAAGCACAGAAGTATATGTAAATACCATTTATTTGCAACAACTTCTCTCCCCCTGGTTTTGTTAGTGAATGTTCTTCAAAAGAAATTCCATTAATAATTCAAAAAGAGGTAACCAGCATATCATTTGGTTGTCTCTCTTACGTGATTTGTCTTCACAGAATTGTTTTCATGTGGCCAGTCAAGATTTTGTGTATTAAAAGAATAAGGCATACAGATGAAAATCAGATTTTGGCTGTACACTAGAGACATGTTACCAGTCAAATTAAATTACTTTTTTTTATTGTGTATTTATTTTAGTTTTCTTTTCCATAATTGCAAAATTCATTTTTAATCAGCAAGTGCTAGGGTTTTTTTTCCCTTCCAAGTGTGCTTTGTCTCTGAGGGTTGTACAATTTAGCTTTCACCATATGGATTCCAATAAAAGCTCAATGGAATATCTTCAATTTTTTAAGTTTCAATATTGGTAAAATTCAGCGCCTATAACACTTGAGGCCTTTTAATTACAATCTTTACTCAAAAATTCAGGTCTAAATATTTTATGATCTCATTTTATGACATTCCATGTTGGAATATTTAAAAATTTTAATGGTAGTTTCTTAAAAATAACAATGAATTTTAACTTGGGGATTGTAATTTTCCAAAATGCTTTTCTGTAATAAATAGGATATGGCTGTGTGTGAGGGGTCAGCATTCCAGTCAATTAAGATCAGTTGTACTGAAGAGGCTCACTCTGCAGCACATCATAAAGTGAAAATGAGCTCTTGAAACAGGAAAATAAATTGCTTGACTCACAGGTGATGCTTTGTTATGAGATGTACAATAAAGCTTATAATATTACTGTAGGAAAAACTTAATAATTTGAATTGGGTTAATTATAATTCAATTTTCACTTTATTTAACCTATAATCCTAGTTGATGAAATAAAGTGATTTGATCAAAGTCTGTTTTCTACCTTGGATCTGTTAGATGGAAAAGAGTTCCAAAGCAATAGCACCCAGCAAGAAATATGGAAAGAATTTACTGCAACCCATGCTTTAAGCAGACAGCAATAAAATCTGCCATTATAAGCCATTTGTTTTCTCCAGGTTAAAAAAAGCCCAGAGCTGAGCAGAGTCCCCAGACTGCTGATGTGTGGAGGTTCTCATGCAGCTCCATGTGTCTGAGCAGTGGGGGTGGAAGCTGTGCAGCGTGGGCAGCCACTGCCTCGTGTTCCGCATCCACACATCTGCAGCCTCTGCTGCTGGCTGGCAGTGGCTAAAAATATAGAGTTCTGAGCTTTTGCCTGAGCTGTGCTTTACCACATTCACATGGCCCATTTGGGGGCCTTTGGAAGGGAAGTGGTTGGTTCATGTTGGCTGCTGGTTCTGGCAGGAGCTGGAGCTACAGCTTTGGATAAGCACTGTCTTCTGTTTGTATGGAGTTTATCTTTGGGTAGCCTGGGTAAGTCACTGTGATGGCTATAGCTGCCAATACAGCGAGTGTTTGCACATAGGCTTCACTGCCACTTTGAAGTTAGAAACTGTGTAGTGCATTTTTTGTCTTTTGCATTGAGAAGTCGAAGTATAAATGAGTCACTTCCCATGTTCTCTGCTGTTGAGTTAATTTCTATTTGTCAGCCTTCAGAAAGGCAGGATTTAGATCTGTGTGGCAGAGTTCCTTTTTTAACAAGAAGCAAGTGCAGTGTAAGAAGGTATAGTTATTGTGGTTAGTCTAACCTATGCCTATTTTGTTACATTCTCTGGAAATAAAGGCAAAACCAACTTAATCACTTAATAATTATAACCCAAAACTTGCAAGTTGCCTTAATGCACAGCTCTTCCGTGTCTTTCCTTCTGAACCAGTTACAAATACCTTTATTTTATTGTAATCATGTGTAAAGGGCATCTAACTTTTGTGAAGGTAAAGAAGAATATATCAGTGATGATGTTCTAAAAAGTCTTGTCTTTTTCCCCAACAAGAACAGTACCAAATAGATAATTCAGCAATTCCAGTAAGCTGTATTAATCTACAAGGATTGTGTTGTCCTTGTCCTGTCTTGAAAATCACCTGCCTCAAACAAAAATACTATCAGATTTAAACAGATAAAGCGAGAGTAGTAGCTTCCATTCACAGTAAATGAAAGGGTGATTTAGTACTATGTCAGGAAGATTGTTTCTGAGTATTTTAATAATAAAAGCATTTAATATGACCCAGCCAGGCATCATAATCTAATGGAGTGTAGCTGACAAAGTGCTGCTTTTGATACTCTTGGAACTTCCTCCCCTGTATGTTAACAACATGTGCAAGTACAGAATCTGTTACAAGAATCAGACTAACAGGAAACAGTAAGCTTTCTCAGTATTGGTTTAAACACCTGTAACAAGCTGCAAAGTGTTTTTGAAAGGAAGTGAGAGGTTTTTTCCTCCTTTTCCAGGTATAAAGCTTTTATTTTAGCTTTCTCTCTCTCTAGAATGCCTAGTAAATTGTGGGGATCAGAAGCACTGGACGGAAGCTGGACGGATCCTAAAGAGGTGTAGCAGACAGTGTTGGAGGATAAGTATCTGCTTTCAGAAGTAAAGATACTAAATAGAAGTATAAGCTTGGTTAGTTGGTACTGCAGATGCAATGTCAGCTGCTGGTCTTTGCTACAGGGTCTGTTTCAATGCTGGTGGTGTGTTTTGGGGGAAGTTCAGTAATTTAGAAGTTATTTCTCAATAGGGACAGTTACTTTGTAGTCCAAGTAGATACTTAGCATTAACTGGAATATGAATGCTGATAGCACAAGATTATTTTTAAATGCAGGAAGACACAGATTTGTGGAAAAATGATTGACTTTTAAGTACACAACTCTTTCTAACCCCAAAATTTCAAGGCCAGAGATTATAATTTTTCAGGACAGTTGATACATCAGTGGAAGTTTGTTCTCATTTGTGTTAAATAAGAATCCATCATGCAATTGGTATTTGTGTGTTTTCCAGTGGTAATAGAAAGATACTTAAACACTTAGTTCTTTGTGTAATCAGAAAGCTGTTTTCCATGTACTGGCAACACACAGGAAGCTTTCAGATTCCGCTCCCCCTCCTTTCATGGGTTTTTGAATGAAAATAGATGTCTGTAGAGAGCAAGCCTGGAAATAATGCCACGTGCCTTTGGCTGTTGCAACAAAGCATTCCTGTGAAGCAAAGCTGGCAGTACATTTTTGAAAGCAGGTGTGTAGCCCCTAAATATTGTGGTGGAACTGCCTATTCTAAGTGGAGAATGGAACATTTCCCTTGCTAACATATAAAATTGAGAAAGCTTTGCTAGACTTCATTGTGCTTATTATATGTTTAGCAGAAGCAAGCTCCCAAGAAACTTGACCCAAAGGTTTTCTTTGTCTGTCTCCTAGTTTATTCATCTCAAACTTTATCTGAGATTAAAGAATAGATACAGGTTTTGAAAGGCTAACTCTTACCATGCTCACTAGCAACAAACAAAGTTGATGTTCTTTAGTTCTGCAAAATAAATGGATGTACTGTGTGTTACTGGAAACCCTGAAGGTATGGTTGTAAGGATTTTGAAGAGCCAGACTTGTACTTTTTCCTGAAGTGTCTTTCTGAAGGAAGACAAGCCAATTTTATGTTCTCATTCTCCTTTTCTTTCTGAGGATTCATGCTACTATTTTTTGCCTTTCATGCCTGCTAGTATTTCCATGTAATTTTCTTGTGCTCTACTGAGAAGTTGTCACTTGAGCATGGCAAAGTTCAGTGGAAATGGCTTCATGAATATTAAAGCCTGAAAATAGTAATCACCACACTATGAAATTATTTCCCTCCTTCATATATTATATTTATATTTTTGTGTTGCTTTAAAAAATGACAATTTCTTGTCAAGATTGAACCTCAAGTTGTGAAGATGATTATATTTAGGAATATTTGCATTTTGATACAGTTTTTTTTTGTTAAATTAAACAAAGAATGCACAAGCATTTGGACAAGTGATGAGAGAGACTATGCTGTACACTGTAAGTACAAAAGAAGCTTTTATTAGGCATGTAAGAAATTGTCACCAGTAATGGTTTCAAAGTTAATTTCAGGGATCGGAGAAGCAAACATGGGTGGAACGAACACTCAGAGGTTTTAATGCAGTAGACTTATTTTCTTATTTTACTGTAACTTTCAAGGGCAGACAAGCATCAAACTTGAAGAGATCAGAGACCCTTAAAGATAGCCAAGTCTTGATGAGGAAGCAGAAAAGGAAATTAGCAGAGAGATTTGAAAAGAGGGGAGAAGTAGAATATGGTTAAAAGTATCAAGTGAAATACCTTTCCCTACGCTGGTTTGGTGTACATGCTAGAGTCATGGAGCTCAAGTGTATCCATACTTACCTACAAAGACAGCTGCTTGCAAACAAAAACAGACACTACTGTGGAGGGTCTCTGAACAGCGTAACATGCAAGTTGTTGTGCATTGCAAAGTAGGTGACATTTCCTGGGTGACTTCTGCACTGTGTTGAAGATTACAAGTATTGGTATTTGAGTTGAGAACTTGCAAGATGAAATGTGATATTCCTGTGACTCCTTTCCTCTATATCCTGGAGTTAACCTGGATTTTTGGCCATTTCAGAGTGGCGTCATCATCAGGTTGGTGTGACATGGAGAGTCCTTTTATTTTGGTGTCTCTCTCAGAATGAAGGGGACAGTTCTGACATGATATTTAGCCACAGTAAGAAAGTGTTATTTGAAACTAGAAAGGAAAGGTATGTTTTCTTCCCCAATATCAACACTAATATGAAATGTCAGAACAAAAAATTGCTGTGAGATTAATTAAAAGGGTGTGATGCTGAGACTATACAGATAATTAAGGTGGAGAGATCAGTGAGCAAGCATACAGATTAAGTGATGTTTTCATATCAAGTCCATATCCAGTGGAATTCCAGTCCCTAGAAGTGATGTATAATTATGGGATATGCTGAAAGCAAGTGTTTATAGTGTTTTACTCTGGCAGATGCATACAAGAAAATAGCATTAAAATAAAACAACCATTTAGCTTGTATTCTCTTGCTCAGATATTTCCCAGGTGCTTGTCCTGCTGGAGGCCTTTCTTGCAGATTTTTCCATTTAATTAACACTGCAGATAGTGACAGTACCTAGGGAAACTATGCACACGTTTGTATGTGCAGATTGAATTGTGTGCTTTGCAGTGTTCTAAGCAGAAGGGTGTTGTTTTTTGTTGGTACTGTGACTCATGTTGGAGTCACTCATAACAGTAAATGCACAATCTGATTGACTTTCCTGCTTTTGACAGTAATAAGCTGTTCTTAAGCAACATGGTTCATGGTATACTTGAGTACTTCTACTATTTTCCTTCCTTTTGTTTTTTTTAATAAAGCATGTCACTCTATATAACCAAAACCCACTTAAATTATTTACATATAGTACAAACGAAATGTGAACCCTGCAGGTGAGAACCATCTGATACCTAGCATGTTGAATGATTAGCAGCAACAGACTTTGAAGCAGCAAACTGTTATTCTTTCTTGGAAGAACTAACCTGGTGGCCTTGTCTATGCTTAGGTTTTAAATGTTTCTTAATCTAATGCCTCCATTGCTCAAAGTATGATATAAAAATAGATATATGGAAAAATTGTTAAAATAGTCCAGTAGCTGAAGCACAGGACTGTAAAACGAAGTATTCAGCTTCTCATGCTTTTGCATTACTCATAACATTCTGTAAGATGTATGGATTATTTTATTCATTTAACTGCAGTGTGATTGTGTGGGATCACATCAGTTTCCAGCCCAGGTTCTATATCCCCTGTAATCTGAAAGGAAAAGTAGATGATTCCCAGGGTTTGAAAAGAGGCAAATTTCAGAGCACTTGAAATGATGTCTGCAAATAGTGTGAGATTTTCCTCGCAGCCTGAGCATGGTATCTTATCTTTTACATTGCTTAGGCATTCCTAATTTGTAAATTATGCAACAGGAGAATACTGTGGTACTAAAGATGAGAAAGATGTCCTGTTGGAAGATAAAACATCACTCATATGATGTTATTACAGTCAAGTTCTGTCATGTCATTGCTATCTTCTGCTCGGGTATCCTTTCTTTAAAGTAAGGATTGAACATATATGTATACCCATAGAGAGAGCTGCGTAAAGCAAGTAAGGCTGATGCTTCTTGAACCATTAGTTATTCTAGAGCTTGGCAGATCACTGAAGTGTACAGGATGAGGGTGCAATTCTAATTTCTGAGATAGAGATGTGTAACCAATAAATGTGTTATGTGTGTTAGATCTGTAACTAATAAATTAATCATATTTCAGAATAGCTCTGTACTGGTTTTAAAGTTATATAAAATGCTCCCTAAGAAGTTATTTGAAAGGGTAATATCTGAACTCAGAAGTATGTGTTCTCTGTTAAGTTTTGAAGAGTAGTCTCATAATCTGATCTTCGCCTGAGCTTTCAGCCTCCTTAAATTCTCTTTGATTACTGTATGTTTAAGGATCTTCATTAAAATTATTACTTTATGGCCCGGTGCCATGTGAAGAATCAGATCTCAGTTTCTCAACACAAAGATCATCACAGATTTCATGGTCTGGTGCATAATCCTTTCCTTTTCCTTTCACATTTACATTGCCCACAGAAGGCATTGCAGAGTAACCAAACTAATGGAACAGAGCAAAAGGTGTGATTTTGGTGGTATCATTTCCCCAGTCCAGCATATTGACAGTTACATGGCTATGTAATGGTGGCAGAGAAATTCTGTGAGGGGCCAGGAGTGAAATGCTGAGTGTGCACCAGCTGAAATTTCTTTTGGTAAACTATTGCATTTAGAAAAGGTAAAAGATTTCAGATGGACATGCAATAGACAGTCATGAAACAATGGAAGGGAACATTGAAGCACTGTTGAGGTAGTGATAAGACTTAAAAACCTGGAAAAAAGTCGTTTTCTTTTTGCTTGTGCAGTTCTGGTCCAGTTCCTACTCTGTGCTGAGTGCGGCCAGTGGAAAAAAGAAAATGTAATTAAATCTTGCACATAACCTGTTTAAGTACTCTCAGGTACTGTTGTAAATGCAGCAACCTAAAAACAGTGACTGCTACCAACTGTAACGTGGCTAGCTGTGGTTAGAGTTGCAGGGAGTACTTCGCTTTTTACCCCAGAATATCTTCCCATCTCACCAGGCATCCCATTGTCCCAGGCAGTGCTTTGCAGAAATGCTGCAATATCATTCTATTTTCAGCATAAAAACACAGACATTACTGCAGGAATACCACTGTCCACCCAAGGGTACTCTTCCTCGGGAGCTGCTTTTTGCCTATGTTAATGGCCATAACTTTACATAAATGGGGTTTTTTTATATGTGCAATAACTTCGTTTCAGATAGTTAATGAGATAAAGCATTAGCACAGGAGCCTGTAGTGTCATGAGCTATGTCTGACAGGTATTTGTAAATGGGGGTGGTGGGAATGAAGCTGAGCTACTTTTAAACAGTGAGCTGTTCTGTATTTGGCACTGTATCATTGCATCTGTGAAACAGATGTGAAGTCACAGGTTGAAAACAATAGCTGATATAACACCTAGCAATTCTGAGAAAATAAGTTAGCTTCTGCAAAACCACCCTTTGAAAGCAGAATACTTAAATGACGGGCTGTTTTCAGGTCAGTCCTTGCTGCTCATTTTGGGATTGAGGATCAGACTTTGATAAAGATCATGAGCAGTTAATCCTGGCAGCTGCAAACCACAGTCAGTGATACTTAAGAATATGAAATCCATAGTGCAGAGCTTAGAAAATGGCAACAGTTGCAGGTCGGTAGATAGTATTTTTAAATACAAGTCTAACAAAGACAGAACCACGGCGGCTTGGGTGTGTCTCCACTGAGTTAAGTAATAGAGTCTTTGGACAAACTAAAATTAAAGTTGATATTCTGTCTGGATTGAGGCAAAATGTTTTGCAAGAGGTAACGTGGAAGTTGTCCGAACTGTAGAAGAGATTTATATATCTATCTCTTAGACCTCTCAGAGGCGGACAGAGCATGAGTAATATTGAAAAGATGCTTATGCTGTAGGAACCACAGCACTGCTGCTCTTCCTTCGGCACTGTTGTAGGAGTTTTAGCTGCTCTTGCACTTCGGACAAGTACCTGTCTCAGCAAGGCGCAGCAGCTGGACTCAGTACAAGCTAACTCCTGGCTTGGAGCCAGGGACGCGGGGAGGGGAAGCGGCAGTGTGGGAAACCAGAGCAGAGAGATGCCAGTGTTTGAGGAATGCAGCTGCGTCCTAAAGCAGCACCCGTATTGCTGGGATGACAAAGACTGCGGCCAATGCAGCGAGCTCGTGCGAGGTTTGGGTGTCCGTCATGGACGCGGATGTGCACCGGGCAGGGCTGGGCGGCCCGGGAGGCGGGAAGCGTGTGCCAGGCGGAGCCGTGCGTGCCCAGGCAGCGCTGGGCGAGGCGGAGAGAAGCGATGGTGTGCGGCGGCTCCGCGGGTGATTAGCGCGGCTGGCGGGGCGNAGGCCCGCGGTGCGGGGCGGGCAATGGGGCTCCGGCGCCGCCGGCCGTGAGGGACCGCAGCGTTCATGGTGAGCGGGGCGGCCCGGGGCAGCTGCGGGGCGCGGGATCGGGGCAGGCGGGGTCTTGAACGCGTGTTGGTGAACCCGGCCTCGTCCGCTTCTCCGTCGCCTCACCGCGTCCGGGGCAGAACCGGCTAACCGGGAATGGGATTCTCTTTGTGCGAAGCGAGACTCCGCCGAGATGGAAGGCGGCGGCACAGCCGTGCCGGGTGTTCGGGGTGTCGAAGCATGGGGGCTGCAGGCTGGAACCGCGGCTGTGCCGGCCATCCCTCCTGCCCTGCAGTGCTGCCCCCCGCGGAGCCAGAGTCCCGCAGCCTGGCGCCTGCCGCTCCGGCACCCAACATGAATATTTCATACTCGGCTCCGTCGGAAAGTGGCTGCCTTTAAACACGCAGGGCCAAAACAAGATGACCTTGATAGAGCGGTTTGTGTTATTGTACGTTCAGTTCTGCCGTGCTGCTGGTGCTCGGGGAGGCTCGGGGCGTGTGGGAAGTCTCACAGCACTCTCCCGGGTAGAGCAGTTGGTCTTTCAGTGCTTGCCCTGTGTTCTAGAGGGTTATTTGTGTCTCTCAGTAGAGATTGTTGAGGATCCCTTTGTAGGTTGGTTTGTCTTTCTTTGAAGAAGAGCAGAGTATTAGTACAGTCAGAGCTTCTTGCATCTTAATTGCAAAGCTGGCAGGTTCCACCCAGAATTAAACTTGGTTTCGTGAGGCGTGTTTCTGTGGGTTTTCTTTGTTTGGTTTGGATTATTTAAATCAGTGCTTTAATGTACAGCGTGCTTTTACAGAATATCTTCAAACCCTAGTTCAGCTCTTGTGAACAGCTAAAGGTGAAACCTGGAAGAAAGCCTAAATGATCTCAATGATAAGGCTGTATTTTAAATCACAAATGGTCAGCTCATCTTGAGTTGATCCTAAAATTAGCTTGTAACCGTATCAGGTTAGTAGCCCCTAATTGCGGCATAGCATTTAAACAAATCCTGAATTTGTATCTGCAAGAGATTTGAGTCTAGTTTAAAAGAAAAAGCTTGAAATGAGCTATTGTGTAGCTCAGCCTATTGCAGTATGCCTGTATGTGCAAATACTTGTACTTCCTCAGTCAGCAAATACTCTTAATATGAGTTTGTGGAGGCTTCAGTGTGCTTCATTGCTGTATCATACATTGTGCTCTGAAATTGCATTCTCTTCTCATTGGAGTAAAAGATAATTTTCTGAATTAGCTTCTGTTTTCATTTTCTGTGAATTTTGGGGCATTTGGGTTTTGAGGGCTTTTTTTGTGGGGAACTGGGGTGGGAGGTTTTGTTTGTTTGGGTTTTTTTAATTTTCCCTAATTAAAAACCAGTCTTGTAGATAATATCACCAGAGGACGTTTTTCTTCTTTTTTGGCTACCATTGAAAAAGATGAAATTGCTACAAAGGAATCATACTTGTAATCTGATCAAATGTGCCACTCCCATTTTTGTGCTGGTCTGGCTTTTTTACTGTAGGGTAGTGCTGAGTAGAACACCAGCAAATACTTGCTGAAATGCAAAGGTGGGCTTTGGCTCTTACAGGAGGTTTGTGTAATTGTATTGATGTGCTGATACTGTAACTAGCCATCTGTATTTAGAAATCAAACATTTTCTTAACCAAGAAATTCTTGTAAGGAGAAGTGTACTGCTGGTCTGGAGAACTTTGTGCTTGGCTGAAAGGGATTTCCAAATCAATTTGCGTGTGTAGAATAAAATTCCCATTGCAGCCCAGTGTGGACATGCTTTTCTCGCTTTCAAGAGGCAATTTTTCTCTCCCGTTGGCTTTCAGTGAAAGAAGACCCTGAATATAATTTTCAAAAAAAAAGTCAAAATTAAGCAGCTTTTCTGGAACTTCTACTATAATAAACATTGGGTGCATATGTTTTAATGTCAAATTCTGAGATGCTTTAGGGAGTAAGAGAGGTTAATGTTTGACTATGTTAATTTGTGGAAAAGGACACATTAAAAAAAAATCAGTCTCCTAATAGAAACTGGGAGAAAGAAAAGCCATTTGCTTCATTCCTATCAGCACAGCGGATATACTCTGCAGCTGGTGCAGCTGGAGCCCATTATGATGGTCACTTACACACTAGTCATTTCAATTGTTTGCTGGTGCAAGTGACCAGTGTAAGACTATTGCCTGTGCTTTCTGAATATGCTCTCTGTCACTACCTTTTTTGCAGTATTTTTTTGCTTATTTTCTTCCTCTGGAGACTTTTTTTAGTGAATGGCTTTGTCAGCTTGAGCACTGTCCCTTTACGTGATAAAGCGGAGTGCTCATCTATAGTTGAAATGCATTTTCCTTGGTTTTTTCTCTTGTTTCTAAACTGATGTCATGCATAGCAGTATTAGCTGATGTTAATGAGCCAGACATTCCAAATTCGTGACCATGTTTCCCATTACAGCAGTGTAGTCATCATAGGATTGATTGTTGAAGCAGTGCCCAGTTAATAGACAAGGAAAAATAGGGATTTTCTCTGTCCTGAGGGCAGCACAGACTTTTGCCCATGAGTCCCACGGAAGTAATTTGAGCTAAGATTGAACTGTTCAACATGGAGTAGAAGACCAAGGCTGTGTTGGTCCACATTCATTGCATCATGTCTTGTTTTCATCTATCCCCTTTTTTAAGGTGATTGGAGATGGCCTTTCTGGAAGGGATGGATCCCGTTTTACTTGCTGAATGAACCTCACTGTGTTGGAATGTCGTATCCATTACCCAAGGAAGTTTTGATGAAATGGAGAGGTTAGATTGAGAGAAAAAAGCAGTACCATCTGAGGAACTCTTTGTGTGCTAGCAGGAAAAGGTCTATGGCTGGAACACTCTTAGTAGTGCTCATTGATAGTGTACATTGGTTTTTTTCTAAATTTTATTTTAATAGAAATGGTATAATAAAGCGGTGCATGAAAGCCTTTGAGTTTTGGAAGTGGCAAGAATCATTATAAAGTTGAATGTAGAAGTAACTATAATGTGGATGTGATTTTTCCATAAGATTGTTTGACCATGTTTGTTGTTTGTGTATACTCTGATACTTGCATGCTTAGTGTTTGCTTTAATACTTCAAGCACTGAAGTAGATGGAAGTTGTATAAAGATTGTTTTATCTCATTGGATCACAATTTTAGTATACTTTTTTAAAACCAGTGTTTGTAGAAACATTGAAATGATACCTGAATGCCAAGTCCTCTCCTATAGATCAGGGTGATGCAGTAATTAAGGGCAGAAGGACCTCTCAGGGGCTGACTCTTTAAACTGGGGTCTCAGGGCTCATCCCCTTGAGCTTTGAATGCTTTCAAGGTTGGGAGTTCTGTCACATCTCAGGCAACTTGTCCCAGTGCTCGCCTCCCCCTCCTACAAAGTGTTTTCCTCTGGAGGCTGAGCAAGCCTGGTTCTCTTGGCCTCTCTTCATATGGCACTTGCTTCACAACCTGACATCTTGATGCTTCTTTGCTAGTTTTGCTCCAGTGTGCCAGTGTCTGATTACGGGCACAGGTTAGCATGCTATGCTCTATTGTGATTTAAGATTGTGCAAGGTGTTATATCAAGTGTGGACTTTCTGTCTTAACACTGATTTTAACCTTTTTTTTCTCTTCCCATTGTTGAGCTGTTGCATTTGAAAACAGCTTGGCTAGGAGAAATCTTACAATGAGATTTTAAGACACTCGTTCATTTTTTACTCTTTCGTTCATTTTTTACTCTTAATTCCAAAACTGTGTAAATGAAAAAAAATATTTTAAATAGATCCTCTTTTTGTACCTCAGATAGTATCTGCTGTTTATAAACTCCTTATTAGGAGTTTACTTTGTAAAAGCAGGCTGTCAGCCAGAGGAACTTAAAATGTTTTTACAAATAGAAAGAATGGAAAAAACCATCAGGACTCACTCCTGAACATAAATTTTTTTCATTGTTTGCAATGTTAAGTTGAAAAGCTTCAAAGGGACTGCAGTAGGGCTGAGATGTGAAAGCATTATCTTGAAAACTTTTGTAGATCCCTTTTTAAATTCTCAAGTGCATCATCTTGGTGCTCTCCACTCTTGTAAGTGTCTCTGTCTTTTTTTCCTCTAGGAAAATGAAGAAAAAACTGGACGAGCTCAGAGACCACTCTCTCCTAAACAGAATGTGAGGAAGAATCTTGATTTTGAACCACTCTCCACTACAGCACTTATTTTAGAGGACCGACCAGCGTAAGTTTTGGAAGTGCCACAGCAAAGGTCTCTTTAAAATTAGCCTGGCAAAGATTTTCTATCTCAGTGTATTTGCTTCCTCTAACTTCAACAGATTATTTAAAATCCAAGGTAGATTTTGTTTTCAGACTAGTGAATATTAAATTGGGTTGATTATGAGAAAAATTATTCAGATAGAAGGAACTTTATAATAAAAGCAATGTTTTTTGTGAAGGGATTTAATTAGGATACCAGAGCCTTAGTTTTGAGTAATTCTACCTCCTAAACATGATTAAGGGTTTTTTATTTTCCATGAGAGAACCTAAGCATAAAAACAAAGCTGGTGTACGCTAAAGAAATTGAGAAGTAAGAATACAATGTCCTGTTTACACAGAGAAAGACCACACCTCCATAAATAATGAAACAGTATAGTGATTGCTCTGCAGTGAGCTCAGCGCCACATTTTAAGGGTTGTCAAGCACTTGATGAGTGGTTTCATACCTTTTACTGCAAGGAGATTTTCACATATGCAGACTGACTCCAAAGCGATTTACTTGCAGCTGCTTTACCGTGTTTCCCTCCTGAATTATACAAACTCAGTCATGCTTAGTCAATTTATGATTATGGATGTGATCTGGCTTTATGGATGTGACATCTGCATTTTTAGTCTAGCTGCACATTGGTGTGAGGAACTGGCATAACACAGATCTGTGTTTTCATCAACAAAACTTTATGAAGAATATAGAAAAATGTGATTATTTGTTATACCAGGCTTTGTTATGTACAACTGGAAGCAAAACATACTAGCTTATCCATTGTATTTAAAACCCATTTGTTAAAAATCTCTTTTTTATGGGATAATCTGAATAATAGAGTGTCCAGACAGATGGAATTGGTGTTACATTACAGGAGAATGTAATGTTCTTTCACACTGTTGATAGAGTGAGGTACTTCTAGCAGAAAGGTATTTTTAAAATACCTTTAAAATAAGACAATTGAAGCTTCACTTCTTTCATCTAATGGGAAAATTGCTGTGGACAGCAGTGCTCTTATCTGACTCTCACTAAGGAATCTTTTTTAATTGTTTGCCTATAGTTTGCATGCTATTTTTTTATGTCTACCTATTAGGCTTTGAGTAGTTTCTCTTTTAAGAGTTCAGACAGAAAAGTGGAGTGAGATATTTTTATTAAATACCTGCTCTTGATTTCACACTCATTTGTAGGGCTTAGGTAAATCTTCGTAGTAAAATACTTATAAATATTTGATAGTGCCTCTAACTTCAACTGGAAAAAGCATTAATTGAATTTTAATAGATAATAAATGTCATCTCACATGTATGTTGGTGATGTTAAGACATAGGGAAAATAATTTGAGTGGTAGAATTTAAGTTAGCAAAACTTGACTTATTTAATCTGGTTTTCCTTTCCAAATTTCCTCAGACTTGGATTTTAAACAAGATGCAGATCAATTTACCAAAGTGAAACTGGAAAAAGAGTAGATTGGTCTCTGTGGTTAACAAATCAACATTGCACTGGTGTGAAAGTTTACTTTTGTTTTTCTAATAACAGTCTTGATTTGGAAAAATAGTCATAGACTCGTATCACATGGTAATGTGTATATTACAGGCACTGTGATTACATAAATACTAATGCATGCTGACTATTAATGGTGTAGGGGCTGTCAGCTGCCTGATGTGTGACACCTTACAAGAACAAGTGAATTTTTGCATAGCTTTTCTATTAACCAGAGATACAAACTATTCTAGGAATAAAATACAGTGTTCTACAATCGAGAAGAACAAAATAGTCATTTCCTGTTTTGCTGTTTTGCTGATCCTGTAGTTGTAAGAGATACATATGGTTAACTACAAATATGATTAGCTGAAAGATCCTGAGTTCTTACATATGAACACATACATTTGTATGGCAGAGCCTTAATCACACATCAGAATGTTATGTTAGTGTTAATAGAAGAATATTGAGGACTCTAGTGCCACTTGTTGCTCTAGAAGGGAGTGGAAGGAGTTAAGTCTTTAAAATAGAAATGGAATTTCAGAGAGCAGAGGGGAAAAGGATAGGGAGGCATTATGTGTGGGTAAAGAAAGTTGTGGATATAGCTTTTAGAAAGGTGAACAGTAAGAAAGAGTACAGTCCTGTATCTTACTGGTATCAAAACCAGCTAAATTTGTATATACCAGTAAATTGTCTTTATGAAGATCAGCCTGTGGGTTCAGTTGGTTTAATAATAAAAATGCTGAAATTACCAAATGTAAGGAAATTGCTCAGCGTATTTTGTGTATAAATGTAGTCATAGCTGGTCAGTGTTCTTCCCTTCTGCTGACTCTGGCAAAAAAAAGATTCTTTCCAAGGATCTGTTGTTCAGCTCCTTGACTGGATATTTTGACAAGAAGTGGAGTGTGCTTTTCATTTAGAAGTGTCTAGAATTTTATTTAGACAGTCATGCCAACTGTAAATATTATTTTTTTAGAAACCTTCCTGCAAAACCAGCAGAAGAAGCTCAGAAACACAGACAACAGTACGAAGAAATGGTGGTTCAAGCAAAAAAAAGAGGTGATGGAATTTCTTGTCTTCAAAAGAGAAAAATATAAGGGTATTTCTAAGCCTGGAATGCACTTCTGTCAGTCTATTGCTCTGTAATCTGAGAGATCTCTGCCAAGTCCTCAAAGAAGGATCACTCCCATGAGAGGAGCAAAGTTAGTTTTGCTGAAAAGCCCCAGGCTGAAAAGAAAATGGTCATAGAATCCAGCAGGAAATAATTTTTTAATCCATAACTCTTAAATGAGTGGCATCTCTTTGTGTGTTTAAAAGATATTGAAGTAGATTGTTGGTCAAATTAGTGAAGACTGGACTTAAAACTGTAGGATAATTGTCGATTTGATGCTGGAAATAACCTGTTCAGGCTATTGTTCATAAACACATAATTGTCCACATAGGAAAATGTATGCAGTTATGTTCATTTGATAATCTCTCACTTAAAATTTACAGCTTTCTCAAGGATTTGCTCATAATTTCTTGCCTGATTTTTTTCACAGAAGTGTCATAGTAACACTTTACCATGAACATGAGGTAGAGGTGATGTTAGTGGTTTCTTTTGGCTGATATATTTGACTATCTGAGTTTTCTAATTAAAAACAAGCATTGGAATAATAGGAGATACGGACTTGGGTTTTGCATCCAACAGGAGCTACTGGAAATATTTTTTTCCAGTTGGCCAAACCCTTGAACCAGTATGGAACAGTGAAAAGGATATATGAACACAGGACTTACTTGCATTCTGCAGTTGGCACACTAGTACAGAAGTATCCTCTTGTGATTTTGGACATCATACACCTACCAGTGAAGTTTTATTCAATATATCTGTTACTGTATGTGTAGTCAAAAGGAGTTGTTTCCCTGTTCTTTCTTTGCATGTAGGGTGGGTGGCTTGGGGAAAATGAGATGATTGTTAGGCAATGGACCAAGTCCTTGTGCTGTCTTCATTGAACTGGAGTATGTCATTCTGTCCAGATAAATACCATGACAGACCCATTTTCCCTAAAGCCAGTCCAGATGAACACCTTTGCAGAGCAATACATTTTCTAGAGGTCAGGATATTAAACACTGTAAACACCCTCTTGTTGGTTAGAGAAAAATTGGAAGCCTGCATTTCAGCAGGCTTGAAAAGAGCTTGTATCAAAGCTGAAAACATTGAGCCAGTTGCTATGGTTCTGCTCAGGCACAGCTTCTGTGGGGCTTTGAAGTGGACCCATCAGGTAGAATGTGTCCATTCCAAAGACCTTGTTCATGGTACTGCTGTTTTTCAGTGAGTTCTGCTTCCCAGGTGAGCACTTCTTCCTACTACAGGCAGCATGTGAATGCATGCCCATGTCCTACTGTAGAGACTGCCTGCATTTGTCTTAACAAACTTGCCAGTGGAAAAAGCAGTAGTTGATAATGCACTAAGAAATACTGAGTGATAATTCAGAACTGCAAAATACATCTAAACTAGACCTGAAATATGTTTTCTTGTTAATTAACTGAAGGTTTCCATTTGGGTTGTATAACATTTGGATTATCCACAGGCAAAGTGGCATTAAAAATGTGGCTCTTGTGATTTCTTGACAGTATACCTAGATTGTAATAGAAGAATGAAAACAAAATGAAAATTTGTATTCATTTGGCCTGTAGTTTTGAGTCTGCCATAAAAGGGATGGAGCTTTATTAGGAAAGACTCTGACCTGTTCCACTAGGTGAGGCTGTTGGCTGTCTGAGGTGCTAATTCAAAATTAATAGTGTGGTTAGATTTGAAGAGTCAAAGAAATGATACATTATCTAATTCTCTTTGTCCTAGCTGTTGAAAATGAAACTTATAGTTCCAGTTTATTCTTTATTCATATTTGCAGTCACTGCTCAGCTTGCTGCGTGCTTGGGAATTTTTCAGAATTTGAACAGTCCACTGTAGTTTAGGGTGAACACTGTGTGCTTTACATGGTTGCATAGCCATGTCTAACTGAATATTTAGTTTCTGGTTTTATTAACTTAAAAAGGAAATTCTTTTTTTGCAGAGCTTAAAGAAGCTCAGAAGAGAAAGAAACAACTGGAAGAACGCTGTAAACTGGAAGATAGCATTGGCAATGCTGTTTTAACTTGGAACAATGAAATCTTACCCAACTGGGAAACTATGTAAGACAGTATGTTTTATTGAGTTTAATTAAAAATTGTTGTCTATATTCTGAAGAGAAGTTGCAAGGTAGGAAGCATAATTTTTAAATGGTCTTGGAAACTTTTGTTAGAAAGTCAGTCTTGGACAGCTACAAAAAAATAAGCAACATCTTTATTTCTACAAGGTGATTGGAAGTGATGCACTGCTAAGTCTTATTGCTTGTCTTTAATGAAGGCTCAAGATACTCAGAAACTGGGAACACTGAGGAGTGATCTGTGGTAGAGAATGTGAAAGCATGAGGCATAATACTTGAACATCATTCATTTATCAGAAATGAGATTTCCTTGATTGTTTGAGCTGTTAATGTAATACCAAATGATGGAAAAGAGAAATGGGGAAAAAATTTTTTATAGTAAGTGATAGAAGATTTTCTCCAAAGACATGGCAGAGACAGTTGATAAAATACCTTGGTGATATTTCCTAGTCATCTTAAAAAAACCAGCCCCCAGCGCTCCAAATACAACCACCACAGCAACATAAACTATAAACAGCACTCAGAATTGCAAATTGTTTAACAATGGAATTCAGTTATCCTGAGAATATATATTAAAAACACAGACAGAATTTGTTGGAAGATATGTTTCTGGAGAACTGAAGTATAATAAATTAAGTCTAAACAAATTGTAGATGTACATATTTGTTGTTAGTATTTGAAGATGCATCTGTTATGATTGCTGTAAAAATTAGGTCACCTTTTCCTTTAGTGGTTTATAAATTCAGAAGTTCCCCAATGTTTACACTGTTTAACATTTTGGTTTTCAGAATCTGCTGAAAGTTAAATGGATTTGTTGTGGTTTTACTACTTTTCATTGGTGTTTAGGTGTTATTTTGTTCCTCCTCCTGGACTCTCAGGTTGTTGAACATCAGCTATATCCATTTCAAAGCCTGTTTTCTCTTTAAAAGTCTTTCAAGCTTTCTGCTAAAGTTAGTCCTTGTCCCATCTTCATGCATTTTTCCAGAGGCACAGAACTGCAAAGATAGATGGGAAACTGCATGTCTGTTTGTACAGCAGGGTGATGACAGAGGGCAGAGGGTAGACCTCCATCATAGAGTTCCTGTATTTAGTCTTGTATGGAGCTGTCCAGTCTTTAGAATAGGCAGTGGCATAGGTGTGGACTTCCTTTCTATTTGTTTGCTTTTTCACTATGGTTTTTGTTAATCAAGTGTGGCTGCAGACTATGTATATTGTGATTGCTGTGCTTCTGTCAGTAGAAAGCCATTACATTGGAAGGAAGAAAGATTTCCTCAGCAGTTCAAAGCAAAGCAGTACTAAAAACGGGTGTATGCAAATTGTATTTGACTTCTTGGGTCATTGATGTTCATTTTTGTTTGAATCCCATTGGCAGTGGTAGGAGGATATATTTGCAATTCAGCTGGCAACAAAATTTTTCTTGGAATAATCTGTTTTACTTTAAACAGGTGTTGTTCCCGTAAAGTCCGAGACCTGTGGTGGCAGGGCATTCCACCAAGTGTGAGAGGCAAAGTCTGGAGCTTGGCAATTGGAAACGAGTTAAACATCACCCATGGTGAGGCTGCTGTTTTGTTGACATTTTTTACAAAGTGAAATATCAAGGGGACATTCTCATGTCTGTTGTGGTGTGTGTGTGAGGAAATATTGTCTAGTTATGCTTTTCTTGTGCTGCTTTGATGTGTTTTGTTCAAAAATACGGTTCCTTTAATCTTGTAGCTGTTCTAGGACTGCTGCTGTGAATTGTTTCTGAGTATTGCTGTCACTAGGTCTTGTGTCACTGTGCTTTGATGTTGGATGGAGATGGTCAGAATTAATGACTCAAGGTGGTTTTTTTTTCAAACATGAATTTGTTGTTAATTTTGAAATGCCTATGAATATGTGTGTAGTGTTCTTCCTTTGATTTGAAGCAAGACAACAGAGATTAAAAAGTGATTACAAGAGATTGTGAGACACTAAAAGACCCCTGGTAAGATTTGTACTTTGATTTGTGAAAATAGAAATAATTCATTACTTCTGAGTAAAGAAAAAATCAGCTCTGAAAGACTAACACATGTAAATTATTCCAGCACGGAAATATGGTAGACTGCCTGTACTCTTGCTGTATTGTGCTGCTTTTCTGTGCATTGCTAGTTACCTTGGGTGTAGTTCTGATGTGTAATTTGCTAGACTTTCCTAATTATCCATTCAGTCTGTAATTTTGAACATCAGTGCTCTGTAAGAAAAAGCAAATATTTGAATGTAACATGCAACTTGGATTGCCTTTCCTTTTCACTTAATATGAAGTTAAAGTTGAGTGGAACATGGCTTTCAAAACTATAACCCAGTTAGAAGTTCTGCTACTGTAATGCCTAGGGCAGCATTGCCCATGTGGTGGGTGGTTAGTGGACATTAGTGGAATTAGTTTTGTATTTTTCTTTTTCCAGAACTGTATGATATTTGCCTGGCTCGTGCCAAAGAGAAGTGGCGATCACTTAGTACAGGAGGGCCTGAAGTAGAGTGTGAAGGTATGCTTTTTGTAAATGATTTATTCTGTGTTACAGAATAAGACATTTTATAAACTAGTTCCTTAAAATGAAATCACTTATTTTAAACAAACAGAAAAAAAAAATCAGCTATAAAGTTATCTTCTGGTAAAAAGAAAATGTCTTTTTGTGAAAGCAAGGAATAGCTGTATTTTTCTCAATAAAATTCTGGTGTTGTACAAAACACACTTGTTTGGTTTATTTTAATAAACAGGGTACAGTTTTTATTTTGATGCAAATTTATAGGAAAACTACAAATAGTAGTTTGGGGACTATAATTTCAATTGCAACATTAAAATACTTTTCTGCAATCTATAGTTTTGGGATTTCAGCTCAGGTTAGAGCAGAAAATTGCGTTTTAGTCCCTTATTGCAACTTTGAGCTCAAGTCATTGGTGTGCTTCAGAGAGCAGCAGTGGTTTTTTTTTTTTTTTGCAAAGTAGTTTGAGATTTTCTAATTAATTGGAAGAGCTGATTGGTTTTGAGATATTATGAAACTACATGCAAATGATTGAAATTGCCTTCAGTAAGTAATTATGCTGAGTAGACAAAAAAGGCAAACATATGTACTGTCATTTAAAGCAGAAACATATTTTTGATTGGAAATTCCTGCTTTGTTCTTGTAAGATTGTTTATATCTTAAATAAGATAACATCTTGAATATTTCCAGCTTCCTCGTTATTTTCTGGAATGTGGACACTCATATGATTGATACAGGCATTGTCTAGTGACAGCCTGTTCAATGAACAGCAGTAGGTAATTCCCAGCTATATAGGACAGAATACCAATAAGATGTTTTGATACCAGAAAGAAGACTAGTGCTGTAGAAATATACTTCGTACGAGATCTGTTTCAGTTATGGAGTGTATTACAGTGTTAGTAACAAGATCTACAGAGACTACATAAATGTGAATCTGGAAGGAGAGCTTTCCCAGTAGTTGAGATAAGAGGCATCCATCACAGCCTGCCACTTTAGGACTTAGCTCTTCTTCCACCACAGCTTTTCCACAAAGGCAGCTCCTTCAGGATCCACTGGGAGGCCTTGTTGGAGGTGAGGGGGTTACAAGTTAACTGGCTTGTATCTGTCTGATGATTTGCCAGCAGACACAGCAAAAGTGCCACTTCAAAACATATTGAGGGTGACTGGGCACTGTAGGGTTGCTCTAGGTCAGGACTTACTTTCTGCTTAGCCTGTCTGCTGAATTTGGGGATTATTCTGTCTGTAGCCTTATTCCCTAGCATACACATCAAAATAAATGAACTCTGCAAAAGGTAAAACTTACCAGAAAATAAAAACAAGAGCAAGTGTACACTGACCTTTGTGATAAATGTAGTAACCTTGACTTTTGCAGATGCTGGATTTTCTGCAGCTGACAGAGAAGCAAGCTTGGAGTTAATAAAGCTGGATATCTCAAGAACGTTTCCTAGTCTCTGTATATTCCAACAAGTAAGCAATGTTAACTTTTGACCATCTTGGGGAAATTAAATTTGCATCATCTGTCCTGTACTTTGATTGAGTTCTGAAGGAGCACACATCTTGAGAGAATAAAGTTCCTAGAGATTTTGGAAAACTAGAAACAATCTAGAGGAGAGTAACATCAAGGTGCATGCAAAACTCCAAACTGTTTGGTAATCATTGTGATTTATCTAACCTAGTTCATGCTGATTTCTGTCTGATGAAGTGATCCAGGTGAGTGTTCCAAAGTTGGTAAATCAACAGTGCTGGTTATAAATACACAGTGAAAGAGAACATCTCAAACAAAGGGGACTGGTTGGCCTTTTTTTAGTTTTATGAAAACTGATCTAAGTTGTATGGTTTTGGTGTGCTTTAGTGACTCAGTTTAATAAGATTTTGTCTTTCTATGCACAGATTTCAGCAGCCCTGTAAAAGGTTTAGATTGTGATAAAACAACATTTTTTAAGCAAAAAACTTTTCCCTTTGGAAATTCTCAGTCAGTTACAGTACTCAGTGCAAGATATGGCAGCTGTTAATAGTCACCAGCGTGAATTTCTTTTTAGCTGTACACGTTCTTCTCAATATGCTCTTTCTGTGTTATGGCATATTGTTGTTTTGACTGTTTTCATCATGGTTGACTTTTGCTTCCAGTCTCAGAGACAATTACATGGTTTGCATTATTGCTCTTCTTGGTGCTGTTGTGGAAATACTGCTGAGCAGTAAGGAATCTCCTAAGCTTGCATTCCTGTTGTACAAGTATTTAATACGTAATCAATGTATTGGATGAACTGTATGTAGTTATAATAAATGAGGTTTGGAAAGTTTCATTCTCTTAAAGCTAAAATTATTTAGAATAGTTCAGCTGTTCTAAGCTACACTGGGAAAGAGTGTGTCCTTTGTCAGCACTAATAGAGACCATCTGTAGCACTGATGGTTTTTTAATTGCTTGTATAATCAGATGTATTGTGCTGTTTTTGTTTTAATTATAGGGTGGTCCTTACCACGACACATTGCACAGTATTTTAGGAGCCTATACTTGTTACAGACCTGATGTAGGCTATGTAAGTGAAAAATTTATTTTTTCATGGGTGGGGAGGGATATATTTTCTAGGGGAAGGGATGATTTTATTAATCAGTCATTTTTAGATCGGTATTAAATGGTTTGTGGGGGGGTTGTGTGTGCTTTTTTCTATTCCAGTACATGCTTGAGAAGTGTGCATAACATTTATTTTGCTAGATTTAGGCTGTTTACAGGTTAAGTAATTGGAAAACTCATATCTGTACTGAAAAGTACGTAATTTGAAAATTGGAGTCAAAGACAAAGTGTAGTTATGTCCTTATTGTTAGTATCAGTCTTACTGAGATTGCTGTTGAAATGAATGGCATTTCTGCATCTTAGCACTCTGAGTTTCTGGACCAGTCTCTAAAGCAATGGCCACTGAAGCTACATGAGCTCAATCATAGTGTTTTAAGTAGTGATTATGAGAAGACAGAGTAGATTTCATTTATTCTCTGTATGCAGAGCAGGGTTATATACAGAGAGGTTTATTCTTTATTCAGGAATAGTTTTAGTGTAGAGTGAGGACGTTCCTACTTTGTAGGTAGCACATAATGCTTGGCAAGAGCTGCTGAACATGACTGCTGGGAAATGAGACAAAGGGCAGATCACCTGCTGTGCTTTACGTGGCACAGCAACAACCTGTTGTGTTCAGAAGGAGCTTGTTCCTCAGGTTTGCAGGAATGACAGTCACACCTTGCTCCATGTGACTCGAAATGGCAGCACTGCACCCTCAGGGTGAGAGAGGCTTGGCTGGATTGCACAACAGACTTTGTCGAGAAAGGGAACAATATGAGCTTATGGTAAATGAAACAAGAGTATAATCTTAAAATGGTTTTGTTTATCAAATGAGTCAGTGCAGTTGTCTTTAACTGCTGGTAATTTATTGAAAAGCAAAAGTACAGGCTTTTTCTCTAGGGTTCAAGTCCAGCTTTCCACAAATAAGGATCTTCATGACCCATCCCTGGGAGAAAAAGGGTTTACTTCAAAACATCTTATTCTTCAGAAAAATCTTTATTCTGTATATTTGAAAGTGTTGTCAACCTAGCCTATCTTAGGGGTTCAACTTGGAGTCTTTGAAAGAAGGCAATATGGGAATTGTTAGCTTCTGTGCACTGAACATGTGATATCAAGGGGCATGTGGGTTAAAAAAACCTGCTTTTCTAACATTTCTCAAGATGCAGCAGCTCAGTGAGTGCATCAAACTCTAGTGAACACAAGGACAAAATGAGGCAATATAGTCAAGTTATTTCTAAAGGGTAACACTTCTCCTTTCTTCAGGTGCAGGGCATGTCATTCATAGCAGCTGTATTGATCTTGAACTTGGATACTGCAGATGCCTTCATTGCTTTTTCTAACCTTTTAAATAAGCCCTGTCAGATGGCATTTTTCCGTGTGGACCATGGCCTTGTAAGTATGCAAAAAAACTGTAATCAACATGCTGTGGATAATGTATAGGAAAAATTTTAAAAAATCAAAAATGTATGATTTCAGCAGCTTGGAAAATAAATCAGAATTTATGTTAAACCAACACACTTTATAAACAAAATAAAGAAAACCAACACACATATGCAGAATACCTCAAAAAAGTCAAACCCAACCAAACATCACCCCATCAACCTTTTTGAACAAGGCACGTGAATGAAATTTTTGAATAGCTATTTTATGGTACTCAGAGAATAGTTATGAGAATATTACTGTAGGTGGTTTTCAACAGTGCTGTAGTTGAAAGCTGAAAACACCTAAAGTGTTTTAAAAGTGTCTTGAAAGTACTTTTAATCATAGCTAATAGGTTGCTAAAAACAGACTGTTGCAGGGAGAGCCAGGTTTTCCATATCTTCCTGTAGCAGCTGTGTTTGAGTCTCACAGGCTTCTTTTCAGAGAAAGGAACCTCTGACCCCTCAAGTTTCCACTGGAAGCTGATTGTCTGATTTTCTCTAGAGTCTCTAAAATTTCATGACAGCAGGTACACTAGCAAAATAAGACACAACTCCTCAAATGTGCTTTTAATTTACTTTAAAGGTATTTTCCTGTAAAATATATGACATTCTGTATTTTTATCACTTACCTCTTAGCACTATGAAAATAGAATCTGTCTCTTAAGAGTTAAAATGCAAGAAATAAAGCAAGGGAATGGATGATGACAAAAGTCACTGTTGTTGCTTAGAAAAAGTAGACACCAGAAATTCTATCAGTATTCCTACTGGAAAAGCATTCCCTGTTTGGTCCCTGAATTTCATTAGTTGTAAATACCATGGGAAAATGTGCCACAAGGCAGACAGCATTGCTAGGAGCAGTATCAGCTATCTCCATTACAGTACTTGGAAAAAGAGGACGTGGTCATGCATTCAGTTTTTGTGGAGATGGTTTTGGAATTGAATTGGATAGAATAAGATAAATATTTTTTTAGCTGAGCTAGTGGAGTTTGCAGTGCTTCAGATAGTGCTGTTCAGTTTTGTTAGCTTGGCCAAATAGGGACTATGGGATAAATGTGTGCTTACTGAGGATAGAGATGGTGATACATGAAATATTAATGTCATGAAAGCAAACCCAGGATTTAACAACATAAGAAAAATATTTCAGAGGGACTAGTGTCCCTTGAGTGAGACAGTTTTTGCTTTCTGTAGTGAACATATTAATCTACAGTCTACCCTCATCTTTTTGTGTCAGCTTAATAAGCAAATGCTGATTTGTTGTAAATTAATAAAAAATAATACCAGCATAAGTTAGTTATGTGAATAATAGTAGTTTATACAGGTTTATCTTGACTTCTTTTGTTGGTTAATTTTATTAAATAAGTGTCTGTTTTTCATTGCCACTCAGGAAGCGTCTTGTTGAATGTGGATTGAATGTGGATTTGATCAAAATAACTGCTTGTACTGCTGCCCACATTGCTATCAGTTGCAATGACTGTAGCAGTTATGTGTAAGGTCCTGCCTCTGCAGTAGGAAGTAGGAACTTCAATAGAACTGTCTTACAGTGGTGCCAGCAGATTATTTTGAAAGTAGGACTGTCTGATGCCTTACCTGCTTCTTTCTTTGTACTCACATGTCTCATAGGTGCTTGGATTTCATGCTTTTAAATATCCACACTGGGAAGTTGTTTCAGGGGTACAGTTCTCTAAAGTGGGTTCCTGGGTTTCTGGTGTCATGTTTGACATGAAGCTGTTTCTCAGTAACTGATGGTTCAGAGATTTCAGAAACTTCAGTTATTTCTCTAGCATACACCCATCTCTGATTGACTTAGACTCACACTGACTACCAGGCTCAGGTGTTTGCTTGTCACTCTTAGGGAAAGTAGTTCACCATCTGGAACTTCATTCAGAGGAAATGGGAAATACTTTTGTAAGGACATTAAAAAAACCTGGGAAATAAACTTTTCAGCCTTTAAAAGGATTTCTCACAGAGCTGAAAGGGATCCATTTTCCCTTTTCTGTCATGATGTTTTGGGGAGAAGTATGCTGTTGCAACTCATATTTTGAAGAAATCACAGGCTTTCTTTATTGCTTTTATTGGGATTTGTATTACTGAATCATTCAAGGACTTTGCTTAACTTTTCTCCCTATAGTATTAGGGAAGGTGATTAAATAACCTTTTGTTTTTAACTCTTACTTGAATTGGAAGATTTATTTTTAACATGCTCTCTGTTATGAAATTTGACTATAAATACTCAAATTCTAAAACAGCATAGAAGTCTTTTTTAAAGCAATGAAGTTTAGGGGTTATGATGTCAGAGAGTCAACTTTTTCTCTTGCATAGATGTTTTGTCCCAGTCTTTGAATTTTTTTTGTATGAAACTCATATCTTCCTTTCTGCAAAAGAAATGCCTATTATCTAAATGTAAAATGTATGGTATTATGTTGGTATTGGACTCTTAGAATGGCTTTGGTATTAGAATGTGATTTATGACTGGAATATACTGGACTCCTCACTGCTGCTATGGAGTATTAACATTATTTTAGTTTTATATTTCATTATGTTCCATTGAGTCTTGGATTTTATTCAGTATAATATTAAATGACTTCCTCAAGCGTAAAACACCATTCTGTTTTAATTATTTTGAGAAATTGGCAAAAAACTTCTGTTGTATTTTTCTTTCCAAAGGAAGCTGGCCAAGACACGAAGCAAATGTTACATTGTTTAGTATGAGAATCATATATAGAGTGGATTTTAACCTCTCAGTGCTTGCAGATGCTGCCTTTTATGTAAATGTTTAGCTCTTTATAGTGTCATGTAATTCATTGATCCTATTTTTGAAGTGTTAATCCTACAACAGATAATACATTTAAGCTTATTAATAACACAGCTAACTGCTTGTTTTCTCCCTGTTATATTTTCCCAGATGTTGACTTACTTTGCTGCATTTGAGGTATTCTTTGAAGAAAATCTCCCAAAGTTATTTGCCCACTTCAAAAAAAATAACTTAACTCCAGACATCTATCTAATTGATTGGTAAGACATAGAAAATGTAGTTACTAATTTGTGTGACATACAGCTCCGTGTCAATATTCATGGCAGAAACTGGCATGTTCTTACCCAGTTTAATATTCTTCTAAGATTTTTTTTTGTTCTGTACTTGAGTTGTCAATCTAAATGTGGTGTTTAACATTTGCCTAACCTTTATTACTGTACTTGTGTTAAGTTGGAAGCTTATTTTGAAGTACTGCCAGATAGCACTGTTCATCCATATTTAGATATTTAAAAGCCTGTTTGGATTGATCTTCTCAGAAAATTTGTCTGTTGCATGTACAAGTGTTTACCAGGGCTGTCTATTCAGAAAATATTGCCAGTCTTGCATTTGAAATGTGTACTTTGTCCTGCACATATCAGGAAAAGTGTAATTAAAACATTTGTCCGTACAACATAAAACTCAAAGCTACAGAAAACCTATTCCACTTAGCTGATGGGCAATTAGAGTCTTTATTAGATGAAACTGTCTTCCCTTTAAGTTCTAGTATAATCAGAACATTTTCCTTAGAGAGGAAAAAAAGATAAATATCTTATTTGAACTTCTGTCAAATTTCAGTTTGCACTCCAAATTGAATGTTTGCATTTGTGCCTATCAGACCTTGGTTCTGGGCAGTTAAAGCCTCTTTTCAGACTTCATTGTCAATTTTGGGATGACATGGAAGATTTTTTGTGAAAAATTGGCTTGCCCTTACATTGTTGACAATTTCTTCTATTCTCAGGTATCTGCCAAGTATCTTAACTAAAAGAATAAATGTCCAGTGGCAACAGCAGGATTTTTTCCCTGAGGTTAATAAGCTGTTCTTTTGGAAAATATGTGTAATGTTAACGTGATTCTACTTGAACATCTCTGGCAGTATTCTGATCTTTAGGATCTAGTTGGTAGCACTCAACATGGTGCTGATCTCACATAAAAACACATTTAAAGTAAATTAGTCCAGTACAAGCTCAAAGTTTGAATACATATGGTCATAGGATCGTAGAATTTCTGAGGTATTGAAACAGTCCTCAGAGATCATCCAATCTAAACACACTACTCAAAGCACAGTCAATTAGAGTAGCTTGCTCAGGACCTTGTCCAGTTGGGTTTTGAGTATCTTCAAGGAACAACACTTCACAGTCTTTTCATGCAACTCTATTCCAATGTTCAACCACCCTTGTGGTTAGCAAGTTTTTTATTTTCTTATGTTTAAAATGGAATTTCCTGCATTTCATTTTATGCTTGTTGACTGTTGTCCTTTCACAGGATACAACCAGGAAAAGTCTGATTCTGTCTTGTTTTCATCCTCATATCAAGTGTTTTTAGATATTTAGGTCCAAGCTATCTCTTTTCCCAGCTGAACATTACCAGCTTGCTTAGCCTCTCCCTCTGTGCCACATGTCCAAGCCTTTCACCACATTCATGGTGAACTGGACTTGCTGGAGTATATCCATGTGTCTCTTGTACAGGGAAGCTCAGAGCTGACTTGTCAGTGCTGGGTAGATGGATGAGCTGCCTTGGCATGCTGGCAGTGGTGTTTCTTCTGCAGCCCCGGAGTTTGTGAACGATCTTTGCTGCAAAGGCACATTGCTGCCTTACTTTCAGCTTGGTGTCCACCAGAACCTCCCTGTCCTTTTCTGCAAAGCTGCTTTACAGCCAGTTGGCTTCCCAAATACACTTACACCTGGGCTTACTTCCTGCCCACGTACAGGACTTGGCATTTCCCTTTGCTCAGCTTCATGGGACTCCTGTTGGCTTATTTCTCCAGTGTCTCAAGTTCACTGTGGAGTGATATCAGCCACCCCTCCTAGTTTTTTATATCACCTGCAAATGTGCTGTGGGTACAGTCTAACCCATCATCTAGATCCTTAATGAAGACATTTAAAAGTGTTGGATGCATATCAAACCCTAGAGTACACCACCAGTGGACTGACTTGAAGCTATACTTCATGTCACTAAATGACAACCTTCTGAGCTTGACAGTTCCAGCCAGTTTTCAGTCCACCTCACTGTCTGTTTATGTAATCCATACTTCATGGGTTCATCAACAAGGATTTTAGAGGATGTTAAAAACCTTTACAGTGTTGAAAACCTTGCTGATCTCAATATACACAATCTGTTCCTCTCCCCTCTTCCACCAAGCCAATCATCCCCTTGGGTAAGCTATCAAGTCTGGTTAGGCATGATTTTGCTTTTATAAATCCATCCTGTCTTCTTGCAATCACCTTTTTGCCCATAATATGTTGTGAAATAATCTCCAGGACTTTTTCTTACATTACTTTCTCAGGAATGGAGATGAAGCTAACTGGCCTGTAGTTCCCTAGATCCTGTCTCTTGAAGATAGGAGTAAAATTTGTTTCCTTGAGGTCCTCAGGAACGTCCCCTGATCAGTGGGATGTTTCAGAAATAATTGAGAGTGGCCTCACAACAACACTAAACAGTTTACCCACACAGCTGTATATACCTAATTTATTTAATGTTCCCTAATACAATCCTCCTCCAGCTAGGGAAGAATTTCCTCATAACTAGGCTTTTCCACTGGTCTGGAAGACCTGAGATTCCTAAAGGCAAGTCTCAGTAAAGACTGAGATGATGGTGGTGGTGAGTACCACAGCTGTCTGCATGTTCTTTGTCACCAAGTTCAGCAGTGGGCTCATGTTTTCCTGAGTAGTTTTTTTTCCTACTGATGCAGGAAAGCCCTTCTTGTTGTCCCTAACCATCTGTTGGTTGATCCAGCTCCAAATGGACTTATTGTGCTGCCTATACTTGATTGGTGTGGTTTGTATATGCCTGTTGCACAGAGGGTGATGTAACGTGGGCTTCTTGTGACTTGGCTGTTACACTGGAATTAAATTCTGATGCATCATATGTAGGAGAATTGCTGGGGGTTGTTATGCATAGACTCATTTCTCCCAACATTTTATGGGAGAAATATTATGGGAGAAGGATTTTATGAAGGCTGAGAATATTAAACTGGGCACAGAGAATAGCAAAAGTACTAGGATAAGGTAGAAGGGAAGAAAGAGAGCAGAGACTGGTGTGTTCAGTGATAAGAGGAAAGATGTTGAAAGTATATTGCCTCAGTGTTGTGAAAGACTGTGTAGGGAGAAAGCAGTTGAATAAAAGGGACATCAGAACAAGATGGCTGTAAACATGTGGGAGAGGAACTGGATAGACAACACTGAAATCACCAGGTTATTGTATTTTTAATGGACAACAATGTCAATAGCAGTCCAGGGATGACATCAGCCTGTTAGATGGTCACCTTACCAGCCATAACAAGGCAGAGATATTTAATGCTGTCTTCGCTTTGATTTTTAACAATGATGAAGTGCTTTGGTGGTCCCAGAGCCGTGAGCTGGAAGACCATGGCTGTGAGTATGATAGACTTCCATTCGATCCTGAATGTGTGTGGGATTTACTGGTCTGTGGGGCCTGATGGGATTCATCCAAGAGCTGGCTGATATCATCGTGAGACCTCTCTCAATGATTTTTGAACAGTCTTGGGAATCTGGAGAGGCTCCATTTGTCTGGAAGCTGGCAAATATTGTCCTGATTTTCAAGAAGAGTGTCTCTGGAAACTGAAGGCCTGTCAGAGTCATTACAGTGACTGGTGAAATTATGGAGCCGGTTATTCTGGGACATATTGAAAGACGCCTGCAGGGAAGCACAGCCAGCACAGGTTCACAAGGTGAAATGCCTGCTTCACAAACTTAATTTTCTTTTATGACACGGTTACCCACCTAGTTGGGTAGATGTGGTATTTTTAGACTCCAGTACAGATTTTGATACCATCTCTCACAGTCACCTATCCAGATTCTGTACCTGGGATAGGGCAATCCTGGATGTACAGACAGAGTGGGGAATTAATGAGGTGCTGGAGAGCAGCACCATAGAAAGGGACCTGGGGGTCCTGGTCAGTGGCAAGTTGAACATGAGCCAGCAGTGCCCTGGCAGGCAGGAGGGCCAGCCCTGTTCTGGGGGGCATCAGGCACAGCATCACCAGCTGGGCAAGGGAGGGGACTGTCCCAGGGAGGGCATTGTCCACCTCTGCTGTGGGCTGGGGCGGCCTCACCTCGAGTGCTGGGGACAGTTTTGGGCACCACAATGTAAGAAACATAGTAACTATTAGAGAGTGTCCAAAGGAGAGCAATAAAGATGGTGAAGGGCCTTGAGGGGAAGCTGTGTGAGGAGCGGCTGAGGGCACTGTTCTGTTCAGCCTGGAGAAAAAGAGACTGAGAGGAGACCTCACTGCAGTTACAGCTTCCCTGTGAGGGGATGGCACTGATCTCTTCTTTGTGGTAACAGTGCATGAAGCTGTGTCAGGAGAGATTCAAGCTAAATATTAGGTAAAGGTTCTTCTTCCCAGAGGGTGGCTGGGCACTGGAACAGGCTCCCCAGGGGAGTGGTCAGAGCATCAAGCATGGCAGAGTTCAAGAAGCTTTCAGACATTGCTCTCAGGCACATTATGTGATTCTTGGGGTGTCTCCTGTGCAGGACCAAGAATCAGACTCAAAAATCTTTGTGGCTTCTCTCCAACTCAGGATAGTCTGTAATACTATGGATTACTAGTTGGATATGATGCTGTCATAAAAAAGGTAATTGCTATGTAGGAGAAACTAAAATTGAGCATCCTTGTGGTATAGGCATGTTATGCTATTTTCTCACTTCACATTGTAAATTACAAATCCTGAAACAATGCCAGAAATTAGAGATTTAGAAAAAAATACTGTTTTGACAGAAGATTGAAGATTTACCTTCCCTTCAGCAATTTTGCTTTGATAGAATACTCTTTATTGTATTTTCTTGAGTAAGCATTTACATGATTGTTTGTTCTCTTAGTACATACATAGGAAAGAAGCCAAACAGAAAACCAAGAAGAAAAAAGGACTGACTTGTGAATGAAGAACTGAAGTGATGAAGTCTGTGTTTAAGTGTTATTGAAGTCTTAAGGGTTATCAGGTCCCCCGTTTGTTACCTCTGTGGTTGTTCCTAAGAGCTCTTGAAAGAGACTTCAGTGAGGAGTGACTGTGGAGTGTGCTTCTCAAGGTCTTTGTATCAGTGAACTGACAATTAACATTTCTTGCTGACTACCTGCATCCATATTCAAGCTGTTTATTTTAATTCCAAGGACAATTTACCATGTTCTTTCCCATCACTAGAATATTGCAACACTGATCTTGCATCAGAATGTAGGCTATTTGAGATAGACCTGCCCAATACTATATTAGGCTTTTTCACACTTGTCTTGAACTGCACAACTCATACTGCTCTTAATTTTGTTTCTGTCCTTAATTTTGTTAGACAGTGCAGGTTTTATTTATGTAAAACTTACATATTTTACTTAAATATATGTGTAAATGTATTCCTATGTGTGTGCATGCATACATATACATAATTTCTAATTCAAAATACTTTGGTCTTGTAGGAAGCCAGTTTCGAGTTTTTTCTTTAAATTGTCACTAAGAGTGTGGCTACAGTGTATTTAAAGTCAGGGAAGAATATAGTACAGCATTGCTTTGAGTAGGCAGACCTTTTGGTTGTAGGTAAAAATCTCTGTGAAACAGCCTTGCTCTAACATTACTTCTATTCAAATGAACATTTGTTCTGAGCTCCAAAGGGATGCCTGCTGCTATTCCAGTGGCTGGTGTGGTTACTGTGCAGGTATGTGTGCGGTAAATCTCAGCTAGTGCCAGCCCTAAGAGGCTCCAGTTGCCAGTGCAGCACAGACCAGTTGCTGGGAAACCCTCCTGCTCCTGCCACAATTAGAGTGGAGACAACTAGTCTGCTTTGTGGTTCTTCCTGTAAGTCGTGCTGCAGGGAACAGCAGTAAAACTGATGTGCTTAAATAATTTTTGAAGGCATATGTTCCAAGAAAAAGAAATGCTGTAGGTGGGCCCAGCTGTGCAGGTTTTCCTGGAGCGGGTAGAGAACTTAGAGGGGAGACTCCCCCTGACAGTTTAGTTCCACTGCTGCCTTCTGTGATGGGAAAACTCCAAGGACTGAACAGTTTAATTAAAGGTACTGTGACATGATTATCGAGGGATACCTGCCACAAGTAGGGCGTCTCATTTAAAAAGAACTCATGTGCTTTAAGGCTAAACTCCAACTGATGAATCTTGTAGAAAGAATTTAAAAACTGTACAAGATCTTACGTTTTTTGGTGAGTATAAATGGGATCAAGAGTGAAAAAACCATAAAGAGCAATGTGCAGTCAGGTTCACAAAGAACAGAGGGGAATACTGTGTCTGAATAGCCCAGTTTTGGCCTCTCCCTCTGTCAGCTGATGTTGCGCAGGCTCTTGTGAGCAGAGTAGAATGTGGATTTGCCAAGGACACATGCTGTCTATTTATGGCCTGCTGCTGCTATACAAACACCTCTTTATCTCTACTCAGGAAAATGATTTTGGTAATAATTATAGCCAAGGGCTGTGTTTGTACTCATGGATTGATCAGTGGTTCCTCAGTATTACATGGACTGTGATTGTGCTCCGTGAACACCAACTTTCTATTGACACCATGTGCTTGTTAGGATAAAGGTCTAAGCCATTTTGTGTGGCCATTTTTAGTGGGCACTTCCAGTAAAGTATGTAGAGGTTAGATTTTTGTTACTTTGAGAAAAGCATAGTCCATGCCTTCCCAAAAATTGCTGTCTTCCAGTTAGTATTTTATATTAAACAGTATTTACTTTTCTATTTTCCAAATAAGAAACAAAGTAAATGCTTCTACTTTTTTTTTAGACTGTAATGATTTAAAAATTTACAGACATGGGAAAGGAATGTGTAGTGCAGGAATACATAAGATCTGATTTGCATCAGTGTTGTGTGAGTTGCCAGCTAAAAATCTGGCTTACCTGTCTGCATTGCTCTTGCTAATATCTTACAAAGACTTTTTAATTAGAAAGAAAAGAGAAAAATGAGAGAGGGGAAGAAAAAGCAAAGGAAAGATGCATGGAGGTTATGATTATCATGGTAGCAGTGCTTTGCTTTCTTGATGATTTTATGGTCATATGCTTTCACTATGAGCAGCAAACCAGCCAGGACTTCATGCATCAGAAACAGGGCTGGGGAGGGGCAGGAGCATCTGATGCTTCTTTTATTCCTCTTCCAAACAGAAGGAGGCCAGGAGCCTGCACCTGCATTGCTCTGACAATGGACCTCTCTATGTGAGTTAACTGTGTTGTCTGAACCTGTGACAGGGTGGGTTGGAAGAGAGCTGCAGACAGAAATTACCCTGCAGTACAGTGACAGCAGGTCATGTGCAAGGAGTGTGCCAGTGCTGCTGAAAGACATTGCTGGAACTGCCTCAGTCTGGCAGCTGCTTTATTCCTCCAATAAATTCCAGCTGAGTTGCAGACCAGTAGCTCAGATGTCTAATAAAAAATGTCTTTCAGTATGAAATGTTTGAAGGGATGAAATGCTGTATCTGTTCTAAGCAGTGATTCCTACTGACCTTTCACTGCTTATTCTAGGGGGCCTAGTCTCTGCAGTTAGAGCTTGATGCATCAATGCCATGCACATATTAATGAAAGTTAGTTAAGTTCCTGCAAGTGGTGCTTCCTTGCTAATTATGAAGAGCTCAGTGGCAAATACCTGACTTGATGTGACAGCTTTTTTGATGCAAGTAAATCCTTGCATACAAAAGAAGTGTTCTGATAAATAGTTCTTTATTTTGACAGTTTCCTACATAGCTGGAGATTTAATACAAATGGGTTATTCATGTTAGGTGTGAATCATGACAGATTAATGGCTTTTGTGACTAAAAACAGGTCCATAATGTTGGCATTGTTACTTATCTTTAACCAGGACTTGTTTCTGGCTGGGTGTTTGCTTACTACTTGGTGACCAGGAAAGGACTCAGTTGAATTGCTTCCTATTACAATGTTCCTTTTAATTTGCAAACCTGTTGCTGTTTCCTGTGTGTGTACAGACAAAAATCTTAATTCTGCCATGTAGGTATTCTGTGGCAGTACAGTTTTATATGGTGTGTGACTGTACAAAAAGATTGAAAGAGTGTACAAGTAAATGAAGTCTGCAGTGCAGGAAGGGCCATTGACCAGAAGAAGAGGATTGTATCATGCTTTTCTTACACATTCATGTATGTGTGATGAACATATGTGTGGGTTTTTCATCACAGACCTATACTTTTTGTTCATTTCTTTTTAGAATTCTGACTTAGCTTTTTGGAGAGAAGGGTTTTAAATGTTTCCACTTGTTACAAGAAGATTGCAATGAGATGTAAAAATAGGAAAACCAGGGAAATCCTAAGAGTCATAAATGTGCAATTCACTTGTCACCTGAATTTGTGCAAATGTTAGTTTCATCAGGATATTAATAAAATGAATATATTTCCCCGTTTTTCTGAAGTGTGGTAATTCACACGGAAGCCATATACTTAACAACACGTCATTCAATTAAAATTTTATATAGTAAGAAGCAAATCATGCAGAAAACCGTTGATTATTAATAGACTTTGCTGTGAAAATACAGTACTTCATATTCTATATCTACATACAGGTGTGTGTGTATATACCTGTTCCATGTTATCTTTTTAATGTGAATCCAAATTTCCCAAAAAAAAAAAATTTGGGCTAGAGGGTAGTTTTAAATACATGAAAACTACAGTTCAATTCAGCATACTTGAAAAGGAGTTTTTTGCTAAAAGCTGTGGGAAATTTTGATTGAAATGTGAGCCTTTGCTGACCTCTGCTGGGGAGAGAATTCTTTGCAGTTTTACAGAGATTTTTGTGCAGTGCATCTATGGAAAAGTTATTCCTGAATTCTGAAGGAAAAAGCCACACTAACTCTTTCCTTTTTATATACTGTAAAACGATTGCAGGAAACTTAATTCTCATTGCTTGCTGTTAGGTCATCGTTGGTGGCAGTGCTCCAGCTCTGCTCTGCAGCAATATAAAGGAGAGAGAAGGGAGCAACTTTTTGTTTCTGGCTGCAAGGCTGTCAGCATTTTGGTGAAGGTGCTCATGGTAGTTAATGAGAATGGAGTTTCAGCAGCTGGGAAGAGGCTGTTGCTTCTGGTATTACCCTTTCTCTTTGGGGATCACATCTGTACAGGCACACTGAGCCACCATCTTACCACCACTATCTACATCTGCATACACCTGGACATCCTGCCATGCCTGTTTCTCTCAGCTCAAGAGAGTTCAAGCTGATCCTTCCTCCAAACCCCATGCTATTATTACTTTGCCTGTCAATCAAGCCTGGAACTCAAGAGTTAAAATTTTACCCAACTCCTTTATCTGAAACACAAAATTCCCATTGCAGATTGTCTTCAGGTTCATCCTTTTGAGTTTTTGCATCTGATACTGCATCAGTTCTCAGCTCTGAAGTTATGATTACTCCTTTGATTACAGCTGTGGTCATTACATGCCAGTTGTAAAGCCATGTATATTGTTTCTTCTGGTATGATCCAGGAAAATCAAACTTGGAGACCATGCCTTAATGGTTATACAATTTTATATTTTTTTCATGGATTGGTGTGCTGCAACTAACAGAAGTACTTCTGAAGTATAAAAAGAAATCTTCAATTACAAGTATTTGAGAAGCCTCAAACTAATGATGATTGGTGTGTGTACTTCTGTGAGTATCCAAGACTTCTTGTCCAGTAATTCTGAAAAATTTGTTCTGCCTTTCAGGATATTCACATTGTACAGCAAATCTTTGCCACTAGACTTGGCTTGTCGTGTCTGGGATGTGTTCTGCCGTGATGGAGAAGAGTTCTTGTTCCGTACAGCACTGGGAATATTAAAACTTTTTGAAGATATTTTGACCAAAATGGACTTCATTCATATAGCTCAGTTTCTAACAAAGCTACCAGAGGACTTGCCTGCAGAAGAATTCTTCACATCTATTGCTGCCATTCAGATGCAAAGTAGAAACAAAAAATGGGCTCAGGTAAAGAGGATGTCAGTCTTTGGTAACTGATGATTTTACTTTACTCTTGAAAATGGGGTTTGGCAACATCTGGAAGAATGTTTTAGCAGAGCTAGTGTTTGATTTTATGGATAGGTAGGACTATGTAGCTCACTCCATGCTTTTAGCATATATTGAGATGAATGGATTCCCTCAACTTAATCTCCTTTGGAAATGGAGAGCTCAGTCAACATTCAAAATTGAAACATTGAGTGACAGGAAGTAAAAAGTCACACAACTTTGAAAATTTATTAATTACAAAGGCTACTGGCAATATTGTAACTTGATACTTAAAAGCAGAAATCCACTCTTTGGGAGAAGATGGCAATTTGTCAGGACATACATCATACAGTCATTTTAATCTTCTTGAAGATCTCTACTCTGCCTAATTTTGGGCTCTAAAGTAGTGATTGCATCTCTGACTTCTTTATTGGGATTTAGCATGTGATTTCAGAAATTATTTCATCACTGTAATTTCAACTAAATTGAAGTGCAATGCAATAAAGAAAAAAGATGTGTCATCTGAATGTGGAAATCATTAAGTGGCTGTAGCAGCCATTCATGTCGGAGAGTGGAAACTCCCTCTTTTTTTTTAAATCTTTGTTCAAAGCAGCCATAGAGCCACTTTGTGAGTCATTCCATAGTAGAGCTCTGCCCATTTTATCCGATTGCTTTTTTTCCAGAGAAAACGAAAGGTAGTGTTAAATGTAGTGGTTGGGGCAATTCCAACTGCATGCAGCTGCAGCTGGGTGTTTCTGGTTCTTTCCTGGGGTAGCAGTGCCTGTAGATGCTGGGGATTGCCAGCTTTCTCTTTGAGATGAGGATTTCTAACCTTCACAGCAGGAGTGACTCCACAGGTTCAGTTGTCTCACCTTCCTCGAACATGTCACGTGTGCATGAGGTTCCAAATAAATTCCCTGCTGCTGCTTCCCTGGTGGGGAAGGAGAGATAGGGCTCCTATTCTGCCAACTACCCCAAATCACAGGCTTCAAAAGTGTGTGTTTGGGGGAGATGGAATTTAAACCTTTGTTAAATCTGTTTCTATCCACCATGTCATAAGGACTTACAGCAGAGGTCTCTTGTCAGTGGAGAGGTTCTCTAAATTTAATTTTGTTTGATAGTTAAAATGGTATTACTCAGATGTAATTTGAAACTCTTTAGAATGAATTATTGAGTAATTTTTTAAATCTAATGCTTCTCTCTCATTTCTTGAAATGTCTAGATACTGGCTGCTCTGCAGAAAGATAATCGGGAAATGGAAAAAGGAAGTCCTTCACTCAAACGTTAATGTTGGCTTTGCCTCCAGTGATTCCCAGGAAAAGAGTGGCAAAAGTACTGATTACTGTTTGACATGTAAGAGCCTGCAAATCAAAGTGTTAGTTCAGAGTTATATATAGTAGTAGAATAGCCTTAAGTGGGAGAGAAGAAAAACAAGGAGGAGGAGTGAAAAAAAAGAAAGAAGAAAGGAAATTAGGGGATAAACCCCTTATAAATTAAACCTAGGCTTAGCCTTAAACTTTTAGTGGTATGAGCATATGCTGTGGAGAGCATTACACATTCTGTACTTCTCATGAGGGCAGTGGAACAAAATAGTATGAAGAGTCTAAGAAAAAAAAAAAGCTAAATTTCTTTTCTTAGATGTTTTAAAAGACTGGACATTTACCAATGTTGGTTGCTTTGACAGCTATTCCTGTTTTATTCTTAGGCAGGTTATATTTCCAGTACCTGTAAAAGTAGCTGGATCTGGATTTTAGATAACTGGTGCTGGAATCTTAAATGATGTAAGGACCATTTTTTCAGAAATGCTTATTTTATAGGCTGTGGGTCACATTTACCAAAGAAATCACATAGACATAGAACTACATTCCTTTCTTTAATAAGAAAAAGTTAAGTAGAAAGTAAACTTGGAAGAGAAGTAAAACTAGCAGTGCAAAATTAATTATTTTTCAAGATGCCTTGGAAATTTATTTTTCCAGTCTGGATGCATATGGAGGAAATTCCATCCGTCAGACTAGATTCCAAACTCACCAAGAGGGTTCCAGTATTAAGGTGGCATCATTTCCCAATTGTACTGTCTTTCCTACATCTAAATGCATGATTCCATGTCTCTGACCTTCTCCTGGGGCACTGCTCTTTTGGGATGTTCTTGCCTACCAGCTACTTACTCATGTGCCATGTGTCCAGTCATGGAGCTAAAACTGGACTAAGCAGATAAACTGAGAAATGGTTAAAAGCAGTTTGCTAGCTTTAAACCCAGCTTTGCTCACTGGCAGAGCTCAGGAGGAAGGTAGGGGAGCAGTTAATGTTTGCCAGTGATGCTGCTGAAAAGGTTTTCTGGAATCTCCTGAATCTGCTGCTGCTGCCACAATGGGAAAGTTAGATGGAGCTGATCCCATAGATAGACAAGTGAAAGAAGGTCATTGGGAAATGTGCCAGACACCATCAGGATAAGTACAAGCTGTCATTTCTGAGCGTTTTATCTGACCTCTAACACGTGAGAGCAAGTTACAGCAGCAGCAAACTGCTGTTACATAAGTCCCTCATACATCTTAGATCCTCTCTGCATTCAGGTGAATATTGAAGGGCAAATCATGAGTGCCTCTGATTTACAAGAATGTTTATTGCATAGTGTATAGTGTAAAGCCTATTTTATACTGATGATGATGATTGAAAAGGGAATGTAACTGAAGCAATATTTGTGTTAACTGTGAATAGGCATTACTAAATCCTCCAGCTGTATGGTCAGCAGTTTCCCAGTGCTCATCAGCTGGTTTAGGCTGATTATTTTGGCATTGTCTGAATAAAACCAAGAAGAATAGTTGCACACTGCTCAACTCAACATACAGTGTAAAGGATTGTGGGACTTAATCAAAACACTGTCCTTTGGTGTACAGACATTATTTCTATGAGGGATAATTTGATTGTAATACTAAGAAGAATGAGAACAAGATTCTCTGGTAAATGAAGACTCATGATCGCTTTGAAAGATGTGTAATGCAAATGCAGCCTGCAAGTCCAATACCTCATTGACCTCTTCTCCTGTCCACTTTGTGTAGCTGGTGTAATGGATGTGGTTTTTTGTTGGTCATCTTAATTCCTCCACAAGACATAACCTAGGTCATCACTTACTGAAAATAGACATTAAGATGTGATAGGAAACATGTTAATTCACTCAGAATTTGTACAGAATTTGTCCTCCAGTGACTGGTACTTGTATGCTCCATTGCTTTGAAGTGCAATAGAAAGCAGGAAGGTCAGTAAGTGTTTTTTAATATTACTTTTTCTATTAGGACAACAAATATGCCTTTCCACAAAGAATATGAGAGGCCTACCATCCAAAACATTTGCACTATGCTTTTAAATGGTTCATTGAACACAGAGATCACTTTTTCCTCAAGATACATGTTTAGGTGGTACTGTAGCTGGCTTTGTGATTTAAGTCTTCATTGCAACTACATTTGTATTTTCTTTTAAAGCAAGTCTAAAAGTGTGGCTCATTTGTTTAGTTAAAAATGCATTTTTTAGCTACTAGGTAACTTGGCAGCCATCGACAGCCTGTTCTTTTTCTCTTCTCAATAAGATGTTGAATGTAACAGTGACAGTGGGCATAGTTGTGGGGAAAAGGCCTGCTGCAACACTTGTGCACTGTTTGTTACTTGCAAATGTAATTACTTTGTTTTGTGATTTGATCTGTTCTTAGAAGTTGTATATATTTTCTAAATGATTTCTTTGTGTATAGAAGGTATGTTCTTTAATGAAGAAACAGCAATGCAATAAGGAGCTTTGCACAGTTTGTTTTCAAACAAAATACATGTGAAAAAAATCACCTGCTTAAACATGCAATTATTTCAATTTCTCAATAACTTGATTTGAAGGTAATGCTTGAATTTTGATAAAAACAGAGCTGAGTAGTAATGGCACAGAATTTCTTGCCACTGAGCTTTTCAAGTTTCTTGTAGTATACCAAATCTCTTAAAGAAGATTTCTGTATTAGCTAATTAAGAAATTCAGGGAATTGCATAAAAAATTGACCATTTTATTGTTCAGGTGCTTAAAAGTATCTGTAACAAGATGCATGATATTTTCTTTCATGGAACAAATGTCCCCATCAAGCAAACTTTCTTTTCTTCATGGGTTTAAAGAAAAATAAAACTGCTGCAGTACATGAAAAGTACCACTGCACCTGCAGCAGGTCAGAGAAACCAGAAAACTCCAACCAGCTTTGGGATTCTTTACAATCTGCACTTTATAATAAAGCAGTTTTGCAACTTCAATCTGCAGTCAATCATTAATGTTATTTCATTTAGTATACAATTTCATTTGGGATTTCCCGTACCTTGTAACAGCTTATTTTTGAATGTTTTAAAACAAGAATGATATATAGAGAAGTGTTGGTACATCTCCTGTACATCATGTTTAAATTGGGTTATGTAGTTACCATGTTTGTTTTGTTTAGATATGTGTATCAAACTGGAACTTTTTTCAACTGTAAATATGTGGTTTTGTTAAATAAAGTCATGTAAAGTTACTTTAATCCACTGTTGTAATTCAGATATTAAAAATTCCAGTACTAGTCTTTTTCTTCACAGGTGCCTTTAGCAGTTTTTGTCTGTCCAAAAAGAGGACTTTGGGCCATTTGTGTATAGAAGGTAGAGGACTTTTTGCTGATGCTTTCCAAGTTCTCCTGTTAAATTCACTGAGACGTTTAGAAGCTCTGATACTTACTGTGCCTATGGTTTTATCCCTTTTCATACGTCATTCTCTGGACTAGGCCTGAGTTCTGTTAAATGTGATATGAAAAATAATTGTAAATACATCTTTGTGACATGCGCAGAACTCAGGAATGCTTAAATAACTTATCCTAGCTTTGTTTGAAAAGACGAAATCTTAGTTTATTGCAGGTTTCACAATCGCAAAGCATTTTTTTTCACGCCTCAGCCTGATGTTTTCTGCGTGGGTCGAGAGGGGTAGAACCAAGAGAAGAATCTCCCTTCTTTCTTCAGCCCCGCCNCCTCCCATTGGCCGCGGGAAGGGCAGACGGGTCCGGCTCGGCCAATCGGAGCCTTCCCTTCGCGCTGACTCCCCCCGGGCACGCCAGCCCCGGCCCCATTGGTCGCTGCTCGCCGTGGCCCCGCCCCCCGAGCGCACTGTCATTGGCGGTGCGGGCGCCGGGGGTGCGGCCGCGCGCGCGCGCGGGCGGGGTAAGATGGCGGAACTGGGGAAGAAGTACTGCGTGTACTGCCTGGCCGAGGTGAGCCCGCTGCGCTTCCGCTGCACCGAGTGCGCCGACATCGAGCTCTGCCCCGAGTGCTTCTCGGCGGGCGCCGAGATCGGCCCGCACCGCCGATGGCACGGCTACCAGCTGGTGGACGGCGGCCGCTTCACCCTCTGGGGCGCCGAGGCCGAGGGCGGCTGGAGCAGCCGCGAGGAGCAGCTGCTGCTGGACGCCATCGAGCAGTTCGGCTTCGGCAACTGGGTAAGGGGCGAAGGGCGAGGGGCAAGGGGTGGGGCCGATCCTTCTCTTCGGACCGGCGGCCCTGACAGCAGCCCCGGGGGCGCGTCGTGCGCTGCGGACCTCGGGCTGCCCCTCTCTCTCCGGACGGGCTCCCCGCGGGCTCCCCGCTGGTCCGAGGAACGCACCCGGCAGCTCGGACCTGTCGCTCCTTGAAGTTCTGCGTTTGCCTCCCGTCAGCCCGGCCGTCTCACAGGTCTTGCACCTGCCTCTTACCCGTGCTCGGGCTTTGCCTTCAGTATGTCCCAGCTGCGGGCTGGCTTCTCGCCTTCAGTGCCACTGCACAGCCAGAGTTGGTTTTAAAAAGCATCAGTAAGAAAGCATAATTTCACAATCATGAAATGGGTCAGGTTGAAAAAGGCTACAGTGGGTGATCCCAGAGCACATTGCACAGGATTGCATCCAAACAGTTCTTGACTATTTCCAGTGAGGGAGACTTAACAGCTTCTGTGGGCAGTCTGTCCCACTGCTCAGTCACCTGCACAGTGAAGAAGTTTTTCCTTGTGTACTTGTGGGACTTCCTGTGCATCAGTTTCTGTTTGGTGCCTCTTGGTTTTTGCCTCTTATCTGTTGCTTAGCATCACACATAAGAGCCCAGCTTAGTCCTGACACCTCCCTTCAGATACTGATGGACATTGCTGATGTACTCTCTCAGTTGTCCCTTCTTGAGGCTGAATATGCCCAACTCCCTCAGCCTGTCCTTGTAAGAGAGATGCTTCAGTCCCCTAGAGATCCTCATTGCCTTCTGCAGGACCATTTGATTAATTTTTCATTGATTTGATTTGTTGCTTATGTTTTGCTTCATTAAATATAAAGACTTTTTCAAAACTTTCAAGTGTACAATCACTGCAGCTTGCTTAGTTCTTAAATAACTAGAAAAGAATAAATATTGTTACTCTTACAGTAAATACTGTTTGTTTATTTCCATGTTGCTTGTCAGCAATGTGATATAAAGCAGCAAAACCCAAGCTGTACAGTGCTATTGGTGTTGGCTTGGGAAGTTCCCTGGTCATGGTGAGCTGGCTTTGTGGGAGTGCCATGGTTGCTCAGGAATCACCATGTGGTGCTGGTTTCATGGCTTACCTGCCTCCAAGCACCGTAAACACTCAACTGGAGCTGAAATGGCAGAGCTGCTAGAAATAGGGCCAGTATTGCTAGAGAAGTTTGGGTACTGGGCGTTGGCTTTTGAGGAGCAAGGAAAAAAGCTGTGCTCTTTCCTGAGTGCTCATTATGCTGGAGCTGTAATGGGAATTGTTTTATCACTCCTCCTTTTCTCTGTTTAGGAGGACATGGCTGCTCATGTGGGAGCATCCCGAACACCTCAGGAGGTGATGGAGCACTATGTGAGCATGTATATCCATGGCAACCTGGGAAAAGCCTGCATCCCTGACACGATTCCCAACAGAGTGACGGACCACACGTGTCCCAGTGGCGGCCCGCTGTCTCCCAGCCTGACGACGCCGCTGCCGCCGCTGGACATCTCGGTGGCCGAGCAGCAGCAGTTGGGGTACATGCCGCTCCGCGACGACTACGAGATCGAGTACGACCAGGATGCTGAGACGCTCATCAGCGGCCTCTCGGTGAACTACGACGACGACGACGTGGAAATCGAGTTAAAAAGAGCTCACGTGGACATGTACGTGAGGAAACTCAAGGAGAGGCAACGGCGGAAGAACATTGCGCGAGACTATAATTTGGTGCCGGCCTTCCTGGGGAAGGATAAAAAAGACAAGGAGAAAGCTCCCAAACGGAAGATCACAAAAGAAGAGAAGGAGTTGAGGCTGAAACTGAGGCCTTTGTACCAGTTCATGTCCTGTAAGGAGTTTGAAGACTTCTTTGAGAACATGCACAAAGAGAGGATTCTTCGAGCGAAGATTCGGGAGCTACAGAGGTATCGGCGAAATGGGATCACCAAAATGGAGGAGTCGGCAGAGTATGAGGCAGCCAGGCACAAACGGGAAAAGAGGAAGGAGAACAAGAACATAGCTAGTTCCAAGAGAGGGAAGGAGGAGGGTAAAGAAGGTGAATTTGCTGCCATTGAAAACCTGCCTGGCTTTGAACTCCTATCGGACAGGGAAAAGGTGCTCTGCAGCTCTCTGAACTTGAGTCCTGCACGTTACGTGACTGTAAAAACTATCATCATTAAAGACCATCTCCAAAAAAGACAAGGAATTCCTTCAAAGAGTCGCCTTCCCAGTTACTTAGATAAGGTACTGAAGAAAAGGATTTTAAACTTTCTGACAGAAAGTGGTTGGATATCCAGGGACGCTTCATGAAATTCAGCTGATCTGAAAAAACACAGCAGAGACCCATTACAGCCTCAAGGACTCCGTTATTTTTTCCTTCCCTCCCCAAAGATACCATGTCACTTAAAAACACAAAAGAGCAAATGCATAAACCCCCACAGTCATCATGATCCATGGTGGTTCAAATAGACTAATGCTTTGGATCATGAAAAATACTTAATTGTGAAACTTCTACATTGGATTTTCACTGTTTTTGGTACATGATTAGAACAGATTTTTTCATGTGAACTTACTCAAGTTCGGTAGTTCCAGAGTAGTTGCTTTAGTCCGTACTATTGGATAAATGAATATCACTGTAATCTTTGCTTTTCTTTGAAGGTAGGAGACAGTTTGATTTGCTGGAAACTTTCTTCACCCTTTGTTTTGTTTCTTTTTGGCATAATGCTGGCAGCAAAGTGAAGCTTACAAAAGTCCTGTGCTCAGGAGGTGAGCAGGGACTTTTGTGACCATTGCTAATTTTTGGAACATTCTCCTTAGTAACTGTAGCCAAGGCGTGGGGACACCGGGATGAGAGTTCCTGTTGAGAATGCAGCAGGGATGAGCCGTGGCAGGGAGTGGAAGGAAGGAAGGAAGGAAAGGTGGTAGCTGAGATGCCTCCAGGGACTAGGGCTGTGGAGGGGAATTTTTGAAGAGCTCCCAGCTGATCTGGGAATTACACTGATCTGAGTTTCCTTAAACAGACCCCTCTGAAGCTTTGGCATGCCCTGCTTGGTACTGGGGTGTGGGGAATCCCCAGCAGCTGTGGTGCTCTGCTCCAGAGGAGGGGTCAGCTACAGCGAGGTACCTGATTTGGGCCAGAAATAGGGTTTGGGAGAACAGACAGAGAGGTGTTTGGCAGAAGTTGAGAGCCTCAGGCAGAAAAATCAGATTTTCCTTGTTGGCTGAGCCTGCCCCTCCTCTGGGATCTTAACTGCTGAGCTCATATGGGCTGAGATGTCGCTGCCACCTGAATTTCATTGGGAAGTCAGGGAGAGGGAGTAAGATTCTCAGATGGGGCATGATCGCTGAGATTGGTCTTTAAAACCAAAAATAACAACTGATGCAGATTCAGTCAAAATGCACAAAGTGTTCCTAGATTTGGAGTGCTTAATGCAGCTACTGTAGGGTTCTAATTTCACATACCTTGAAACGTACCATCCCAGGCACATTGAATCTCGAATTTACAGACAGGTGGAAGAACAGTTCACTTTGGGAGGGATCTCAGCCCCCAAGAGCTGCAGCCTGGAGTGCTGCTGGAGCCAGGCACCAGCTGGGATGTAACACAGTGGGAAACAAATGCCAAACCCACAATTCTAGTAAGATTTGTTGATTAAGGGAAAGATGTTGAAGGATTAGAAAAAAAACGTTATGCCCATTTCATCCTTCAGTTCTCATGCTGGTTTAACCACGTGAATAAAAAAATGGTGGTTGCCAGGTGGAAGATGGCTCATGGAAGACAGCGCTAGTGTCTCGTGCCTAAGCCTCTCTGCTGTGTCTGGAGCAGGAAGCTGTGACTGGAGGCAGGCTGGGCAGGTCTTCTAGAGTGCAGGTGTACCAAACCTTGGAACCTGACTGGCTTCAATATGAGTGCAGGATCTGGAAATGTCATCTTGCTTTGATGCTTTGGGCTGTAGTCAATGAGGATACCACAAAATCTTAAAGCAGTATTAATTCTGCAGTTTGGCAGAGGTATTCTGATCAGAACTGGGTTTCATTTACTACATCCAGCATTACCAAACTAGTGTTACCAGTGAGTTTAGAATAAAAGAGATGCAATTACAAAGCCAGCATTTCTAAGAAAAAAAACCCACAAAACTCTAGTGCCTTTTTCTTTTGAGCTTATGATGTCCCTCCAAAAAAGGTAAGGGCTATGTCCTCTGGGATGTAATACTTTGTTTGGATTATCTGTGAGTGGTTTGTGGTGGCTCGAGACAAAACTGTCTCTTCTTGGCAGCAGTGGAGCTAACTGCAGGGTGCTGAGTAGCTTTAATAACCACTTCCACCCTATATGCATGTACATGCAGCACACAAGTTCATAAGGTAAAATCCCTTGGTTATTTTCTCTGTCTTACTCCTGTGGGAGGAAGCTCAGTCTTTCTTTTTAGCATTCTAGTTATGCAATTTGGTTCTTCTTCCAACTTGTTACCCAACTGCCATAACATGCTCTTATGAAGCCTCAGTTCTGCATGTAGCTGGGAGTTTAAAAGAATTGTTTTGGTTTTGGTTCTGGGGGTTTTTTCCCCTCAAATCTGTGATTTCCATATTTCTACACTGTTTTGGCACATCTAAGTTAAACTGAAGCAATAGTGTAAAGCCCATCTGAACAATAAGTTAGGAAAAAATAGAGGCACCAATGAGTCATTTAAATGTTGAAGTGAATTCTGCATTTACACTTTGTAGCTTAATTCCTCAACCCTCCCAAAATGTTTCTTTGGTGCTAGATGTAACTTATTAAACATCAAAATGAATGTAAAATAAAGTATTTTTAATGTATGCAATATGGATATCAATATTTATTTTGTACTTGCAAGCTAACTCAAGGTGGTAAATGTTTGCTTTAGCAAATACTAGTCCCTTGGAAAGGGCTTTCCTAGAAGCAATGTCTCATTGTCAGCTGTGCTTTTAATTTTAAAGGTGACTTGCACTAGAGGATGCTGCTGTTCCATATTTCACATGGAACTGATTTAGTCTAAGCATTCCTTCATTATGAGCTGCTGGTTTTCTATTTGATTGCTTATAAATAGAGATGCAGTTAATGTTAATCCGGCAATTTACTACATCTGTGCTGCTTCTCTTCTGTGGTGAAGGGGCTGAAATGGCAAAGAGCTCTTTCAAACTGTATTTTGTGTTGATCTGGAAGTGCTTCCTGTACTGTACAAATAACCCAGCCTTCATGTTGCTAATGACAAGGTGTTTTATATGCTTAATGCTCTGGACTTTTCTAATTAAAGTTATTACTAATGAGAGTATCTGTCTTAACAGCATTGATGTAAGCCTATGAAAAAGCAACACTCTCTAAGCTGTTTAAAATCCTGATCTTGTGCTCTGTGTTGGGGCTGTGCTGTGTCCATCCCAGCGCTGTTGGAGTCTCCATCTCACTCCGTGTGCACTGCCCAGCGCTGGGCTCGGATGCTGCAGAGCATTCTGGCTACAGCCCCTCCTGCCCCCTGCTCATGGCAGGCCCAGCACAGTGACAAGTGTCTGTAGGTTTGTGCTAGCCTGTCACCATCAACTGCCTTGGGAATCACCCACACTAAGCACTCTGCCATTATTCTCTTGTGCAGCTGCTGCATTTGATTCCTTTGCAACTGGAACGGGCATCAGCAGCCTTTTGGTTTGCTCTTCTCCCAAATGTTTCTGCGTGTGGCCCAGGTACTCCTAAGTGATGATACATTAAATACTGTGAAGCAAGATGCCCCATGAGCATGTTCAGCTCATCAGCTTTTTTCCTTAAAGGGAATGTTGCATTCATTTGAAGTTTACATTTGTAGCTGTGCCAGACACACAAACACTTGTGCTGAAATCACACAAAGCCTAACTGATGTTCTCCACACAGCATTTTACTAGATTTTCACATTGTGTATTGGTAAATAAACTTGCATTAAAGTTTCCTTCCATGACTGATTTAACATTAATGGAGTTTGGGCAATGAGGAAAGTCTTTGCAGTAAGTGGAGTTGCATTGTAGCTAAACGTGCTGGGTGGAAATCCAGTCTTTATGAAAGAGCTGGTACTGGTGGTAGCTTTGTTGAGTGCTTAAATTTCAGTACTTTCCTCTGTTGATTTCTTCAGTGCTCCTTCCCTGGGGTATGGCAGAGTGCACAGGTGGTTGGAGTTCTCCACAGACTGATCCCCTCCATGCCAAAGTCTCTGTGAGGATGGGCCAGGGAAGGGGAGAGACTTGGTTACCAGCCTTAAAGATTAACCTTGTGCTGAACATTTAACAGCACCTTGTGTTTAGAACACCCAAATGAACTGAAATGGTCCAAAAACGACAGTTTGTGTGAAACACTGGGATGCTCAGTAAAAAAATCTTCATCTGCTAGGGAACAAGGTGTCCCTTTGTTTTAACTCCCCATTGGAAAAACTTCTATACTAAGGACTTTATTATTATATTTAGTTTAGATAGAGGGATTGGGAGGGGATGAAACCACACGAGTTCTTAAAAGGTATATAAAATGGAACCTGGTCCCTTTTTGACATCAGTTGTGAGAATAGGTTCCAATCAAAGTGCAACAAAACCATTTCTTCAATCCTACTTCACACAACTACAGTGTGCTCTTAAACCCAGATGAAGGAAAGATACTTCCAAATTCAACTTCAGTATATGGAACTCCCTATTTTCTTCTGTATTTTTAAACTTGACCTTTGCATTTTTTCCCCCTGTACTTGATTAGTTTAAAAAATTTAACATTTTAGTTGTCTTCACACATCAAAAAATTACTCTCCTTTATCTTCCCAGTTGAAGCATTCTTTCTTAGCATTGAGAAAGAATGAATCCTTAAATATGACTAACATGGGTAACCTCCAGTTTCACTCGCTTAGGCTGTTCCTGGTTAACTGTTTTAATTCCCATGAGAGAAACTAGCACTGGGAAAAATGTCTTAAGGAATGAGCAATCACTTCTCACCATGAGCAGGTCCAGTGTTCAGTGATCTCTTGGCAACTCTGCATCTGAACCACCAAAAATAGAATAAATACCTGACTTAAGGTAAGAAGCTCCTTAATCCACAATAACCAGAAACATGGTAAAAAAATTCAGAAGTACTTACTTTTTACAGAGCCTAGTAATTTCCCTAAGTTTAAAGATTCTGTCCTGTTAATAGTATGGGCTTTCAGGCTACAAGAGGAGGAATCCTTTGTCACTGTTGTAATTTGCCAGGTTCCACCCAGTCCTATTCAGGTGACCAGACAAATGTCCTTCAGTGTTGAATCATGTGTTGTATTTTAGCCTGATTCTGCAGGATTGGGAGCATCAGGTGGACTTAGACATGGCAAGAGCTGCCTGGGGAAAAGTTCTTGTGCAACCTAAGACCCATGCTGAGTCAATATAAGAAACAATGGAAATGAAACTAAATTCACACTTGTTTGAGCCACTTACATTCAATTATTTATGTAAGTCTTAAAGAAATCATATACCAAACTCTCAGCAACTCACTTCTTTGTGTGTTCTGGCTCTCAGCAGGATTGTAAGGACAGTTTGCATAATAAACTGATTGTAGAGCTGGAAGTTACAAAAGTCCTTTAAACCAATTTATACATTAAATTAAAAATCCAGAGATAGGATAAATTCTATTGATTCTTCAATGCCATACAAGTATTGGATGGTTTTCTTGATTCAATGTTAGTACAGGACAAAATGGTTGAACAATTACGAAAGATATCTAATCTCCATTGCCATTTATTTACAGGTCAGAATTCACACAGGTTTGTTTCAGTTGTTGAGAGGTAATTTTTGAATAGACAAAACAGGGCATTTATCACATCAGTGTGTAAAAGCTGATGGGTGCTTGCAGAAAGCAGGTTATTTGTATTGCATCACCCACTTTGCAATGTGAGATTGTACGAAACCAAAGGAAGTGTTTGAACCACTATCTGCATTTTCAATCTACACACAGTGATAAAGTTGAAATTGCAACATTCCTGTGAGCATTTCATTCTTTCCAATTTAATTCACCTTCCCAGCAGCACTAGTTGTAAAAAACCATTATCTAGTCTAAAGCATTAGAGGGCTTAATTAATGACTCCTGTAGTTCACACCAAAGAAGAACTTATGGAACAGTGATGTTGAAGGCCACTAAGCAGGAGAATTTCATCATTTACTTCATTTTCACTGGGAGACCTCAACCAACTCATTTAAACTTCTCAGGGAGCAGAGGAACGAAGGAAGCATGGTGTGAGAGTTAAAAACCATCCAGTTATTTAATAGTTGTATGGCATTTGAAACTCTCAGCTCGAGCAGCTACACATCTTTGACAACACCCACCAGGGCGGGCCGCAGCGTGCGCCCGTGCAGCTTATAGCCAACCTTGGATACCAGCGCGATCGTGCCCGGCTCCTGCCCCTCGCCGGGAGCATGGAACAGCGCTTCGTGTTCATAGGGATCGAACTTGGCTCCGACAGGGTTCAGTCTGAGCAGCCCATGCTTTTTAAACACTTTCTGAATCTGTATTTCTGTCATGACAAGACCTTCATATAAGTTCTTCAAGTGAGGATTTTCATCCTTAATTTCTTCTTTTGGAACGCTTTCTGTTGCTTTCTCCAAAATGTCTGCAACTTCTAATAAGTCCTTACAGAAGCTCTGGATCCCTGAAAATGTATAAATGAGGAGAGAATGGGATTAGTCCACTGAGGGAAACAATTGTTAAAAACCCCCAACCTCACAACCCCAAAAGCTACAACAGTAATCTGGACTCTTAGACTTTTAAGAAGACATGTGATACTGTAATCATTTGGAATAAACTTTCCTGTTTTAGATGATAATAAAGAACTGTTACAAATGCCTTGAAATCCACACAATCTCCTCTACTTCTATGGAAAAAAAAATGTGCTTTCAACTCAAAAAAGTTATGCTAATGACCTAACAATAACAGTTAAAATTCTTACCAAAGTTACCAAAACCTTCAGGTGACTTCACGTAATTACCTCATGTCTCTCTCATCACCCAACGTTCAAAGCATTATATAACTCTATGCCTGCCCTTTAATCTGATATCATAAAAAGATTTGCAGAAGACAAAGTGTGCAATCAGACTGATGAGGACTTCAAGATATGAACACGGATTCTTCCTTAAATGAAAAGAACTTGCACCTCTCCCTCACACTACAAATCTCTTACAGAGTCAGCAGCTGTGCCTTGCAAATACTGAGCAACTTCCAAGTTCATCATAGTCCTTGTCCTGAAGCTGTTCTCTGGCTCACACTGAAGAGAACTTGCACTTATCTCACTTAAGGCATTAGCAATCAAGCAAAAAATCAAAACTGTTCAATAAAATAACACATTTCTACATAGAGGTAAGCAAAGGACAAACAGCACTGGCTTTTGGCTTGGCTTTAGGTTAGGGGTTTTTTCTTAAAGCCAGAGTCACTGTTTTTAATTCTAGCTAGCAAAAACATTTTGGATGGCTTTTTCCTTACCAAGAAGTGGTATGACCATTAACAGAGGCCAAGTCTTTGGTTTAAACAAAAAGCCCCTACTATGGAAGCACCCTACAAGATTTTTGGGATCAGCTAGTTCTCAGGAAAGGGTCTCTGTAACAACTGCACAAATCTGTAGAGACTCAAGCTCTTTACAGTAGAGTAACTAACAATGTCCAAATAGTTCCAAAAATCTGAATAAAAACCCATCATGGTTTTAAACTAAAAACTAGAGCTGTGGCTGGGGCTGAACCGTACCAGATATAGATAAATCAACTGTCTAGTTCTAATCTGGATCAAACCAAATAACCAAACTTTTCAGAAGGCGGTTTGGTTCAGTTTTTTATTGTGTATATTTGCAAGTATCTGTGACTGCAACTCAGAATTTATGCTAGTCTCAGAAATTAGTTTCTCTTTTTCAACAGAACAAGCGGTCATGCACACACAATAAAGTTTACAGATCATATGTATTCTGGTTTTCAAGTTAAATTAGTTTCTATTGTAGCACCTCTGAGCTCAGACATGACTCCAAATCCTATGTAGTATGTAGAACATTAGTGAAACAATGCTTACTGCAAATCAGCCTCAGGATGAAGCACTCAAACATCCATGAAAAAGAATGCAAGAGTACTATGTACTTTTTCTTACAGTACATATTAACTGAAGACCCTGTATGCAGAAATTAGAGCTTGAGTACTGATAATTAAACTATAGAGGTGTGTATGACACATGGTGAAAAAGAGCAACTCATTTTTTTGAGGCAGAGTGGCAATCAAACACCAGGATAAAACAGCACTCTGCTGCTTGCTGCAGCATTTGTGCACAATTTCTGTTTTACAGATTTGAGCTGGAAATGTCAAAAAGCTAAATCAGATGTTACTAGCCTGGCTCTTGAAGGAAGATGTGCTTCTAGCATTCCTCACAGCCAATGATTGTGCATTCCTAGCACTGAAAAGAATCCATTCATTTAGAGGCATTACTTCTATTTAGAAGCTATCGCCTTCAACAGAACAGTTATTCAAGTGTAAAAGGCTAAAAAGAAAAAAATCCCACAAAATATCCTGAAATCAAAAAAGAACCAAATTCAAAACAAACACTAAGAACAAAAAAAACTCCAAATAAAACCAAAAAACCTCCAACCAAGCAAAGAAACAAAACAAAAGTCCTCAACCAACTCCAAAAAATCAACCAACCCCACAAAAAACCCCCCACCATAGAACCAAACACAACCCCCCCCACCCCCCACAAAAAACCCAACCAAAAACCCAAACCAGAAGGCAAATCAACATTCCATGCTCTTGGTCATATCTGAGACCAAAATATTTGAAAATGGCAAAGTTCAGGCTACAAAAATTACTAAAAAATCTACAGTACACTTCATAGGAGACCGGATACCCAATTTAAAGAAAATGTCAGCTGCTGACTTTAGCAGTTTAAGTCTTGCCCTTGGCTGGGGAAATGGTCACAATTCTGATGTAAGTTGAGGAACTGTTCAAACCTCTCTGCCTCAAACACATTTTTTATGCAAGTAGTCTGAATCACTAAGAAGTACAACGTGTCAATGCTGCAAGACCAGTCAGCTTAATTTTTCCAGGCTTTGCATCTCCCAGGTCTTAGTGAGTAAACACCAGAGGAGTCTCCACTGACCGTATAACTTTGCCTCTTCTACCAGTTTCTGGCTTCTTTGCCTCACGTTTTCTGCATCTGCCAAGGCACGCTTGTACTTGTCCTAAAGAAGAGAAACCAGTAACAGAAATTATTCCTCCTAGTCAGGCAGCTGACAATAATTCACACCAGCATATTCAGTATAAAACAGTGTTTTAAACAGTTTCACAGCCTAAGTCCACCATTTAGGGTAATCTGAAACAACATGCCTATCATCACACCATCCCTCCTTCCAAGACAAAAGTTTGCTTCACTTCATGAGGACAGAAATAAGGGAAAGGAAATCAGATAGTTTTCCAAACTCTTAGTATTTGTCAACAGATTAACTGCAAAAAAATTTTCACTCAACAGATACAGAAAGTTCTACAAACCCAGTATTTCTGCTTTTTCTGCTGTGTGCTCTCAAAAATCCTTCATTAGTCACGAGCCACACTGCCACTACAGCAATCAGATTCAACCCAGCCATGATTTTCATCTCTTCCCTCTTCATACATACCAGAGTGCCTTCCAGTTTTCTCAGCCTTCACAAACTATGAAGCCTAACTCCTCTGTTGTTTAGGTCAAGTTTTGGTCTACTCCTAGAAATACCATTTACCAGCACATGTTCTAACATGTGAAATACAATAAAATTATTAAAATAAAAATTCACACTGAATGCTTCACCAACATATCCCGAATGGTTTCCACCCTGAATATTGCTTGAGCTTAGTATGCCAGTGAAGAATCTCCAAGTAGAATAAAAACAGCCAACAAGCTGCCTGAAGAGCTGCATTAGGCAATCAACAGCAAACAAAGATATTAAAGGACATCTCAATTTTTTCCTGTAGAGCCTTGGGAAGGGAAACAGAAAGCAAACTCAATCCATATACGATCCACAGGTGCTGGTTCTACAGAAGCTTCCAGGCTACCTCTTGGAAGCCTCAAATGCTCCAGAAAAATATTTTATCTAATGCACTCGTTAATGTCTTTGTTTTATGCCCACCTCCCACCTCTCAAGGCATTCTTCAGCTGCTGGAGTTGTGCACAAGACAGAATGCAAGACACACAGGGCCACACAGAAGGGATGTGATGCTTCAGCCTCGAGTCTGAAGGGCTCTCCAACAGACAAGGTTTGAAACTTCCTAACTATGGCCTAAGTACACCATTGTATAAGAGCTAAGCATCATTAACTCTGACCTTTGGAAAGGCAGCAGCTGTTTCCATAAAGTCTACTCTTAACACACACAAATGCACGCACCAGACACACACATTCATACCCTTCCACAGCTCCCAGAAATCTCTTCATCATTAAGCAAAACTTATGTGAAAATCAGCAACAAATTTTCAGGCTGGAAAAGGTCCAATTGCATCCAGAAACTGGAAATTATCCAAGATCTTAACTGCGGACCAGGGATGCATCCCAGATGTTGTAGTACATGTACTCTAAGAAATTATCAAATTGTGGATTTTATACAACTAAACAGGAGTCACATAACTTTATCCAGACAATGCACTGAGAACCCACAGTGAAGGAGGCTCTCGGACACACAATTTGTAAAATGTGCAACCTAATAACCCAGAGACACTTACAGTAACTTCTTTTAGTTGTTCTTCCAGTTTGGCCTTTTCTTCAGCTAGGAGTTTTTCAGCAGAGCTGGGTTCCACCTTCTTCTCATTCTGGCTTTGACTCTGGTCCTCTTCCAAGTTCTGGCCACTATTCTTCTGCTGTGTTGCTGCACAAAGCAGTCGTGGAGATGTTCTAAGGCAAAAAGACGGACGTTATTAATCTGATGCTTATTTTGTAAGATACCAGCATTTTCTAGACACACGAGACACTTTGACACATAATGTCCACAGAATTCTCACATCAAAGCACGAATTCATATAATTCTAGGCCTGTGAATACTGCGTGCAGAACCCTCCATCAGAAGCAGCAGATCTCCAGCCGTTTAAACTGTAGCAGAAAATAACTTCTGCAAGATATCAACTTGTAAAAGTCCACTACATTCTGCTTATAGTCACTGAAATTTTACGGGGAGTATGCGTTTTCAGAGCACCGTGCTCTATCAGGAAACAAATTCCGTGATGCAATCGCCGGCAACAGCCTCCCTGAAAGCACACGTGCAGAACAGGACTCGGCCGCTGGAGAGACACCCCCTGTGCCGCCTGTCCCCGCCGTTTAGCGAGCACCGCGTCAAGCACGGGCCTGCCTGCACAAATACTGATTCTTCATCCCTTCCTGACGTTTCCAAGGCCGAGCGAGCTGAGCCACCCAAGGACGAGGCTGCGGGACGCCGCGCTCACACAAGGGCTCGTATCCCCGCCCGCAGCACGGACACTCTGGGCCTGGCACACTCCAGGCCCCCCGCAGTGCCGAGCGGAGCCGGGCCGCTCTCCCAGAGAAGAGCAAGGGCGAGCAGGGAAGAGCGACAGAGGATGGGGGGCGGCCCTAACCCGTCCCGGCTGTGGGACGGGACTCCCCAGAGCTTGGGACCCCAGCGCGGCGGGACTGAGCCTCGCTGCCTCCCGCTCCGCGGTGAACGCGGCCCCAGCCCGAATGTCCGGTGTCGGGCGAGCGGCGCGGCGCGACCCCCTCACCTCAGCGCGACGCTCAATAGCGGGAGGCGCGGGCGCAGCGCACCCCGCACGCACTGAGCCACGGCCGCCATGGCGCCTTCCTGCCCGCCGGCCGCCTCGGCCCGCCCCCCGGNCGCCTCGCCCCACCGTGACGTGCAGCGGGCGGGGCCGTGGGCGGGGCGCGTGCCGGGCGGCCATTTTGTCTGGTGACGGGGAGGGGGCGGTTCCCTGTGCTGGTGGTGCCGCTGGGGTGATCCGCGTCGTTCCTGTCCCAGCCGGGACTGGAAAAGCTTGAAGATTTTAGGTCATTTTAAGTGCTGGATAACCCCGTTTCCAATAACACCTTGTAGCACTCAGCAGTTTGTAAACCTCCACACAGAGATTTCTGTCCACACATGCCCCCTGTAACTGCTGTGTATGCTCTTGCTGGACAATAATTTCGTTTAATGAAGTGTTAAGCTTTCATTAAACGACATAATCTTGCTAATCCACTAGTTCCAGATTTGGCCACCTGTTTGTGCAAGTGTCCTGTGTACTGGAAGCAGTGGGAACCCTGCTCCGTGATCATGCGACAGCTGAACTCAAGAACTTCTTTATCAGTATCTTCTTAAAGGGAAGGGGGAAAAAATCAGGGTCACATATTTATTGTATAGCGGTGAAGTTGAGTGCTAGATTATTCACAGATGCCTGAACACCAGCTGTTAACTTGATTCCTGCATGTGTTTGTACGCTCTCCAAATGGAATCTGAGGGATAAAGGTGCAAATTCTATAATGCAAATTAATAAATGTTATAATCAAGTGAATAATTAAACTGGGTACCGAAAAAGAAGGTTTAGAAGACATTTTTGGCCTGCTGCATAAGAATCCTCCGGGATGTCGCTCAGTACAGTGGAACTTTGCCAGAGCACACCAAGGCTGCAACATGGCCTTTATTCAGCAGATTGGTTTGCCTGGGATGGGCCTGTGCAGAAAGCAAGATAAATGGTACATGGGGTCAGTGACCTCATACTATGGCAAGTTTATTTCCCATTGAGTCTTATTTTGCCAATGGCTGTTCTGTGATGTGACACTGGTACAGTCCCATGGCTTTGCCTGTGCAGAACACAGCAAAGAGGAAGGTTCTGTGTCACAGCTTGTCCACATGCAGTGGACAGTCAGTGGATAGTCAGTATCTGCTTTTGAGAAAGCTGATGAGCCACAAATTTCAAGCTTCATCCTCAGAAATACTGAAATAAATCATTGAGGACATTTGTTAAGATAATGCTGAGAGAGAATCAGAGAAAACAAGGAGAAAACCAAGAACAGCCATAAAGGATGATCCCCACAGAAAGCCATGAGGAAATGAGACAGAAAAGGCAATTGGATCTTTAGGTCTGATATTTTAAAAATATTTCCTGAAAAGATTATTCCTCACAAAACCTAGACACGCAGTCTGTCTATCTCATCTTTCTTGTCCATTGTTTTTCCCCACATCTTTGAATGTAGATTCCTATTTCAGCTTGTCTTCGTTTCTTTGCTTCCCACCATCTTTGGAAGATGTGCTAGATTAATGATTGATCACAAAATCACTGAATTGATAACAAAAGGTTGAGAAGAACCCACTGCCAACACGTCTCAATGACCGAGGATATATATTAGACTTAATATGTCTGGAATAATCCCCTTCTTGTATTAGAGGCCGTGTACCCCAAATGACATTTCACTGGCCTTCTGTGAGTAACCTTTCAAGATGACGCACAGTGAACACGCATTTTGTTTTGAGTCATGCAAGTTGAACAGCTGTCATGAAAAACCTGCAGCTGGCTTAGATGCTGATGAGTGACATCTGCAGCTTCAGAAGAACATGCAAGTTTACTGGAGCTTGTTTGCATCATGGCTGGTGTTGGCTGTAAGTACTGTCCCACTCAAGACTTTTTCATGTCTTGTTTTGACTCAGGCTATTGCAGGCTCTTCTGGTTTTATTGCAGTGTCAGCTCATCAGTAGGGAGTTTTTAAACTCAGCTACTGAGTATTCAGCATCTGTTGCTGGACCTCATTGGCTGCCATAGTGTTCAGGAGCAAGAACAGTTTTTTCTCATACAGTCTTCTCCATATCAATCTTCTTCACATAAATCCTGGGTTTGAATATGAATTGAGGATAAGTAATGTTCATTCTGAATTCTAAACAGTCAACCATCATCCTTGTATAGGCCATTCACTTAATGAGAGTTGAACTCAATGATTTTTGTGAGTCCCTTCCAACTTAGAACATTCTGTGATTCTATGAACCAGCTGCTACTTTTCAACTTGTGGATTGAAAGTGACTCTAACCTCTAATTTCTGTGAGCTAGTGATAGAATCAAATAGTCAGGACAGCACTTCCACTTCCTCTAGTGATTAACTGTTTGGTCTTGTGCAGTTACTTAACCTCATTTCTACATTTCTACAACTACAATTAAGGGCAGTAATCTTTCAGTACCTTACAAGAAAGTTGTGTAGTGAGCACGAGGGAATTTCTGTGATATTTTGAAAATTCAAAATATCAATTGAATAAGTCTCTCTTTAATTATTAATACTGCATTTGCAGTAAAAAAACCTGTAGATGAACAAAAAACCTTCAAGATGAACAATGTCGCAAAGTAAGGTTTGTGCTTGAAAACATAAATAAAAAATTAAGGCATTTCTGTTTCTCTTAAACAAAAAACCGCAAACCTTGTTCTGTCGCCTAATGCTAAGATGTAGTTTATTTATATTCAAGCAACAAACAGAATGTCAATACATTTGTGCTTCAGATATGAACTTTATTATTCATGTTTTGAGGGTAAAGGAAAAGCTATCGTATCTTCTCCAATCAAATGTTATATCTGAGCCAGAACCAAGTATTGAGCTGTGGTGAGAGAAAGCTTGGGCTGGGGGAAGAAACCACCAAAAAGATCTCTGTAAATATTCTAGCAGTGACCTTTCAGGCCAGTAACCAGGAAATAACTCAGTCAAATTAAAAAATATGAATGTAGCTGTAAGACTGTTACTGAATTATATAGCAGTGAAGACAAACATTAGCACCTCTGCCCTTTAGAAAAGATCACAGCTCAGACCACATAGCCACAGTATTGCCTAGTCTGCTTTGGGAAGATGCCTAGTGGCAAATTAAGGCAGTGATCCTTGTGTATAAAATAGTAGCAGTTTTTCTCCTGTAAGGGTTATCAAGACGGAGAATCAGATACTCCATGGGTCCATTTCAGACAGAGGACAATAAAGATATTGAAACTTTTAGTCCTGAAATGCAGGTTGGGATGTGTGTGTGTGTGTAGGGAGACAACCTTATTTGCTTTTAATTAGAGTAGTACTACAGTAGTTAATCAGTACATTCAGAATTTATCATTTTTAATGTAAACATTTTAAGGAAACTCTCCCAAGAGTGAATGTGTAGTACTTATATTCTGCCTGGTTTCTCCTTAGGCTGAAAATACAGAATCATGCATCTTGCTCTGATTATAAAGAGTACTTTCGAGTTCCCATTGCCTTTTGCTAACTAGTTTGAAGGGTGTATTTTGTAACCATCTTGTTGCCTGGAGAATGTTGTCGCTATGTTGAAAAGCTAATAGCTATAGCCACAGGGCTCTGAAGAGCTCTAATTAGAGCAATTTAGAATAACAAAAGTTCTCTTCCTGGGAGGACAGGGAAGTGTTCCTTCCCCAAAGCAGCATGCAACAATTTCAGAGGCAATTTATTGTAATATATTGCATAAATCATCTGGTATCCCAAGATTTTACCAATCTGGCTATCTGTTACAGTTCTTTTAGCCCTCTTGTTATTTAGGGCACTTGTTTATGCCTTGTAGCATTCCTGGAGACATAAAAATGGAAAAACTCTGTCAATCAGGCATTGTCTATCTTCCTGTATTTAGTTACCAGTCAGAACCAAGCTGTTCAAATGCACAGAAACAATTTATTGTCATACTGATCTGGTTTTCCACCTTAAGACAAAATTATTGAGCATTGAGAGAAGAGTTCTCAAATCCATTGTGGTTCTCTGACTGTGGTGTCATGGATTTTCTTAAGGTTTTTTTCATAAAAATAAATTCTTGCCTCTCAGTTTAACAGAACAGTTGGACAGAAGGGGAGATCATCTCTCTGATGACATTCAGATCTGCCAAGAAGACAGCAGTTGTTGGTCTCTATTTCTGCACGTAGGCTAACAATGGAATGGTACTTTGACATTCAGATCTACACTTTCCTCTCTTAATTTTTCTTTAAGGTTTGATGAATTAGTCGCTGTGGGCTTGTTTCTGCTGCCTTTGTGTACAAGTGATTTATATTAGTCAAAGCGAGTGCTGTACAATGAAGGATTGCCAGGCCAGATGCTGCACATGCAAATAGGCTGCCAGTGCCACCATAAAAGCCTGAGGTGGCTATTTATTGCTCAGGTGTGGCTTTCTCCTTTGCTTATGACATATTTTTTGTAATGAACGACGGCGTGTTGAACGGCAGGGTTGGTTGGGCCGGTGCACGGAGCTCTGTTTAGTCACAATGTTTTGGGCTCAGAATCTCAGTGCAGTCCCATAGGCTGAGCTCTGAGCTCCCAGCTGCCTGACAAAGGGGGAATGCTCATTCTGACATGCAATGGTTTTGAAAAGCTATGAATGAAAGAAGTGTAAAGCAAAATTTTAAAAATATCATCCTCTGCTTTTATTCAACTCTAGAAAGAAGCAAGAGCTTTTAACTGTACTTCTGTGCCTAATTAATGAGGAGGTGAACACTCCTGTAGGACCAGTGCTGTGCTCCATTTAATGCTAATCTGGCTAGATGAATCTGACCAGAATGGGGACAAGGAGTTCAGCTAAAAATAGCTGTAATGGAATGGAATGAAAAATTTTCAAAAAGTTGCCATATGAATAAAATCTGCCTAACACATGTTTGGTGCTTTGTGTGAAGATCACATCTCTGAAGCTGGACTTGAACCTTTCCCTAAAATGAATGTTTGTTTGCTTTCCACAAGCATCTCTGAAGGTGCAACTTCAACTATGTTACAAGAGTCCATATCATTAAAGCTGAGCTGATGACATTTAAGGCAAGAGCTCCCTCAAAAGATTTCCCTCAAAATCTTTTGGGTTCTGTTACTGTGGTATATCTCCAGGTTTTGGATATAAAATCTGAATGTAAATCTTGTGCCAGGCAGGTACAGACAGAACTGAAGGAAAGCAATTATATCCACAGCACCTTGTTCAGAAAGCAAGAACATGGCTGCTTTAAGTTTTTTAACAGCTGTCACCCAAAATACTTCCACTGCTGTTTTAAAGGTCACCTCAGATTCCTGAATCTCCTCAGGTTGATGTGTTATTAATCATCAGAAACTGAACGAAAATTACTGGTTCAGCATTGTGAATGCTCTTCACAATGCTAGTTGTTTATAAAATAAAATACCAAGAAGGGAATGTGTGCTTAAATGATTGGTGTTAAATAGGAATTCTTCTGCTGTAGCTGAAACCATGTAATCTTCCCCTCTTAGTCCATTACCAGCTCCTGATCTCTGCACTGTTCTCTGATCTGGTTGGATGAGCTGTTTCTCATCCTCCCTACAGCAAGTGACTGGTCCTTGGCTTTTGTCCTTATGTTTTCTTTCTCCTTCCTCCTCTTTTAACTTCTGCTCTTCACTTTCTGATGCCACATCTGCTGTGTTTGGAGTGGAAGAATCTCTTTAATATGCTGCTTCCATCTCCGCTTACTCATTCCTGGGTTTTGCTGAAGCTATCCTCCCTTTAGATTTCACTGTGATCAAGAACAACTTTACATTTTTGATTCTCACCACTGCTTCAGGAGCCCTGTGTTCATCCCTAGAGATGGGGTGACTAGCAGCTCCTGCTCTGCTCCATGATATTGGTGTTGGGTGGTAATTATGCTTGAGTTGTGGGAAAGCATCGAGGTGGAGAATCTGTGCCTCACCATGGCTTCTCTTTTAGTTAATCATAATTACCAAACAAAGCAGGTTCTCCCATTTCAAAGAAGTAGCTTTTCTTATGACTAGTGATGTCTGTATTTTAACTTGACCACCTTTCTTTGCTTGTTTAATTTGTATTTTGACACTTTAAAAAAATCTATTGTGTCTTTTTTCATGTGTGTGTAACTTTTTTATCGTTCCCCAAGTGCTTTGGCTGCAAAGTCTTAATGAATAAAATTACTGTCATGTTGCAGCTATAAAAATCTGCTCCCTCCTTGGAATGGGAACTGCAGGTTTGAAGATGCTGAGTAAAGTAAGAATCATATAATCATAGAATACTTCAAGTAGAATAGGAATACATAGGAAAAAGATTTGTAAGATAGTCTTGCAGTTATGAACTCTTGAAGCATTGGTGTTCCTCATTCTTCATTAAGCACATATACTGAATGGTATTTTTACAGTGTTGTTTGCTCTGTAGGACAGATCCACCCAGACTAACTTGATGTAAGTTGAAAGCTGACAGTAGTCAGGAAGCACCAAAGAATTCTGTGCAAGCCAGAAAACCTGCCTAAGTGTCCTGGTACACTGTCATTGTAATTAACTCTGAGCTAGTAGTGCTTTTGGAAGGCTCGAGTACCCGAGGCAACTTCTATATCGTGCAGCTCTGCGCTGCTCTGCAGATAACTGTGTACACATTGATCTGACAGTTTTTCTGTTATTTGGGACAGAAGGAGCTGTTTGGGACTGTTGGTTGTTTTTCAATAACTATTATTAATACTTTGGTATGAGCCCAAGTGATTTAAATATGGATAAACAAGAAGTTGAGGATTCAGAGATAACTCTGAGAGCTTAAAGTAGATGCTGTACTTCTCTGCCAGAAGACAGCATGACAAACTCAGAGGATCTGTTCTCTGCATTGCAAATAACTGTGTTTCAGAGCCAAGTTCTCCATAAACTCCAGCTAAACTATGTAGATCTTGTTATCAGTTGGCCAGCGCAGCTATAAGCAAGGTCAAGCAAGAGCATAGCACAGGAAACATTTATGCATTAGTGACAATTTCGTTGTTACAGCTTATGGTTTGTAAAGAATAATTTCCCAGTTAGGGGCAGTTCCAATGCATGAAGCAAATTTACCCAGCTTTTTACTTTTCAGGTATTACCTGCCTTTGTAAGGGCTCCGCACATCACAAAGTGTGTGCAAAATGCTGAAAGAAGTCAGGTGATGACTTAAAGTCAGTCTCAGCTTCACCAGCAGAGCCAGTGAATGAGAGACGGGATACATTTGTCTTCTTCTGGTGCTGCAATGTGCTCGGTTGACCACGGCCAGCAACAAAGCACCCACCAGCCCCTCTCTTACATCCTCCCACAGCAAGGACAGGAGAGAGAATTGGAAGGGCAAAAGCAAGAAAAACTTGTGGCTCAAGAAAAAGACAGTTTAGTAATGAGGAAAAGGCAATCACCACTGCTCACCTACAGGCTCATGCCCAGGCAGTGTCTGGGCTATGACAGCCTTGGAAAGATTCCCTCCCCAGTTATATTGCTGAGCAAGGTATATGGCATGGAATAACCTTTTGGATAATGTGGGTCAGCTGTCCCAGCCATGTCTCCTCTCAGCCTCCTGTCTGACCCCAGCCAGTTGGCTGGGGATAAAGGGAAAACTAGAAGTGGCCTTGGCACACTGTAAGCACTGCTCAGCTTTAGCTAAAAATCAGTGTGTTATTAACACTGTTTTAACCATGAATCTAAGACACAGCATCTTACAAGTTGCTGTGAAAAAAATTAACTCTGTCTCAGCTGAAGCCAGTACATAAAATAATAGGTCACTGCCTGACCTTGCAGTGAGATGAACACCCTGCTAACTCTATGAATGCGATCTGATTCTATTTGTATCTTATTTTTTTTATTTTCTTTAGTCCATGTTAATGATATATTGTCATAAAGAAATACCAGTATTTAAACTTCTAATACATTTTATGAAAGCTATAAGCAAAATTTTCAAATGAAATAGCTGAAATTGTGCATCCGATCTCTATTTGTGCACATAAATATTTTGGTCTTCAGACATGTTCTTTACTTGTAGTTCCAGATGGTTTCATTAGGCTTCATTTTACAGTGGTTGTGTATTAATTAGTTTTTGTTTGCTTTTCATGATGTATTTTCATTGTATATTTAAGTGAAATCCTTTTTAAGTGAATCTGTAACGTAGATAAATATAAACGTCTGGTTTAGAGGAACTTGTTTCTGTAGAACTGTCTCGTTTTTCTTCTAGAAAAGCCTATGCTGCCCTGTGGTGAAATATCACCTTGTTTAGGGACTTTCTGGAATGTAATTTATAGCAATCATCCATTTGACCTGTAAGCACTCCTACTTTACTTGAACTCATGTTTTTATGTGACATTTGTTACATTTATTTCTGGAATGGAAGACTACTTGAAGCACAGAAGCTGAGATGACATACAATATGAGACAGAGAAGTATTAGGCTGGAAACAGTAATGTTTTCAAAACCACACAGTGTTTTGACATACAAATGCTAAAAGGATAAGGAGAGCATCAAGCTTCATTTTGTGTATCCAGTGAGACCACTGTGGAACTTCTGTATCTGTCATTTGGGCTGACTGAGTTTTGTGTCTTTTTGATGACATCAGTTACAAAGTAAGTGATGCAGGTGCTAAACCTGTGCAGTCCTGTTGTAGACAACTCACAGCCCACCTGGCCTGCAGCCACTGTTCCAGGAGTGCACAAGTCTTAGTAAGTCCTGCTCTATTTCCAGCAGTCCCATACTGATATCTTTACATATCTGTTTTTTAGGCACTCGAATCACTTTTCAAACATCAGTTCTAGTGGATAAGTCTACACAAGTCCTGTAAGCCACAGTTCTACAGGTACTATATCAGCCATATCACTGGAGCTGCTGTACAGGCTCCTGTGTGCATGTCAAAAGAAGGGCCTCTCAAAGATGTTTAAGACCCAGCAAGTTGCTCTTTGTCTTGCACTCAGCAGGCAGCTTTACTTCATTTGGGTTTGTCTGCCTGTGCATCCCCTGTGTTTGTGTGTCTGCTTGGGTTTTGGCAAAATTATTTATGCCCTTTCCAGTCTGCCTTTCAGAATCACCCTGAGGCCTTTGGCTCAGTCTTCTGGCCTTCAGTCTGTTTTTCCTGGCTTCACTTTCATCTGCTTCACAACATTTCTTGTGACTCTGACTCCTGTCAGTGCTTTATCCAGCTCTTTCAGGAGGTGTTTTGAGTCCTGACTCTTCCATTTTGTGTTCTGTCTGGTGAGATGGCCAGAAATGTGAGGGTCACCATTACATGGATTTAAGACATCTTCATGTCTCATGTTGAATTCCTAAATATTTACCAGCATGTTCTCCTTGCTTTGAACCCTAGGACAACATCATAACACACTTTTAAACCAAACCATTGACCTAAGAAGGCTTTGGATGCTCCTTAAGATCCTCCTGTAGCTTTGGATAACTCATTCCTTCTAAGTGAATAGAAAGGCAGATCAAATGTTTGGTGCTTGGACCACATTGAAAATAAACCCCACGGCATTTCACAATAAATGCTGCCCCAAGTGCCACAGAAAAATGGCAGCCAGCATACAGCAGATAGGAAAGACTTTCTATTATTTTTCTGAGGGTCTGAAATGAAAAGAACATGCCTGTGAATGTATTTAAGCAATATATTCTTTTTATACTGCACTTTGTGTTCTGTAAATGCCCCTGAAAATCAGTAAAAACAAATTTTACCTGATGTATTCTGTGTTTTGCAAAGAGACCAAGCCTTTCATCCTGATTTATTAATGTTTGGAAAAAAGTCATTGCACATAAAAATCTTATATTAAAGATAGTAATTCATGATGTTTTAATATCTTTTTCCCATAGTTAAAGAAGAGTAGGAAGTATAGGAGTATTTTTTTTGTTGCTCTGAAAATATTTCTATTTTTTGACAGTAACTGGTATCAAAAACAGCAACAAAAATGATAAACCATACTGCGTATTTGTCCCCGATGTTTTATGTCTGCTCAGAAAAGATAGGGTACAGACAATTGTTCAGCTGCAGTAAAGTTCTCATTTTTACTGTGCAGAGCTAAATTTATCCTTGCTGTAATTTTTCTGAAATCAGCTGAATTATTTCTGCTAGACAAGAGAGTGACCTGCTCTGGTTGTGTTGCTGCTCTAGGAGGGGCTACACTCCAGCAGAGTTTCTTCTGTTTGGTTGAATACACATGTACAGGTAGATTGTGCTTACCTGTACAGCTGCTTGTGTGATTGTAGGCAGCACAGACAGGAAAGCAGGGGGACTTGAATTTGTGCCTTTCAGGTGCAGGAGATGAGCTGTTGTTTCAGGATGCTGCTCCTTATCACATGCTTCATCTGAAAAGCTTTACCACAGACATGATTAGGCAGAAGCCTTCTTCAGAAAAAAATTGGGGTTAGTACTTATGAGATGTCCAGGCTTGATATTTTCTAGAGGGTTTCCTGAAATCAAGGTGGGGAAGATTTTGGTTTTTAAAATAAGCTTCTCATGTTGTAGCACAATATTTTGTGTTTATTAAAAAAAAACCAAACTACAAAACCAAACCAACAAGTGGGACTAAAAAAATAGGCCAAAATAGGAGTTCTTCCAAAGCTTTTATTTTAATAAAATAGTATGTCAGAAAGGAATAGAGGAATATAAAGTTTAGACAAAAGTAGGATCAAACTGAGATTTTTACATCCAAATTCTATTTGGATATTATTAATTTTCTTCCTGTTAGAACTGTATGGACCAAAATTGGGAAAGTTCCCTGCAAACCAAAGATTCATAATTGACTCCCAACATTACATGTTCCAGTCTCCCTTGCATTGATTTGAAAATCTGAATTTTTAATAGAGCTGATTAATTTTTTTACCTTCTTCAAAGGTATCATGTTTCCAGAAATGTATATTGTTCATTTCTGTGCTTATTTTTATTTATTTTTAATGGACTCTCTTGCTCTCATCAGTAACATATGTATGATACAGGTTGCCATGGTAAACAATGAATTTTTTATTAACGTTGTAAATATTAATTTAAAACATGAGTAGCTGGTAACTGAGATGTTAACACTGCTTTGGAGATTTTCCTGCTCCTGAGGTGACAGAAATTATATATGGAGTTAAAAATGTGAAGAGCAATGTGTCTTGGGACAGAGGTTCTTTAGTGATCGTACAGCAGCCTAAGGGCACAGAAATGTAGGATATTTTGGACTGTGAAGCAAAGACAATAGAAGATCAGACATAAGCTATTACTAGAGATGACATGGAACCAAGGTTCAGGTTTTAAATTCCTTCCTTACATTTCTGGAACTTTTGCTGTCAGTTCTTTGCATCACAGTGTGACCAAGTGGCTCAGCTGAATCCAGTATAAAAAAAAGAGAAGAGAGTGTAAAGTGATGTGACCAGCTTCAGTGCAGGGATGGGCACAGGGCTGGCCCCCTGCAGTTTCATTTATGATGTTACATCTAACTTGCTGCTCTAATCAAGTCATTTTAGGCACAGTTTGTAGTTATCCAAATTTCACTGAACTCAATGGGAGCTATTTGCTAGGACATTGTTGAAAATTCTTTTCTAGATACAGAATATCTCTTAAGCTCATGTCCTTCATCCATTGTAAAATCAGTCCAATGCTGCTTTCTTTCTTGGAAGATAAGGAAAAGGAAGTCTTTTTGGATAGGAGGTCGTTTTGTCCAGTGGTTTTTTTTGCATAACCAGTGGTCCATGATGAGTTTCTATTTGTCCATTAAGTCCTTGGTGAGTGAGTGTTAATTTTTCACTCTACATTTGCTTTTGGAGCAGAAAGTTACAAGGTGGTTGCTGTATTGCCTTGGGACTTCGACTGGTATTTGGTGCTGTCACCGAAGAATGATTTTAGGAGAAGCAACATGGATAAGAGGTACTATCTTTCAGCTGATATGTTAAATTGAGGTCGCTTCTGTCAATGGCCCTCTTAAAAATCACCTCTTGTGTCTTGTCAGACATTCCATTTCCCAGTGAAATTAATTCTAAAAATCAAGGACTGTGTCTGAGATATTACAAAGCCCATAATAGTAGCTCTGTTTGCCCCATCATCTTTGGCACTACTGGTATTTCACTTACTATTTTTGTCAGGACTTATATTAGAAAACTCAATTTTACTCCGTTCTGTATCACAAAGCAGCATATGTCACCCTAACTCCACTGAGCAGAGTAAGATTACTACATGAAATCTTATATCATCCTGTGATATATATGTACACACAAGATTACTCAGAAAATAACTTGTCACTATTGTAGACACTTCATGGTTACTGGAAAAAACACTCCATACTGAAGGTCACATGTATATATACACAGATTTAACAGCTCTATTCACCCTTTGTGGAACAGTGCTGCTAGCAGAATGTCAAGAGACCAGTAAAGCTTCATACTTCCAAGGAAAACTTTATGATTCCCTCTGTTTAAAGGACTAAGGTTCATTATATCAGAAGAAATAGAAATTATTCACTACATTCACTACATTTTTGTGAAAGTAAAAACACTTTCAACTCCATTTCACCTTGGACTCTATTATAAGGACTCCAAATGTGTGACAAATGTTGCTGTATAGAACACCTTATTTATTTCAGCATTAAATTTGACTTTCAGAGTGTTTAATTAATTGATTTGAATCATGATGGGAGATTTTTTTTTAAGTACTGATAAGTAGTTTAAGTTCACAGTCTCTTTTACTTGAGATGTTTGAAGTATAGTTTCTTTCAGATTCCTTGTACACTGAAGTGCTTTGGAAAGCTGGTTTTGGTACATCTTTCCTCCATCCTTTGTCCACTGTCCTGTGTGCTTTTCTCTTTGATGCACTCCAGTAGTGATTTCAAGGGCAAGAAGGCTTCCTTTCTGCTGGTCTCAGGAAAGATTTTTCCATATTGTAACCTATTAAAATATAACATTTATATTAATGTCCTCTGCCTTTGAGGTGGCTCCCAAAAGTCCAGTCTTTCTCTTGGTGTTCTCTTGGTGTTCTGACTTACTGTATGTCTAGAACTAAAGTTCATTTTACCTGTGTGACACTGCTTCTCTTAAAACATTTTAGGAAACCACTAAGTTTCTTTTATTTCTGTGGAATGTTTTGGATAAGAAGTAAAACCATTCAACATTCTTATTCTGTCTACAAAAATTATGTTCGGAGTGATTTATTTGACTTCTAACAGACCCACACTCAGTTTTTCTGCAAGGTTCTGTTCTGGCTTTGTGTTAGCTGATTTCATTAATGGTTCCAGTGATATATTACAACAGAAGAATGTTATATGTGACCCAGTAGTGTTGTGTTCTTTGCAGTCCATGGAAGACACCTAAAAAACTAAGCTCTAAAATCATTAGTTATAGATATAGGCAAAGTTTGAGATCACTCACTGTCAAATTTCTCTCCCTGTCCTATTTCTTAAATAAAGAAATTTTAGAGCAGCATAACATTTATGAAGTCTAGTGACAATGCTTACTTGTATATATAAATTAGACAGTGCTTGTTCCATTTTGGAAATGCAATGGAAAAATTTCTGTGAGCAGTTTCCAACTTGTTTAATAAAAATAGAAGTCTCTTTTTATATTATGTAACAACAACAGCAAGAAATCCAGAAACATCATTGTGTTCACTGTCAGTGTCTCTGTGTGGAATTACTTCCTGATTGTTAATGGCAGCAGAGTCTCTCAGCACTTCTACAGCAAGCAAACTGTGACCAAAATTAATATTCTACCTCTTTCATATAAATTTTAGCAATTATATAAAATAAATAGACTCCTTTTGATATTTTTTCAAGTCCTGAATGTTGAATTAAAATGCAGAACTTCCTAGTTACGTCAAATGCTGTCATGAAAGCAATTCAGCTACTACAGAGTGTATAGCTTAGTCAGCTTATTTTTCTTTCACTTAACTTGACTTCTAAAGTGAAATTACTTTAAAAGCTTTGTTTCTTTTTTTAATGTTTCATAGGCTTTCTTTCTCCATAGAAATTTTAGTTGTCATATTTAATTTAGAAATTTTTCCTTAATGAAATTTGTATTCATAAAAGTTGGCAACCTTGTAGGCAAAATGCTGTGTTTATTCTCAGGTCAGATATAGCATAGACAAGAATGTAGTGCTGTGGCTAGCTGGGCGTGGTGATTTGGGTCAAGCTTCAGTTTTGGGCACCTCAATTAAAAAAAGGCATTCAGCTATTAGCTAATGAGCAAAAGAGGGCCACAAGGTTGGTGAAGGGCCTTGGGGGGAAGCTGTGTGATGAGGAGTGGCTGGAGGCACTTGGTCTGTTCAGCTTGGAGGAGAGGAGACTGAGGGGACTGAGGATTCAGTGATCTCTGTTTGGCCCTTCCAACTAGCCTGTTCTATGATTCTATGAAATAAAGTCATCCCTACAGCCCTTGGTAATGACAGCACCTGTGTTAATAACAGTTCTGCATTGTGCAGGTGCTCTCAAAGCATCCCCTGGGAAAGTCAGTGGAGACATCCAGCTTTGCATTGAAGGAAAGGAAGAACATATGCTTATTTCTTCTACTTGCAAAGGTTTGGGGGCTGCAGCCTGTGGCAAGCTGTAGGAACTCTGTAAATAATTGATAACTGAGACATTCTTCCTGGAGCCATGAATGTGAACCATTACCAGAAGTTCCATTTCACTGGTTCAGTGATACTTCAGGTCTTAGTTTGAAGTAGCACCACTTCCAGCATTACAGACAGATGTGCTCATTTTGTTCTGCAACTTTGCAGCATGGCTTGTGATGCAGGTTGCCTACACCAGTGTAGTTACTGTGAGTTAATA